>JAEBDU010000104.1:318275-652519 GCA_016802625.1 Heliconius numata | reverse complement strand
ATGAAAAACTACTTACGATTATCGCAATATTTGACGTTGAGATTAAGTATCTTCGGTCGGTTGTAGTTATTCGCCTGTATCTCCACGTGGTAGAAACCGATTGTACCGTTCGGCATCGATGGCGGCTGCCATTTTATGGTCACGGAATGTTCTTTTAGAGATTCCACTATCAGACCCAAGGGTGGACTTGGAGCTGAAAGAAAGTAATTATGATAAACTTTATATTTATACTTATTATTACTGTACACGGAAAGGCACAGTAATTATGGACTTAAAAAAACGTTTAGTTATTTATTCTTGCATTTGTATTAAAATTACAAGAATATACTTTTAATAAATATTGATTTATAGCTATCGTAAATTTTATATTTTTATTTTTTATAATTTGCAGAATAATATATGTAAAATAAGCAATTCTAAGATTTATTAGGGTCAAAGTGTTCATGGGCGCCACGTGTATAAGAAATAATGAATCAAAGTACAAAAGTTATATTAAACTAAGACTAGATAACGAAGATTCTATGAGGTTTTGTGAAATTAATATGTAGAAAAAAACATTTTTTAACAATAATTTGAAATTTGAAAAAAGGAACTGTAATTGATATATAATCTATATATGCTTTCTTGATTATAACTACTTCTATGTTAGCTTAAATTAAACTTTTCTTAACTTTCCTCTGCCTAACCTGCGATATGTGGGATACAGTGTCAAATTAAAATATATATCACAGGTTATACTTACGACCAGGCAAAGTCTTGAAATATATAATAGGGCTTTGGGCTCCCTTCCTATCTTGCGTAGTATAGGTTTTCACATACGCAGCGTAGCGGGTAAAGGGGGTGAGTTGTGATAAAGGGTAGAAAAGAGGTTGTATGTCGGTGCATGGACTTTGCATTACTGGATTCTTGTTCTTAGGTATTAGAGACGTTCCATTGCGTACTTCGTCTGTTGATATGTCTAGGACGTTCCACCTGTAATAATTGTTTTAATTATGAATTTAATTGTTTTAAATATGAATGTGGTTTTTTATAAGGAAAAACTACAAAAAAAGTTTAACTGTCATTGAATTTTAAGACATTTACTTTTTAAAAATATTGTATTCATGTAATATTAAATCAAATATTTTTTTAGCTTCAACCGTATACAGACCCGCATAGGTAGCGGGAAGAGCAAAGATAACCTACTGTTGCAAGGCACTCTGTTATCCACTTTGCACGTGTTGATTGGCAAAACTCACTGCTGCACTTTGTCTTAGCAGAAACACGGGGACATTCAAATTATTAATCTCTCCGCATGGGGATAAAACTCGCAACAACAGCGTTTACAGTGAAACGCTACCCCATTGGGCCATGATCACTTATTGATATTTCTAGATTCATTGCATTTTTGAATATTTGTTAGGCAACTCTATATCATATCGACATTTGCAAGACTTAATTTACCTATTACAAAGAAAATTCATGAGATTGTAAAAGTTGATATGACCTGTAATACGTTGTTACAAATTTCAATGTACTCGTATATAAATACATTTTACATACATAAGAAGTTAAATGTAGGTTTGCATCGACGATAGTTGCAAGTTATTTTACAATCGCTAGAAAATCGTGACTGTGATTATATAAATATATGTTGCATAATTGCATTTGTGGCGCTAATAAACTAGCACCTAGCTTAGGTTTTTTATGAAGTACACATATTAAACTTCATTTATATATTTTTATATATATAGCTATATTCTTGTACAGAAAACATTTACAATGTTTTATTTGAATTATTTTTATTATCACTTCTATATAAATCTTCAAAATATTTGCTATATTTGAATGATTAAAGTGATATTGGCTCATTGAGATAACTTCTTACTGCACTATGCATTAATTGCGATAGATGATGTTCTTAAACGGCTTATACAAATTAACTTTCATATATTGAGCTCAGGTGGGCATTAAGGGACGAATGGACTATATTGCTACTGGGTTGGCCCTGCCTATTTGCCATTCAGGATAAAGCTCAAAAACAAACTACTAACGTATCAGAACAGGCGTCCCGCTGTCCGTACAACGTGACATTGTGTTCAGCTGCTATATAATATATGGAGTAGCCAAGTAACTTCCGCGGGTCCTCCATGCAGTACATGTCCCATGTCAGTATCACCACGCGTTGTAGTAACGAGGAAACTTTCAGATGTAGTGTGTCTTTGAAACCTGTTAAACAAGTTAAATAATATACTCGTATATTGGGATATATGTTATTATATAATTTTCATAATTAAATGTATTTTTTTTTTGACAAATTGAAAAAAAATATGTTTGTTTATAAGAAAAATCTTCTTAAAATACTTATGTAATATTTTTTTTGTCTTACAAAAACAAAAGACATAATAATATTTGAAATTTTACTGACTATGAAATAAATTATTATAAGTAGGTAAGATAAAATCTATTAAGTAAAAAATTATATTCACGCAACAAGTAGGTAATGTAGGTATCTTCAAGTTTACCTCGCCTTTAGAAGGCCTTCTTGAACTACTTACACGTATTTTACTTACAAGATGCCTGGTCTCCATTGTTATCTCGAGAGACTTCGGTTTCACTGAAATTAGACATCGAATCCAGGGTCATGTCCTGTAAAGGTTTAATCTGATCGTAACAGAGCTTCGGATTGAAATGTATGAAAAGTTTGCCAGTAGTTATTTCTATTCTTCTTTTGCTTGTCGTATTCCGATCCCAATCCCATAGCCTCTCCAAGTTGGGATTATTAAATATATACAAAGTCTGCCCTCTAAAACAATAATTTATCATTGCATGTGAAATAGATTTTTGCTCATAATACGAATAACCATTTAGAAAATAAACTAAAAATAATATAAATTTCTTTCGCAAAATAAGAGAACTAAAAATCATTATAAATATTTTCAACAAAAAATACTATAAAACAAACAAAACTGCTATAATTAAATACATATTATATAACAAATCAAATAAGTAATACAAAAAGCCACATGGCGACATTACAGACTCACTTGCTGTCGGAGGATAGTCCGCGGACGCGCTCCAGGCTCTTGAGGAACATGAGCGATACAAGCGGGTACGAGCGCACGATGCGCAAACTGCCCTCGATTTCGCGGATGGAGCCTAGAGCCGCTTCTAATGCTGCTATTGTGTTGCCTGTAGTCCAAATATTTTTTTATTTACTAAATAAATAAATAAAAAAATACATAATAAAACAAAAAGCCCGCCTCTACTAGATTAAAAACTAAAAAAGTCTAAAATGCAAACAAACACTTGATAGGTAGTAGGTCTTATCATCTCATTCAACGTGACATTAGGGCGAAATGATTAGTGCCGAACTGGCCGAACTTTAGAAACGCCATAATAAAAGTTTAAAAAGTCAAGAACAGAACAGGTCAGGATATAGGAGTAAGTATGTACATATTTGTAATATACTTTTTATTTATTACTATCACGTTATTTCTAAAATCTAGTTGCCTTATTATTAAAGAAGTGAAATTTCTCATATTCACATAATAATAATAAAAATTAAATAGTTATAAAAGTTATGTCCAAATGTGTAATTAAAGTTGTTGGTAACCACAATTAATAATTACTTAATGAGGCTTGCAATATATTTTCCTTAAACAAATGTACATGAGTACCTTCTTAAAAAAGCATACAAAATTTTCTTTATTAAAAGGCTTATTACAAGTATATATACACATATGTACATAACGATAACAGACTGTTTGGCTTCCGTGGGCTATAACTAATTATCAGGATAAAAATTAAAATGCAACCGCAAACAATAAATTGCAATAAAAATAATAGGAAATAAATATTATATTGTTTACGTAATAAAAATGTTTCAAAGTCCATGGTAATTACATTATGACAAGTGGTGGGAAACTGATTACATGTTTTGATTGTAAACAGACTTAATATACAGGGTGGAATTGTCAGCGCCACTTTAAATGAAACCACAGTTTTAACTACTCTGTAAAAGCCTAATATAATTCGGAAAATAATTCCCAAAAATGAAAAAGTTATTTTTTCAAACAAAATAAATAATAAAATTATCGTTTTAAAATAAAACGCCATTTGTAAAGTATAACACAGGCACGCACACACTTACCTGTCAAATCGGAAACGTCGCTCACGTATGTGTGCGTCACACGAAATACAGGTATGGATAAAAATCGTGAAATAAGAAAAAAATCCTACGTCCAAACTGTTGAGGTACCTTGATTAATTTCTTAGGTGTGGGTTTTAAATATATTACCCTATATGCAGTTTCAATAAAAGAAGCGCTGCCTCTTCCACCCTGTATATAAACAATCATATACAAGTATGTTTATATATGTAATATATATTAGGTTCATGTTGCAGAGTATACACATAGACCCTGGACACTTAGTGTTAAGAACACTCCGTTCCCAATTATGACACTTCCTTTCAAAATATTAAATATTTTATTCCTCCGAGTGGGAATCGCAAAATTGTCGCGTTTAGTCACAAGCTCGTGCCTCTGCCCCATGGGCCATAACATGAGAACATATATCTAAAATCCAGTACATATATCTAAAATCGTAATCGAATCCATAAAATTCATGATTTCATGAAACACAAATAGTAATATACGAGTAGAAGCTGATATAGAAACGGATACTACAAACGACCAAGCTCCCAAGATCGCAATTTATTCCCGATGAGAGTCTGCTTTGCATAATGATATTTTGTTGAATAGCGGTACTTTCACAACAATATTTTAACAGTAATAATACGAGGGAGGCCTACGTGAATACAAATAGAAGATTTCATATTTATAAAACGGATATTAGTATAGGAACTGGAATTGTTGGTTCGACTACAGTCTAGACAGTGTACAAAGAATATCTTCAAGAATTAAACAAGATATTTCTTTTGTTACATCTTAAATTTAAGAATAGAAATGTAAAATTGGAAGAAGAATTGTTTGCTTGAAGTAACATATCCAAAGAAATTGTGTTTTATGTTATAATACAATCTTATTGAAAATGTCTACGTAATATTTTGATTAATAGTTAAGTCGAATATCGATAATATTCGACATGACGAGTGAAAGATAATATAAAATAGATAGAATCATTTATAAATGAGAACTCACCGCCGCTGGCTCGTAATGTAATTTCTAGAGTGCCCTTGACGTGAGTGCACCCGAAAAATGGCTCAGCCGACGCCATAGAGTCGATTTTTCCACCCACACACTCGCGCTCGCACCCCTTCGGAGGACACGGCTCACATGTGGAGTTGTAGATCGTTCCTTTCTGTCATCAAATATTCATTATTATTATCTATACTAATATAATAAAGCGGAAGAGTTTGTTTGTTTGTTTGTTTGTTTGAACGGTAAGATCTTTGGATCTACTGGTCCCATTTTCTATGTTTTTGTTTTGTATGAAAGCTGCATCCTTCAGAAGTGCTATAGGCTATATAACATTACATTACACATATGTACTAATAAATTAAAGTACTTTCTAATTTGACATGCAATTTATTCTGCCATGTTAATAACAACCGTCGTTGCTAAGCACCGGTTTGCAAAGTTTCTTTGTTGTTTTAAGAAAACGTCACCCAAAATGAACTTATATTTTGATATTCATCCTTATATAAATAAATATATTATATAATATTTAATAAATATTCTCATAGTTTAAGCAGGCGTAGCCGCGTCCGGGTCCGCTAGTACAATATATACATACATAATATACATATACAAACATAATAAAAATATATATTGTTATTTACTGCGCATAAAAAACAAGCTAAAATGTAAGTAGATTATACTCACATTTTATATGATCATAAAAACGTGGCTCGCAAAAATAACAACGTTGAAAATTTATTATGAAAGCCTCAATTTTAAATTACCTTCTAGAGCACATCCGTAAACAAAATATTGGATTGAGCAAACGAATAAATCATTCATTAATTAAATTCAAATACCGAGACTAATGTGGAAGTTTCCTTTTCCTTATTGTGAGGGGGAATTCATTATAATAAAAGTACGCCGTTTTGATACTACTTACAAGAGGAAATTAATTTGGGATAAATATTTAGATAATCTCAACCTCGTTTAATTGTTTTTATTATTATACATACTTTTATTACTACCTTTAACGACTATAATATAAGGCATATTTTTAATGTCTTGTTATCGTAGGTATAATTTCCCATAAGTACGAGTGTATAGAATTTTCACAGTTTTCTCAATACTTATTAAATTTAAATAAAAAAATATAAACTAAATAAATATATGTGAAAAGCGATAAATGCTTACGGCCCGCAATTCAATTTCACGGCAAAAATACGATTTACCTATCCGTTCTTTGCTTTGAAAAAGTGAACGTCAACTCGATTCTTAACCTGCGGCTCAATTAAATTGCATGAATAACTGCAAACGAAGTAGTGCATCAAACTATACTATGCTGCATACTTCTTATAGCATTTATACCTATATATTTTATAATTGAATTAATTGAATTGATAATAAAAAGATATTAATATATAACATTGTATTTTGTTGTTTTTTCCACATACTATTAACTACAGTAATAATACATTTGATAGCTATTAACTACACATTAAATATTTAGAAATCAAAATATTTATCACTCAATTAAAATAACAAATAACCGCTAACGATCTTTATTTATATGGTCTTAAAGTAAAATTTCATTATAGTAGCCACACAAATTCTCTGTTGAAACTATAAAAAAATATTTTTTTCTTAGTTTAAATTCTCTGATTTCGATCTGATTTATTCAAAGTCATACGTGAGTTATGTGACTAATATTTTATTTATAATTTGTTTCTATAGAAAACTAAAGTGTTAGGTTATTATAACTTAAAGGTATTGTTTGAACAATATATTGTTGTTGTTATTTTCTTTTTTTTTTAAAAACGTTAACCGCTTTCGACTTCTAACAATATTAATAAATGTTACTTCACATTCTATCTTCAAAAACTGGTAAAAACGGATAATTAACGTTTAAATATTTAATTTCAAAATCCAATATATTCGCTTAGAATAGAATTTATTTGATATAAATTGTACTTAAATTTTTATACGATCCGTGGATCGTATCGTAGATACGTCGTCTATAAATGAATCTGCATTCATCTGTGTTGTGCAATAACACTGGACCTACGTCAATTCAATGGATCAATTAAAATGCTGTCGTCGATTGATCATATGATCTAATATACTACTTAGATATATTTACCAGCTATTCATGACGTCACACGCAATAGTGCATTTATCTCGTACCATTGAGTGAGTTTCCTAGCATGTTATCGCAAGTAGTAAAACTATTTTTCAGATACTATGAAAATAACTTACTTTGCATACATATACATATTTTGAAGATTGTTAGGTGTTGAATTTTGTCGGTTTGATTGTCATATTTTTTTATACAAACTAAAGAAAATTAATAGTAGTGCAGTTAGTTACCTATATTATGCTACAATTTCATTTTAGCTATGAGATATTGCAGAAATATATAGACATTTCTATAAAATCTATAAATAGCTACATTTTTCTCTACCTTTATAAAGGCTTTATCCTTACTTCTCTACTATCAATTCTTTACTTTACGCGTTTTTCTTTATTAGCTTCACGTTGATTCCCGCTTATAGCAAGGAAGACAGGACAGACAGTTTAGTGTTAAGACACTTCGTTTACCATTTTCCTCCAAATTTCCGAAAGTGGCTGAATAAACGCCGCGCGCAGCCCACGTGTCGCTTTTAATATGAAAAATAACAATAAACAAACCTCCATATATCCACTAGGACAGATGTAGACGCAGGAGCGGTTGTGCAGTATCTTGTAGGCGCGTATGACGGGCTCCGCGTCCACGGCGGTCATCTGCGGCGGCGGCGTCGTGCGGCACTCCTCCTCCGTCACGCACCGGCGTGCCAGCTGTCGGGATATTATTATGTTTTTGTTTTCAGCTTCACCCTGTATCCTGCATATAGTAGGGTAGGCAGAGTGAACCTGAGAACCTAGTGTTAAGACACTTTCCGCCGAATTATGGAGGCATTGCGTGTTGAAAGGCGAAATATCCATTAGATTTTTTCAATTCCATCGATCTGTTTCCTTAAGAAAGCTCATGAAGAAGTCCTACACCCGACTCTACTGTTAAGATATTTTTCAAAACTTTTCATCCTAATTCAAAACATTTCAAGTTAAGTGCAATGGACTTGCCATATCGCTAAATAGTTATAATTAAGCTATTATACAATATTACCATATAAGTATTAGCAGGGCAGCTCTCCATACAAGTGCGCTCTTTCCCATATCGGAAAGAGAAGTTCGCGCACACATGACAGTCGCTCGGTAAGGGTCCATCGCAGCCTCCCATGCAAGTGGAATGGCAACAAGTTTGTCCGTCAGCCATGCATGCTCGACCTCCACATTTAGCAGGGCAATCTGTTATAAAATGGTTTGTATTAATTTCGCTTGTAGATTCTCTACTTTTTTCGAAGAATAACAATATTAAAGGAATAGTTATAAATAAATTTAACTATTTTATTATGGTCGTTTTGCCGACGATTCACTTAAAAATATTAAAAAGAGATTACAAAAAGACAAGAAAGATTTAAAAGAGACTTTAAAATAATACATATTCTTAATGTAGAGACTATGAATAATACTTTACCTCTCTTCTGACAATGTTTGTCATCCCAACACAGCAAACGTCGCATAAAATCAGTTGGACATTGCATTGACCGCCTGTCTTCCTCCATCCGGCTTTGAGCGTTTGGACACAAGCCGCAAAGCCGAGTGTCATAATTTGACTAAAATGTTACATTTAATTAATCACGTGATTGCAAATTTTATCTTATTATAGATTATTTTAAAAAATAAAAATAATTAAAAAAATAATAAATAGATAAGTTTAAGTACACAATGAACATTTTCGTTTGTCTTATTAACGTAACATATACTATTAGTATGAACCTGCCCGAGTCTGATAGTTTTTTGCCATTTAGCTCTATGTTTTAAAATGTTAGGCTAGTACTCTGAGTATTTCCGAAATAAAAAATATTTTATCAAAAAGTAGACGGGTCCAAACAGTCAGTATATTCTAAACACATTTTTGCTGAAAAATATAAATAGGTTTATGCCTAAAAACTTGACATTAAAAAAATGTTTATAAGTATGGATACATTGACTATTAATAAACAAAGACAAGTATGAAAATTTTAAATCACCCAGAGAAGTATGTAAAATATTTATATAATAACATATAAAACGGAACTGATAACAAAGAAATCCCACGGTCCTTGCCCAAAACTGGTTTCGTAAAGAACATTATATTCTCAAGAACCGCAATACCGACATTACAAGCCACACGCCGCTCTGGTATGTAATCCGCATAACGTAACATAAATGGAGTAAGGTTTTATTGAACTTCGAATCCGATACAGGATCTACGTCGCATAACAAAAGCTTCAAGTAAAAACCCCTACCGACGAGGAAGCAATATTGTTTCACAATCTCGAATTACAAAGTACTTTCTAGTCTTCTCGGAATACGTTTGAGTAATAGCAATTTTTATTTGGCATTCACAATTTTATACTTTCGCATCCGTAGAAGAAACGTTACTCGTTTTTTGTTTAATGTTGTCAAAAATATTGCAATGTTTCTATACTTACTCCTATAATGTTGTTTTGAGGCCCGTCGACGTTAATGCGAGACCAGTCAATGGAATTCACATAGCATAAGTGGTCGTTGTTCTGGATGCGCACGGCACCCCTCTCTATCGTCGTAAGAGAACGGAGACCCAAAGACTGTAGGTATGAAATTAGATTGCTTTATGAATTTGTACAGTATATGTATATCTAAATTGAAAATAAATAGGACAAGATATTATGAAAATAAGAAATGGTTTTCTCCTTTTACACTTCAAATTAAAGTTGTATGGTAAAAATTGCAATTATTTATGACTGTGCCTTTCTTTTATTACTTACTATTTAATATACTCGTAAATATAAGAAATGCACGCTTATAAATTGACAATACAAGATATTTAGATAACATTAATATTCTTCACAACTCACCTCGAGTCCTTCATTATCGAATATAACGAGAGCGAAATCCTTGAATAGCTGCATACCTCTTATCACAGATAGATTCGGGAATAAATCGCCAAGGTTACGCACACCTTTTAGCCTGGAAATAAGTTACATATGTCAGTCAGAGTAAGTTAATACAAAAAACAAATCATTTGGTTTTTTTAATGTCAATCATAAGTACGAAAATATTAAAATTATTTTTATTGAGTTTAGTACAGAAAATAAACAATTTATAATTATACAACGTAAACATAAAAATATTTAGTGTTACCTATATATTAATATAAAGCCTGTGACTTCCCTAAGTTCAGGGAATGTAACGTTTTCAAAGGAGGCAGTAGTGGCTCGCTCCATCAGCACGATGCTGAGGTGACCTTCGATTACCCGGCAGTCGCGTAACTTCGCCATGTACTCTGGGTTGTTTCTGATATCTATTGATGGACATACTGTAACAAAACATAGTACATACTATTACATTATGATTCACCATATACACAAGCTGGAACCTTAAATATTAGTTGATCTGTAACTTTAGTGTTAAATTAGTGTGAAAACTTTAGTGTGAAAACGGATGCATCGGGCAGTTACCTATGTGAAAATAAAATAACATTTTTTTTTAACTTATTATTTTGTTTCACTTTATTGTATTTTTTTTACAATGAATAATAATCAGATAAGGGATTCAACGTTTAACAAAATGATGTATGTGTGTGGAAATTAATTATAATAATTATTATAATTTACATAATAATAATTTACATTATTATTAAAGGTTAACGCGATTCAACGGAATCAAATTTAATTTTATTTAAAACATAAAAGATACCATTTTCCATTTTTTTTAAATAGCAAAATTTATAGTAGCATAATATTTACCTTATTTACCGACACATATGTACCTGTAGTTTAAATATTTTCTCATGTTGTTTTTTTTTTGTTATGAACATGAGTAATTGATATGATGTCATTGGTAATAAAATGTGAATGGACCACATGACTAATACATACAACTCTAACCGTGCATTATAGATACACTGAATGGGATAAATCAGACTGGGTTTCTTAGAAATACAATTATACGAAAATTAACACGAAAAGGCAGATAAAAGAAAATTAATCCTATAGTAGATAGATTTTTTAATAATATTTCTTAATTATCAACCAGGCTAAATGGTATTGCAACTGAAACTCGCAAAATTATCTAATAATATTATGATATCTATATAAATACCAACACACTGTATCCTATTTGTCAATTAAGTATAATAATTAATAATAAATTTGTTATTGTTCCTTTTCACAATGATTGAATGAATGATTGTTTAAGTGGTTCCCCGTGAAGCAATTCTGGTGTGGCAAGAAAAAACTATTAAGTACGATCGACAAAAATAAAATAGTTAAGTGAATTAAATTAGTGTAATAAAAAGATTAATATAAAGGATTGTTTCCGTTGTGTAATTTACATTTAATATTTTTAAATAAAAATGTTTTTACGTTATTCAGTTTTTTATATTAATTTGTATATGTTACTTATAATTACATGTACGAAACAAATTATATTATAATTATATTCTAAACGACCTAATAAATTCTATTTTATCTCTGGAATGATATTATCTATTTTGTGTTTCAAATTCATTGGAAACTCGAGTATTCTTAGTGGTTTTTATGTAGATTTTTTATACTTTAACTATGAGGTGGCGAATTTGGGCTGTCCCAAACCTAATTCAAATTTTCTAGGAAACATATTAACATTGAAAATATACAACATGGGTTTTTTGCGGGTCAAATTGACGAAAAATTTACCCCGTTATGTATTTCTACGTTTTCTTGCTAATTCTCCGCGACGAATGAATTGTGTAAATATTAATGTATATTTTTGTTTTGGATCTGGCTATAATTACATTATAAACCAAATATTTGAACGACATTATATATACCCTAATTATAAAAAACACTGTTTTTAAGACGATAAATTGGAAAATGTGAGAGGTATACAGAAACAAAACTTGTGATTTTCTCATGGATAACATTGTCAAAAATGGACCAAACTAAAAGGAACACGGGAAGCATCACCTTTCAAATAAAAAATAATCATCATTATTGGTTCACCCAGTCAAAAATTCTGAGGTGAACAACATAAAAAGAAATACAGTCGAATTGATAATCATCTCCTTTTACAGAAGTCGGTTAATAAAAATCAATCACTATAAACGTTAATGGTAAACTACCCAAAGAACGTTGAAGAGGAAGTTTCCGTTTGGCGCATTACGACGTTTGGACAGATGCCTAGTTTTATGACAATTAAACTCTCAAGGTACGTATTATGTTTTATATTCATCCATCTGTATATAACATAACAACTATTTACATATATAATAAATAATAATTATATTAATGTTTCGTCCTTATGTCATGTAACCATTTCTCACTTTTTCATCATAGATATCATTAGGTAACAAATAAGTAGAAAAAATAAAATGTGCAAATATAACAAAGATAAGGAGCGCAACAGTTCAACAGTTATTTCAATTACTGATAACGAGATTAGTTTGTTTTCATACATAGCCATAGAAATGATGGATGCAAGGTCACGCTACTGCGTAGTTCCACATCTCAAGGTACGCAGTACGCATAAAAGGCAAGGCGAGCGCTAAGGAATCCACGCACTGCGCATGTGCAAGAAAAGCGCGGGAGGGAGCGATTAGGCGGGCGTTGTATGAATGTAAACAATGACTAATCTAGAAAAGTATTTTTATTCAGCTCGCTGTGAACTGAAATAACATAAATCAAATTAATTATCGCAGTAGATACATCTAGGAAATTTATATTAATTTGACTACGTTGTAAGTAGGTAATATGTTATATTAAAAAAAAACTGTTTACGAAAATATAAAACGTTATTTCATAATACACCTGTATGTGAGTACACGATTATAACTACGCAGTAAAACCAATTAAACATAATGCAAAGCACCATACATGTAAAGTTCATTATGTTTGTACTTACTCGTGAATGTCGTGATTGTGAATGAAAAATGTACTTATGCTGTATGTAATATAGGTATAGCTTTATATATAATCTGTTTTAATAAATGTTTGTTCCTTTCATGGTCGACAAACCGCGTCTGCATTAATTAATTATTATGTAGAGTTAGTTATAGGAACTGTTATCTATCTTACAATTATAATTATAATATATGTCATTAGATACGCATTTTATATACATTTTTATTTCTTTTTTTTAGCTTCACGATGTATCTCGCATATAACATGGTAAGGAGAGGGAACCTAGTATTAAGACTCTGTTCCCCACTTTCCGCCGAATTTCTGTGAATTTCTTCGAAGGCATTGTGTGTTAAACGGCTTTGGTACCAGAACGCAAATAATGAAAATATTATTTAATGAAGTTATCTTATATTTCCTACTCCAAGTGAAACTCGAAACCACAACCGTCGCGTTTACAGTCACACTCTTTTACCCTTACGCCACAAGTCTAAAGTATAAAAAAATAATTAGTAAATCAAATATGGTCGCGTCCAGTCGCGTCTTCACAAGTGGTCACAGTGGCTGAGTGCACCGCGATGCAAATGAACTCCGGCGCGGAGCCCGCGCTCCGTCGCGTCGCGCCTCGGTCACTCCTAGCGGATATTTATAGAGCGTGGAATGTTATTGTACTCCTTGCAGGTAGTGGAGAACTACGCTTTGGAGTACCTACTTAACCACCAATTTACATTAATCAGATAAAATATATAGTGTTTTATTTCATAAAGCATAGATATGTCATTTGTGAATGGAAACGGCATCTTAAGATCGATCTCATACTTGAGAGCGGTTTATAAATACGAGCCCTAGAGTACTCATAGTTTGTGCTTTATGAAATAAAACATATTGTAATATATTTTATCTCATTTAGCGTAATATGTAAGTTGTAGTTAGTTATTTACCTGTAAGGAGTACAATAACTAAAGAGTACCTAGTCATATTTCACATATGTAAAAACAGAAATATACAAATATCGATGTTTTATGACAACAACACTATCATGTAATTGCGAAATAGAATATCGAGCGCCCCATCCACTCCCCTCCTCCAGTTCTTACTACGCCGCTACTACAGCCTCCTCGCCACCCGCGCCCTTCGACCCCGTACTACGTAACCGCAGTACTATATATACCTATACAATTACATTTAATTCACAGAACTCACAAATATATAATATAGATGTAGATATAATATAAATAATAAAAAAAGACCGTTTTATCTACATATAGTATATGTACTGGTACTTGTACTAGTATAATTTCGTAAATGATAGTCGACGCGCCGGTCGGGTAAACAAGTTGCGTCACAGCGTAGTACAGTGAGTGATGCACATGGCGTCGGTGCATTCTGAGCGATAAACATACACTTGGCGTACTCGCGGGAAATACTAGAGAATGCTATTTGTTCGTTATCATCACCCAAACGACTAAACCTATACTCATATGTTTCATATTTTATTTATTTTCAATTTTGTATTGTTGTTAAAAGCCACTTTAAATAGTATTGTAGTTTCACTAATAATTCAATGAAAAAAGTTATAGCTATTAATAATTACTAAAAGTATAATCGCCATAAGTGGAATATTGCCTATGCTGCACTCGTCTCCTGCGTTATGCCCAGGAGAAATAGAGCTTAATATAAAACCTGGTTAACATTTAGTAATGTATTGAATTGGAAAGCTAAGGTCATAGGACTTTTCCTGGTATAGACCAGGAAAACAATGAAAATAATAAAAATTAATGATTTTAATCATTATTTGAAGAATTAGCAACCATTTTAAAATATGTTTGTTATTCATCCTATTATGCATCTTTATATTTTTTATCGTTACAAAATATTACGTTCTCTTTTCCTTTTAAATATCATTCATGTTTATACGCGTCCTAATTGCAAGTGCATTGCACTATATTGCCGACCAATGAAATCACATTGTGTACTTAAAACGTAAATAAATTACGTAAAAGTAAGTATAACGCGTCAATTCCAAATAAATATCTTTATTTAGCGATTAACAAAACTACAACTACTAACTAAATTAAATATAATATTTTTCTATAATGTTAACTTTATGATAATGATATGAGAAAAATCTTTGTTTACAGCAGCATTTTTTATTAGTGGTTATAATACATTTATATAGCATCTATATAATATGTAAAATCGAAAGGTCCCTCACTCATCAAGGAATCTCAGAATCTACATGTGCTAGGAATCTGTAATTTTGCATAGGAGTTATTTATCGGACGTAGGTGCTCGCTAAGACGGGAATTTATAATATTCGACTTCTAAGGGGTTGTTTTTGGGGTTGAAAGTTTGTATGAAACTTCGTTACTACAAATGCTAGGAGTCTCAAATTTTGCATGGACGTCACTTATAGGACGTAGGTACTCATAGAGACGGAAATTAATAATAACGTAGTTCACGCAGGCGAAGCCGCGGGCGGGCCACTAGTATAGTATATATTTATGTATGAAGATTTGAATGTAGGCGTGCTCGAGGCGCGGACGTCGCGACTCTATTTCCGAGCACCGCCGCGGCTGCGGGCTGACTCACTGCACTTTCACTGCAAATAGCTGCTTGTCTGTTGATAATTGGCGTCGCTGCACTACATTTAGATACGAACTGGCGACTCCAATGCACCGACGTAACGTCACGTGCACAATACGGTCGCCGTTACGTCCACACTACCGGATGTACGATAAACGTAAACAACCTGCTTCTAACAAATATCGCTTGCACCAATGTGTGACAGAAGTGGTATGTGTTTTTCCGTTGTATTTATAGTTCAAATTGTAATTGGTAGATAAAAAATATGGGAAGGTATAAAAAAAATGAATGAAAATCATAATAACAGATTTGTACTAAATTTGTAAAGTATTAATTTTAAGTATAAATTTTAGTATATATTTATTAAATTTAATATAAATAAATATAAGAATGATTGGTGTTTAAATTTCAAAGTATGCGGGATAATCTGTCGGCGTAACGTCGCACTACGTTGATTTATGTTTCCGGTCTCTGAATGAAGATATCAATGGTCGCCTCACATGGCGCGCCCGCGTGTTATTGTTGTTCATTCACTCACAGAGCTTATTACAGCTAATACTAACTAAGTATAACAATGTTTTTGCACATCCGTTTACGAGCGCCCGGACGATAAGGCCGGAGTTACGAAAATATTTGACATTATAATATTTGTTATTCGGGTGAGTCACGGTGTTATTTTCGTCACGTCAGTCCGAATGATACAATTGGCAAGAGATATTTTTTTTTTCATTACTTAGAAAATAAAATGATATAAATAATAAAATAATACTGTATGTTATTTTTTTATTTTTGATAAGAAACGCAAAAAATGTTATTGATTATAAATTTTTTGCTATAATAATATATACTATTTTTCGTTCTACTCATGCGAATTTCAATTGTATTTTTATCATAAATTGAAGGTTTTGAACGTGGAATGTGAGATTTCCTCTTCCATTTCCATTTTCAAATATTTCATCATTTTCATATACTTCAATTCAAATAAAGTGCACTACGTGTACAATTTTGCTTGATTTAGTTACAGTAGAAAAACTAAAAACTGTTTATATAAAATAGTTTAAAAATATAGTTGCCTCCAACTATTATTAGAGGCAGTACAAATAGTCAAATGTAGGTTAGTAGGTAGTTAGTTTACAAATAAACGGGTAGGTACATACGAAGCAAAACAAGTTGCGCAATGTAATGATAGCGTTGGCAGGAGCAACAAGCACGAGGTAGCGCAAATTCTATGTAGAACTTCCAAAATCCTTCTACGGAAAACGCAACTCGCTTGTTTTGTGAATAATTTACAACTAATATAACATGTAATAATAAATATATAATAAAAAACGCGGTTAAATTGCACTAATTTAGACATTTTTAATATCTTTAAGTGTTATTCTACACTTAGGAATATTTTCTTAATAAGTATTATATACTTGTAGGCGATCAAGCGTCGTGTTTTAGTATGTTGGCCAATATTCAACCGATGCATTAAGAAAATGACGTTGTCAGATGTATTATTTATTAATGACGAAGAAAACGTAAGCGATATATTGTAAACAACTGTAGTGGGCCAAGATTTCATTTACAAAAGGATCACGCGACATGCAACAAATAGATATAGAACATTTACGTCAATTATAACGGTGTACTTATAATGTTATATATTTTAGCTTCACCTGCATATAGCTGTATGGCAGGATATACGGAATAATGGTGTTAAGATACTCTGTTCCCATTAAGACTTCTCCGTTCCCCACTTTCCGTCGGATTCTTGAGGCATTGCGTGTTGAGTAGCGGTACTCAACGCCCCGCTTTATCTCGTTACCAAAACAAGGAAATTAAAATATTTCATTTTCTGGATTGGAAATCGAACCCACAAACGGCTGGCCTCTCCCGGCCTTATATTATTATTAGTACCTAAGTAACCATTTACTGTTGTACGTAAGTAAATACTATCGTAATTATAAAATTGTGCAATAATAATTAATGTATTTATTCCGCATAATGACAATCGATAAAATAATGAATATAAAATTATATAATAAATAATTTTAATCAAATAATTATTAAAAATGTAATATTAATAATCGTATAGAAATTACCATAACTTATTTAAAAAAACATATATGAATTTTACAGAGAACTAAAAATATTTTAATAAGACATTTTATATACATAAATATAAACTATTCCTATCCTTATCTAAGAAATGAAAGCAAATAATATATGCAGTAAATATATACCAGCATTGCCTTGGCGTTCGTGACCTGAATCTTTTTTGTGTACATCCTATTTTACTTTTGTGGTTTGTAAAATATATACATATATTATACTAATATCAGTTTAAATAATATTATGTTTATTAAAAGTAGATGTATTTTTAGAAGATAATTATATTATTGAAATCAATAGGAAGGTCCAAAAAACGCTTGTGCTCTTACTTCTTAAATAACAACTCTACAAAATAAAAATATATAGGTACTTTTACTTCGTAAAATTTTTTTCAAACATCTTTTTATTATACAAAAAAATAATAAAAAACTTTAAAACACATAAATTTTAGACTAAAACCTATTGTAAAAAGTTTATTCTTATAAGACGAATACCTACTCGAGTTGACGACCGTTTATAATAATATTAATCTCGTTATATTTCATTTTCAACGGTCACCGATAACTGTTGCACTTTTTCAAATCAATTTAATTATCGAATATCAATATTATATGTATAAATGTTAGTATTAGAACAACTAGTTTTTGTCTTAAACTTCTATTGCGTGGACTTTGACTTTAGTATCACTTAAAAATTAGCTTCTTCAACACTAAAAAGCAAAGGACAAGGTAAAACATTACAGTCAACTTATGTAATTATTTTTAAACACGTTATATCTTTTGCTAAGACATCATTTCGAAACCTATTTATATTTGTGTAGCTGATCTCTTATGTTATTATCCCTATTATATTTCAGGTTTGTTTACATATTCAATGTTATGATTGACTGATTTTCATTAAATTATGTTTAAATAAAATGAGCTTCGTGTTGTATCCCGCACATAGCAGGGTAGGCAGAGGGAATCTATTGCTAAGACACTCCGTTCCACACTTTCTGCCGAATTCAGAATGCATTGCGTGCTGAATGGCAGAACTCAACGCCGCGCTTTGCCTCGACACCAAGCGAAGAAAATGGAAATACAAATTTCATCTCCTCGAGTGGGGATCGAACCCACAACCAGCAGGTTTTACAGTCACACTTTGTGCCCCTGCGCCATGATTAGCCTCAAATGTTTAAATGTATGTTAAGCATGTTATTTCTTAGAGAACGATACTTGTGATATTTTTAGCAGGGCATAAAAGTTGTTATCCTTTATCCGGTATTTCTAGACTGCATACTAGATCCGCGACGGCCCACGCCTTAAACTGTTTTTGTAAACATATTTAATATATTATCTAAATTGCATTGTTATCGCTTTTTTATTTTAAACATTTCAAGATTTTTATTAAAAAAACTGTATGATTATACTTAGTTTATACATTTAAGTTAAAATGACTATGGCCAAAATTAAATTTCAGTTTTCAGTTCAGGATACCAGTATGACATTATTGGTATTACCGATTAAAGAATCCGGTCACTGGTGACAGGTCCTTGAAATGATCTCGGCATGCTTGAAAGTGAAAGTTTCCATGTACTGGTGCACCTTTGCTCGCCATAGAATATGTTTCCAATATAGGTTCCCGCATTCCACTAAATGTAGTCTATCACTGCACATCTTTATTATAAATGTTTGTATAGTTAAGATTGTATACCCAAGACATAAGTTTTTGGTTTTAGAGATAGCGCCCCCTTTTTATTTTACTCTACTAAATTCTAAAGATGACGGGCCCCTCGCAGCAAAGTGAGAAGCTCAGAGCAGTGCCTATTGAATGAATTTCCCACTCGAGGGTTTAAGCTCTATCTAATCACTTCTGAACTGATGTTATTTCTGTACTAGTAATTAAGTAATAGTTATTTTAATCCAATAAACAAACAAAGTAGCACCATTTAGTAACACTATAAAGGTTTTTTACCATTTGTTCTAATAATGTAACTAAGCTCTCTGATAATGTAACTTTTCCAAATATTAAAAATATGCCTCAAATTAAGGCAAAGAACTATTTTAATTCCATATTTGGATACATACTATAACCGCCAAGGGATACTTACTAAATCTGGTGACCCTGGTGGATGAAAGAGCCATTTACGTCCAAAATTACAAAATATGTGTAAGCACCGGCGTTGTCTAATGGAAGAGGTTTTTTTTTCTATGGAATGCGGAAGATCATTGTATGATCACAGCGTAGTTGAATCGGTTCAAGAAGATGTTTGAGTCTTCAATTATATATTTATTCCTAAATAGGAACCGAACTCGTTATGAGTTCCAATCTATTTCAAGCATGTCTCCTTTTTTATATATAATTTAAATTGATAAATGAATAAAGAATTCATTATTACCTGTCAATATTTTTAATAAATAATACTCAAATTACGTACGCAAGGTTAGAACAGAATATTTAAAGGGCTACACAGGAGGCGGCAAGGTCGCGGAACGCGGTCATCGACCCGGAAGCAAGAGGGGTGAGGGGGGTCTACAGGAGGCCTGCTTGAGACAGACCCCCTTGCTTGTGGTATTATTCCTAGAACACCGTTTTGGGCATTTCTGTAGGGCCAATATTAATTTCGTCAGATACTTTTATTGGATTATAATATTATCCAACTAATATTTAACTTAATTATTTATGTCATTGGCTTATTTAAATTGTATGTATATTGTATCTATCAAATGTTATTTAGTTTTTTTAATATAGTAAAATGTATTGGTATTCGTTGTCTACCATGAACATACTTGCATGAAAAAGAATGACATAAAAAATAGTATGCCATCGTACATGGTATCTAACCGAACGACATTCCAAAGGAACATAGCTGCGGATTTCATGTTATATGTGGACTTAATACCTGTTCAATGTAATATAGGCTATACAAACTTCGTTGTAAACGTGTTTATTTTGGATAAAAAATACTTTTCCGTTGTAAATAAATTACCCCTAACAATTATGCGACTAAAATTTTTCAATCTCGTTAAATATTACGAAATGTTTTTAAAAGACTTTCGCCATTTTACTTGTATTGAGAATCAATAATGTGATATACAGGTAAGTGTTAATTAATGAGCGTTAAAGTAAACAAAAAGTTACCATCATAATATCCTGAAAAGGCAAGCATGACGACGCAGGCGTCGATGACCACGCGGATTATTTGCGTACCGCATGACGTATTGACCACGCGACCCGTCTATAAGACGTAATTTCGTAAGTCGAAAAGAAATGGTGAACAAATACAATTGCCAGTAAAAAAAACATCAAATGAATCGTTAAATTAAAAAAAAACATACATATGACGTATGTCCTATTTTATGTTATAAATTAGTTTTGTGTATGTAATTCTAATTGTTATAAGTATACCTAGCTAGCTACCTAGATTTTAACAATTATAACTTGAATATAAAAAGAAAAGAGCCTGCATCAATATCGTTTTTCTTGTCCCTATTTTTGTGTAATATTTATTGGCCATTGTTAAAGGTATATTTTAATGTGTACGCTAAAATATTCTTTTCCGGTGAAAGTAGCCGCTTTGACTTCTAGGAATTCTCTAAAACATTAGATACGCTTCGCGTTTCGAACAGTTTACCTTTTTATTTCTAATAAAAAAAATTAGATACTTATTACTTATTGAGAATAACTCAGCATATTCGTTATGTAATAATTGACATTTTATTTATTTATTTTTTATATTTACTAAAGTCCCTTAAATTTACATGATGGACAAAGAATTATTGAAAAATATTTTTATTGATATGTATGTATTATTTTTATGTAGATATTAACGTACACTTGCAAAGCGGATAATTAATGTGATATTTTAAACGAAAACCTATACCAAGTGTGATAGTAATAAGATTGTATCTACCATTATCTATTTTAATACATGTTATACAGTAGTCAATATAAATATACAGAATTAATATACAGTTCTTATTAACAAAAATAGTGTGCGCAATGCGACAATGCCCGCTGGCTGAGCCGAGACGTCCGCTCGCCCTCTTTGGCCTCTCTTTGCAAAACAACACTTGTTGCGGAAATAGCGACGAAAAACGTTTGTCTGAGTGATCACGCGAATGCCTGAGCGTTCGCTCTGCTCTATATGTCTTATATATATACTAGTACTCTATTATTTCTTTTTGCCTTTCTGTTATTGAAATCATATTCTAATTGTTTATAACGTTAAACAATTCTATGTAAAATAAATATATACGTAATATTTTACCTATTCGATATGTAACTCTAAGCAGCACATAACAAAAACAAAGATTAAAGTTTCCTTATCTTCAATTAAAAATAATAAATTCTTGGAAACGCGGTAATTTATCTTTGCTGTAAATATCATATTCTTGTCCTTGTTTTATATTATAGTATGGGCGGGGAGAAATCAAAACAAACAGACTTTTGGCCCCATCAAGCGAGATAGTTACGTAGCGTGTGCGAATCGTGATAAAATTAGCCGATACACTGACATTGAACGCAAAAACAAAGTGGAGCAAGCTTCGCGCATGCGCTCAGGTGAAGTGTGCTGTGGACCAATTTTAGCAATATGGGCGATGCCCATATCTGCTCGTGTTAGAAGGGTACAAGAGGCCCATATAGGGAGAGCTCAAAAATCATCACCAAAAAAACTGTTGAGAACCGATATGTATACATATGACAACAAAAGACATTTATAAAATAAATATACCTACTTTTATTTGATAAAACTCTTTTCTTAGTAAAAGTAGGTCTTTGCAAGTCTGTTATTTGAGTCAGTTTTTTTTTTATTTTTATTGTACTTATGCATATTGGTTTCTTTATGCCTTGTTTTGTGACATAGAAATTGCGTTTTTGTAGTATCCACCGACCGCTCTTTGTCCAACAATATTCGGGTAATCCATATTTTATATAAAAATATGACTCAGATTTAAATGGTAATCTTAGAAGGTAACGAACGTTATTTATAACCTGCTTAGAGAATATTTTTGATAGTGAAATAAAAAGAAAGCTAAAAACTGTTTAATATTTTTAAGATGAAGAATCCTTAACAAACTTTAATATTGATGCAACTTTCTTTAATCAACTTAACCCCAGAGATTAAAACGATAACAAGATATTTTTATAAACTTCGTTTGTTAGACCTATTCTTTGAGTGTGGCTCTACTATTTAGAATCCCGGTTAGACTGTTCAAAACGTAACACCTAAACTACTAGTAATTACTACCCACTAGAAGATTAATCAGAGACCAATTAATATTTTTGTCAATCGATACTCGAGAGAGATGTCAAGCTGGTGCACAATTGAAGTAAATTATTTCTACAAACTGATATAATTACAGATGGAAGTGATATTTATTTTTTTTAGAAAAAGCTTCGCCTGCTTGCATTGTGAATTCTAAAAAACCATGAAACACGTACTCAATGAAATATTTTTAAGAGTTTGAATTTCAAATTTTATAAAAATCGGTGGCGAGTTAAAGATTTTTCCATACAAACTTTCAATCCCTTATTTACACCCTTAGGCAGTGAATTCTAAAAAAACCATGAAACAAGTGTTCAATGAAATATTTTTAAGAGTCTGAATTTAAATTTTTGTAATAATCGGTGGCGATTTCAATTTTTTTCCATACAAACTTTAAACCCCTATTTCATCCCTTTAGGGTTAAAAAAGGGGGATTTTCAAAATCCCTTCTTAGTGGACATCCAGATTACGGCTGTAGGTGCGTCTTACCTCAGTCAGTGGGAACATGTCCTTTTATATATATAGATTGATATTACCGATTATTTATTCTATAAAACATCTTTGAGTTTATCATCTCAAAATATTTTAATTAAAAATGTATGTAAATTTATGTATATTAACGTCATGAAATAATATTACTATGATGGTTTTTGCTTGGTTTTTTTTCTAATAAAATATTATAATTGCTTTAATTTCAGTGTAAAAAGAGTATTATCACTTAAGTAACAAGAGATTACTCGATGATAATACGCGGCCGTACGTAGCGGCTCCGTTCATATCCATCGAGCGATCGCTTATCGCGGCCTCAGCGGAGCCCGCGGGCCGCGTGCGGTAGGTCACGGTCGGCTCTCGTTCTATCTATAACGTCGCGAATCTTGCCGAATCGTCTCTGTATCTATTTAATTTTGTTTTTTCGTCGACCACAGATCACTCCAAACAAACCCGTAAATGTCAAATAGAGGTTGAAAAATAAATTGATTCTAAATAACAACTTATCTTGATCACAATCACAAATATTTCGTTAAAAAAACTTTGAATTATGAACGTATCTACTTCTTTGAAATTCTTTCTATGTGAATTGTACGAAAAAAAAATTTTTTTTTCAGCTTCATGCTATTGTTAAGACACGTGTACGTTCACCACTTTTACCAAATTACCGATTTTTTAAGCCATTGCGAGTGAGTTGTGGAATTCAACGCCTCGCTTTGCCTTGGTCTTACCATAACGAAGAAATGAACGTGCGCCATGACGGCCTCAAAAAAAAATTATATACGTTTCATATTTTAGCAAATGTACAAAGCATTTCCTACGTAATACATTAATTAGTACGTAGGTACTACGTAAATCTACGAGCATGTAGAGCATGAGTCGGAACATTTCCTAAAAAAGAAATGACCTCATAATAAGCTTCCTGCTATCGTGACGGCCATAAATATTGTATATTCGATCTGCAAACTGTGTTCTCACAAGTAGTTTAGTTTTTAACATTTTTTTAAAGTGTTATTCCACACTCAGGAAAGAAAAATGCTTATTAAGGAAAAGTATTAACAACGTATGGCTTAGCGGTCAGAGCACTTAGACGGTTTTCAAGAGGCTTGGGTTCACATCCCACTACGTTAAAAATTTTATACCTTTTCTTAATAAATAGTTCTGTTATACGTTATACTCATTTATAAACTGTTTACTATAATGACAATTTAACTATCTAATTAATTCGAGATAACGGATCAGCAGAGGTTAGGTATGTCGTTAGGCACGCGTATAGTCTTTAGCTTTAGTAGACGACATTACAATATTACTAAATGATAATTTAATGTTAGTAAATAAGGAATTTGCTACATAACAAATATTATTAATTAATATAAGGAATGTTGAGTTTATCTGTCTGTGTATGTCTATTGTCTAAATTCTATCAAATATTGGGACGTTAAGAAAATTATATAAAATATCTTTAGACATTTTTATTGAGATTAGACCAGAATAAACCGAGATAATCACATACGAGTATAATTTAAAAAAAAAAACTGGTATTGAGTAAAAATATTTACATATTGCTGATATTTCATATCTCGGCGCCATCAATTTTATCAGTTGTTTGTTACGATACCCTCTTATCACTTAGAATTGGGCGGCCTACGCAACTTGGTAATTTTTATCGAGAAATAAATAAAATAGTAGTAAGTAGTAATGATTTATGAAATAAAATAATTGAATATTTAAAAAAAAAATTCTATCATTTCTGTTTAAAAATATTTACAAAGTATCCCAGTTCACCAAAATCGTTACTCTATATAATTAAACTGTTTATTTTTGAACTTGTTACAATCCATATAGAACAATGTAAAATATGCACTTTAATTTTTTCATATAACCACACTTTTAAAGTCGTATTACGTCACAAATAAATTGAATTCATTTAAATAGTAACAACAAAAGCGAAGTATTTTTGGCAGACAAAATAATTGGCTGTTGGCAGTGTTACGCAAATAGAGTGCTATAATATAATCTACTGTAAACAGAAAACGAAATATGATGACAAAAGATTTTATCTTTAATATTTAAATAGTGGTGTTTGATTGTACATGAGATCACCTGTAGCATAATTAAATATTTTGAGTGATATTACAAAAAAAAGTAAAACAGTACTTATATTGTACTAGTTGGCCCGTTGGCTACGCCCGCTTGAAATAGAAATAATAATAAAGAAATTGAAAATTAAAGATTCAGTCAAATCATTAAAACAGTTGTATAAAACTGTTACGGCAATTAGCAAATTTGTCGAACTAAATACTTTAAATTGACATAACTTTTTTATTTATGAACCGATTGTAAAAAAAAAATAAACCCTACATGTTTTCGGAAGCTTGCCAGTATCCAATAGTGAAAACCGCATCTAAATCGGTTAAGTCGATTCTGAGATTAGCGATAACAAATGCACAGACAAACAGACAAAAAATTTAAAAATCATTGTTTTGGGTTCTATTAGGTTAATAAAGGTTCACAATAACATTTCAAATATCTTCCAAGTACAGACACCGACCCTCTTACGATTTTATTATAAGTATAGATTATGTGAAAACAAGACAAGACATAAGGTCTAATGGCGGCAACAAGTCGCGCCACCGCCTACTGCGCATGCAATGTGTTCACACCCTGTAATTCCCTTACATGACGAATAACATTAGTCAAAGTATAAAAAAATTATGTAGGATTTATCTCTCCGCTTAAATCTTGCGGATTTAGATTGCTGATCTTACACAAGGGATTAATTTTTGTTCTACAATTAAAATTCAAAGATATACTTTTTACATTTAGGTTCCACATCTTAATAAAATTCAATAGGTATGGAATGCTTGCTAATGTAAGACAGAAATATAAAATAATTGAACTAATAATAAGAAAGAAATGGTAATTGTCAAAAACAATGGAAAACTAATTAAAGAATTTATACATAACGGCATATTTTAAAATGGGGGTTATAGTAACGCAATACAAATTACAATATAATGTTGATAAAAATTTGATGAATTTATATAGCCAACACTTTTTTAGCACTGTAGGTACATAGTATGAACTGCGAATGCTTTCCTATTTTATAAATGAAATTTTAATAATTTATACCAGAACTAATTAAATAAAAAGTAATACAAAATGCGTAGTTAAGTTTCCAACGGAATTTTAATTCATAGCGAATGTTGATGCAGGGGTAGTAGATGGGGTTGTCTCGCTTGCGGACATTGACCCCGACAGCTGGTACATGCACTACATTCATACACGCGATGTAACCAGGTGGTACTGAGATAAGCTGATCAGTGATGTGACACAAAATAATTAAATAATAAATATTCTTCTTTTTCTTAACAGATTGATGATGATTTCATCTCTCTGAGTTTATTTTAATTATATTAAAAGTGAAGAAATATGTTTTAAAACATTATTTTTCTGTAAAATCCGCTTAGATCTATTTTTACATACTATAGATTCAATGTATAAGAAATAGAAATATATTATTATATTATACGTATATTTTTATGCTTTCTTTGAAGTAGTACACGTGAAAGTTTTTAAAAACATATAAAAAAAGTAAAAAATCATCGTCATCATAGTTCTTTACACGTGTAATCATATATTTTCCGTGTTTTCATTTTTAGTGGAGCGAGCCGTAATGCCACTGGCCTTGGAAACTTTTCACGGACATTTATTTTAAATAAACATGTCATCTCTGGAAATAAAATAGTTTTAAAAAACTTTAGGTTTTTTGGAATTGTCTTTAATTGAATTGTCATGTTTATTTTATAAATTATTTTGTTTTATTGTTATTGTAAAAATACCTATTATAATTAAATTTTAATAGCTATGACATAGTCAAATTTATATCAAATAAGTAATACAACTGCAATATAGTTATTTTTTTTATTGTTACACAATATATTTAAAAGTTTTCAATATGTAACTAAAAAAATTTACAGTGTAAAGTTTATTACGTATGTTTAGATGTGACGCACGTAGATGCGTACTATGGCTTGGTGGCATGGCGACATGATGTTTCAGAAAACATCAAAATACGTAAGCTCTACCTTTGAAGACCAAGGCACCAAGGAACCAAGGCACGGTTGATTACTGCGTAATAACAAACCTCTTGGTAGATGGTTCATACGCATACTATGTACATATATTATACTATCGTGGGAAAATTATTGAGAAATAGTTATCCATTGGTGTTTACCGCCTGGTTTGAAGTCAATGATAAATTTAAATAATAAAATGTTTTTATGAATGGCACGAAAGTAGGTCGAGCTCAATTCGTTATACATACTATGGATTATAGTCATAAAATCAGATTATTCTTTTTTTTCTAATTTTATTTTAAATTTCTCTAAATCTGTATTTTAATGTAACGTTTTAGTTTTTCAAATTTAACAACGTCATGTAGATGTTAATCTCGATTATCTAAATGTTTATTAAAAAAAGTACTGGTTCAATTTTTTTATTATTATTTAAGTATAATTTTCTTTTTTAATCAAAAAAAAAGTGGCCTGAATTGTCAGTCATCACTTAGGAGTCAATGAAATTATTGAGCAATATATACATTGACAAGTTTATGAAAACAAAATTGATAAAATGATACAAAGCAAACAATTAGAAGGAATGTTGACGAAGCGTGTTTACGTCAAATTCGGATATCGGCGGGTGGCGGGGGGCGCGCGGGCGCGGGCGGCGCACACATTACACGGTCGAATGAATTTCGGCGCTGTTCGTAAGATAACGCGGGCGCCTCCTAAACGAGGCCTCAGCTCGGCGGCGAACGGAGCGGAATTACAAACAAACAACACATCGACTATTCGATTCGACTTTTATCTGACAGATTAAAAAGCGACGCGATACCGAGCACGCCGCGGCGCGCACATAGGTCAATAGCACACGTTCGAATTCAAAATATGATATGGCCATCCACTGCCCCCAAGCCAGCACAGGCCCCACGGTAGGATCAATGGCCGCGGAAGTTTTTGCGCACATCCGGCATCTTAACGGTGTTGCGGAGGAACCGACTGTTATATTGGTTACGGGATCGCATTTAAGGGGGCTTCTTGTTATTTTGGCTCGCACATTAGGCATGGGCGTTATCGTTTTTTTTCGATAACGGTTATGTAACCGATATATGGTTTTCATAACGATATCAAAAACGGTTTTCAGATATCGATATTGATAATACAGTTTACAAACGTTAAATCATTGTTAACTATATTATGAAGGCAAATTGACATTAAACGCTGGTTGCGTTTTTTAAAAGTATTATGAATATAAAGTAAATCACCAAGTATACAGAGAGATGAGAGACTTTACGCGACATTTTTAAGAAAAAAATTATGTCTATATACACTAATATATTTAAGCTATACACTAACACTAATTAACTTTAAACTATATAGAAATTGTTGTTAAAAAAAAGTATATACACACACGGAAATGCACAATTTTTAAGGAAACCTCGTCCGCAATACGTATCGCAAAGGACTAAATACAATACTAAACTATTTCTAAAATATTAAAAATTTGAAAATAAATTTCAAATAAGCATTTGTCACTTAAAAACAAACGTTTAGAATTTAAAAGTCGAAGCCACTCAAGTGTGAAAATAATATGAATATTTTAACCAAATTTCAACCTTATTCCCATTAGATAGAAGTTCTTTTTTGTAACGTAAAGTAATAATATCTTATAGATGCAAGTTATCGGATATTCGCTTCATTTCTTTTACACTCGTGAGAAACATATAGTTAGAAAGAGAGGTAGTTACTTAGTTCGTGTTATGCGAAGTTTTCGTTTTTACGTTTTCGTTGCGATAGTTGCTGTGTGTGATTTTAAGTTTTAATACCCATCTGATAGTTTTGATAAGTTTCTATGATAACGGTTTTTTAGAAACAGATATCGATATGGTATGGTTTCGGCATCGTATCGGTTACAAGTTACGTTTTGTTATATCGAACTCATCCCTATCGCACATATTATGTATAATATGAAGTAATTATTAATAAGTCTTGGAAAATAATAAATCAATCAATTGGTTAATAAAAAGCATAAAACGGAAGGAACATATTTCTTAAGATTGTCCGTATATATTTCACTAATTGTTCTGATTTATTAATAGAACAGTATTTTTGTACCATCTTCTACAAAGATGTAGGGTATAGAAAACATTAATCACTATTTAATTCTGAAAAATATATACATACATAATATATTCAACTGGCATTCTAGCTCTTGTTTATATCAAACAATTTTTGAAGCAAGGTCGTTTTGCTAAAAGATAAAGTGAAAAAAATAAATAATCATTAATTTCCACTTAGCTCGTAAGTTAACTAAAATAATTAAATTAATAAATCAGTAATATTTTGTGTGACGTAAAAGTTAGTTTTAATTTTTTTTTGTCCGTTAACTTTGAACCCCTAAAGTGGAAAGAAATTTGTCATTATCGATAGAAAAAGGATCTGGAATGATGTAGCAGATGCTGTTAAGCTGTGAATCTGTGACAGATGCATGCCGTTCACACAGAGTACGTTTCAAATTTGTTATTGAGTGTAGTGTTTGAGATTTATTATGGCCGTTGTAACAAAATGGAAATAATATTTTGTTACAAATTTGAACGTTGGTGATAATTTTTTTTGTTACGATTATATATTTAGTTAATTTTATCTATCTACATTTTTAATTTTATATCTTATGTCTATGTTCACTATGATCAAAATTTATATTTTTTAAATATTTTCTGCTTGTTAGCTGCTAAATTTATAAGTAACGTGTCAAATAATTCTTTTAATATTATTAAAAGTTATATTAAAAATATACTTTGATTTGTGTATGCACCTTATTTTTTCATGTTAAACCCTAAATCGATTTTTTTTAAATAACATCAACATAATTGTTTATTTAGTAATACAAAAAAACTCCAAACTCGGCGAGTCGGACTAGCGCAAGAAAGATCCGAACCAATATCCATAAAAACGGTAAAGAAATTACGTTTGTTGTATGGGAGCCCCCTTAAATATTTATTTTATTCTGTTTTTAAGTTTCCGTACTTCAAAATTCGTTTTATTATACCCCTTATATGATCACTTCGTTGTCCGTCTGTCAAGACCATTTATCTCGAGATAGAGCGTGGATGTATCAAGCTGAAATTATTGTCAAATATTCTAGATCTATTTCTATTCTAGACAAGAGAAACTCGCCGCGTAATCAAAACCTATAGGATACTTCCCGTGGACCTAAAATTATGAAATTTACTAAGAAGCGAAAATCTCCAAAAAGTTAAAATTTATAGATGTTTCATAGAAAAAAATCATTACAAACTTATAATTGTAGTTCATTTCATACAACATGAATATTATAAGATAGGTACAATAATACTGAAATTGGTACGGAGCCTTCGGTATGCGAGTCCGACCCGCATTTGCCGCGTTTTTTGTTATAGGAGCATCAGAAATACATCATCTGTGAAAATTTCGACAGATGAACTATCATAGTTTTCGAGATACAGCATGGCAGACGAACGGACAGCGGAGTATTATAACAGGGTCCCACTTTACCCCTTGAGTAGGGAACCCTAAAACGAATTTAACTTTTAAGTTATTGTATACTAAGTGGTTTAAATGTTTTGAAGGTTTCCAGCTTTTTGATTCTGCTGGACACGCTGGCGCGTGTTATTTTTTTAAGTTGCATAAAAAATAATAATAATATTAAACAATTCTTATGATTACGATCTAATATTAGCGTTTGAAGGACCAAAAAATATACAAACCCCCGGGTGCAAGAAGTTCGCCGGCACAAGAACAGTCGCACACCAGCAGTAACGTGCACGCTACCACCGGCCATGCGACCCCGTCGCACGCGCGCCGCATTACGCCGCGCCGCGCACCACCACTCTCCGCATGACCCGAGCTGAAAACATTGAGGTTAGTTACTAATTTAAATTAAGAAATACTATTTTTAAGATAAAATAAAACTCAAATAACCATATATTGTAAAAATAGGTTAATTATTTTTTTTAGCGTCACGCTAGTGTTAACTAACATACTTCGTTCTCCATTCTGGAGGTATTGCTTTTTGAGTGGCGAAACTCAACGCCGCGCTTTGCCTCGACACCAAAGCGAAGAAATGAAAATATTAAATACTTCATTTCCTCGAGTGAGAATCGAACCTACAATCTGTCGCGTTCAGTCACACTTTGTGTCCTTGGGCCACGACTGCCCTCTGAAAACTATTTATTATTATACTAATAATTGAGTAGGTATAATTTACTTAACGTTTAATTCTATTACTTTGTAAAAAAATTAACATCTTCATATTTAATGTAGGGCAAATTTTTAAGTAAGTACCTATATAGAAATCAGTTTCAGTCAGTTTGTATTCTTAATAGGGAACAAGTTATTTAAAAATTAATTTTCTATAATCCCGTGGATTTTCATTGATAACATTATACCTATTTCATTCATTAATGTTTGCTGCTCGTGGAAAACACAGAATAGCATGAATACTCCGGTAATTAGCGTGGGAGCCCATGCGTTCCCACGACACCAGGCTACGTCTAAATATCGCCTTGGAAAAACGTTAGCCGATTAACCCCAAACTTGCAATCGACAGTGACCGCCGTCGCGTGAAAATCTCATCAGATGTAAACATTAATTACAATAGAAAAACTAGTCAATTTCAATTACTAAAGAATAAATTCTGAATTGACCATTTGTTCTTAAAATAACTATACTAAGTGCGTTATATTTTTAAAACACTATTTAACATATGTAGAATTTAGGTACTATCAAATACATATATCAAAATCACTTAAGGTTAAAGATAGAAATGTGGATAAGCTAGAATTTTCACACAAAATAAATAGAGTCAGACACTACGACTTGAGCTTATGCAAATCTATGTAGGCATGGCGAGGCACGATTGTGGCGGCGCCGTGGACTATAGATTGTTGTATATCCGAGTAATCAGTAGTATATATTATGGTAGATGCTTACTTATTACAATACCTACGTATATATGTACATAGACATATATACGTGTTCTGTGTGCGAAGCCTACGTCACCGTGACGCTCGTCGGCGCCCACCTGACGGTGTACTACGCGTTATCAAGTACATTTTGGGAACCTATGTTAGATAACAACCTCACTACTAGCTTCTGTCACAAACGTTGCAAATTTGTTTTCATGTGCAATCTAGAGTTACTTATTTCATTTCGTTGTTCCTCAATGAGATTGTACCTATTTGTTATTAACGTTTGAGTATCAGAACTGGAATAGACGTTTTATTTATATTATTTTATTATATTTATGACATATGTTTAATGAATTTATTTATAAATTATACATATTATAAGTAAAAAATATGGTAATGGAGTAGAGGAAAAGCCATAAAAAAATTATAATATGTATTACGAAAGAAAAATAATACTGCGAAGATATTACAATAAATGCGCTACGTTTGTAGCCGTTTGTAAAATACGTAATAATGTTTTTAACACGTGGAATGCATGCCGTAGTGTAGCGAAGCTTTGACGTTAGTAAGAGAGAGATAGCGGCGTGTAAGGGACTGCGGCGTGCGTAGAACCATTAGGTCTCGCTGGAGTCGCAGGGAGGTGGTACCAGTTTCCCGCGTTGCATTCCTCGTTGTTTATGCGCAGCGGGGCGGGGCGGGGGGCGGGCGGCGGGGTCGACGACCGCGTGCCGCAACACGCCGCCATATTTTCGGTAATAAATAATAGAACAGCGCAACGCATCGCGATCGATCCGGCCGTGGCCAGTGTGGCAGCACTGGCAGTGCGGCGGCGCGGCGCTTGCTGGCCAAAACATTGCACCCCACCCCCGCGTCGGGCCCGCGCCTTCGCGGCCTGATAACTTTAACAAACTTACGACATATCTGTCTTTAAAGTAAGTATGTATTGATGGAATCTTCAGAAGACTTGAACTACTGAAATGTTTAGTCAACAACCAAACCTTCACTACATTTTCTTTTTCAATTTCTGTGATACTACACGAGTTTATTATTGCATAATTAATAGTTTGGGGCGCGTCTTGAGTAGGCTCCAAATGCGTCTCAAGCCATACAACTGAAAAAGTTGATTGTAGTGGCGCGCTTATTAGAGACAGACAGCATAATAACAAAATAATAGAGACTAAATATTATTAAAAATAAATACATAAGCGTGTATGTTTACATATCACACTACATGTAATTTATTTCTTAATATTTGAAATACGTTAAACAATATTTTATTATTGTCATTATTTTAAAGATGTGTATCTAAATATAATATCAATGTCAAAAATGATAACAAGTATTAAAACAACAGCTCGATGAGGAGGCCAGTCATGAAAAGGCGTGACATTTTGACAGGCCGTGTTCGGTGTCATCTATCAAATAGCGGCCCTCGTCACGCTCCCGGTGACCGGCGTCCAGCGTAAGCGCTCTGCTGACGAGACTCTCATTATCTTTACATCATAATGCGCTAGAGGCAATGACATCGCAATGAAAGTATAGTACACGAGCGGAGCGCGTGGATATTATACGGTGTATCGCGCTCCCTTTACTTATTATTTTAGATTAATCTTTTAGTTTAATAATATAAGCAACATTTTATTTAATAATAATACAGCCCAATTTCACTAATATTGACACAAATATTACTATAATTTATAAGAAAATAAACCATTCATAACTTTTTACAAAAATGTCTAAATACGAAATTATTCCAACAAAAATAGATACACTGCCAATTTAAAATATTATAAAACTATTTCATGTAATAAATCTTACAAAAATATTTTTTTTTAACATTCGTAATTAATGAAATAGGTATATTTAACAAGTATTAAAGATGAAAATTTTTACATAATCATATACCGTGTGAGAATGACACGGCGCAGTGGCACAGAGTGACTGTCAACGCGACGGTTGTGGATTCGAGTTCCACTAGGGAATTAATTATTTAATATTTTCATATCTTCGCTCTGGTGACAAGACAAAGCGTGGCGTTAAATTCCGCTACTCACATGCAGTTTTAAGAAAATTAGGTAGAAAGTGGGTAACGGCATGTACCATGGATACAGCGTGAAGATAAAAAAGTATGACCTTGTGAAGAAAGAGAAAAAATGTGATCTTATTTGTAATATTTATAATTTTATATACAAAAATAAATTAATATGTTTAAAAGAGCATCAATATCTTAATACTGTATTAATTATCATAGAAAGAGTATCTCAAGCTTTTATTTCGAAATCACTTCTTCATAATCGTAATCAGCAAAATACGTTTTTTCTTTTACATAATTAGAAATATTCAGGGGAATTATTTGAAGTTAGAAACGATTGTATCATTTATTTTATTATTTTGAAACAAAATATAAATCGAAATTTCCTAAGAATACTATTGGTTGTATACTAAGTTTTGATTGTAATGGCAATATATGTGGTTATTGCGAGTCGGTTATCTTGAAAAAAATGTTTACTACTGTGATATTCAGAGATAAATTTGTATCAAAATAGGCTAATTTGTTGTTTAAATACATAAACAATAAACGAGGGCACATGTTAACAAATCGTGGGTAAAGTAAATATTTTGGTTATTAATATTTAAAGCATAAATTTTGAAGTAAATAAATATATTTGTGATGTAATATTATGAAAACTAATATAGAGAGAGTGTAGAGTCGCACTACGCACAAAATTCGGGATTGTTTCATGGCATCGTATTGTCGCAGCGATGCGAGCTCGCAGCGAACAGACGGGGCGAGCGAGTTGTTTACACCACCGCACCACGTGGAGGTCGATTGATATACTCTATCACGTGGGCTAAACCATTTACACCTGTACTATACTATGAGACGTAGCGAACATACACTTCGCGTAGTGCTTATGAACCAGAATAACCCAGTCGTAATCAGATTGAAAACATGAAACGCTACCTGAGCTCGGCGCCTGCCGTGTTCGCCTGGCCGCCGCCGACCACTATCGCGTACAAATAGCTGCGATTGGACAGACACGAGCACGATATATTCACTTTGTCACAACACCAGCACTGAGCGGTATATTTCGCTAATAACAATAACACAGTATTGTAAACACAGCGCGCGGCAGAGAGCGGTACGGACGAGCGGTCGCGGTCGACGCGCGCAAACAACTGGCGGCGGGCGGAGGGCGGCCGGGCGAGGCGCGCGGGGCTGTGCCGTCGACCCAGTCGAGGAATGCGGCTCGCCCGTTCTCGCGTACTTATTTTTTTGGTCGGTCCGGTAGGGCGCGAGGGGACGCGAGCGAACCTTGGCGCCCATAACAATGCTTATTGCTCACCTCCTTGCCTAGGCCTACTGCGTAGTACCTAGTGCCTAGACCTACTGCGTAGTGCCCAATGCCTAATAGCTAATATATACACATAGTATCAGTACCTCTTGCTTTTAGGTATTTTTACACTAAGTAACATATGTTTTTTTAATATAATATATTGTTCTATATATATTAATTGTTGATTAAATAAATAATTTAAATATACAGGAAGGAATCGTCAGCGCTCCTTTTACGGGAACAGCGTATAGGGTAAAACGTTTCAAACTCATACCTAAAGAAATTAATGAAGATACCTCAACAGTTTAGACGAAGGATTTTTTGTTTATCCATGCCTGTATTTTGTAGAATAAAATCTATAAGCTGCAGTTAAAATATTAAAATGAATTCTTAAATGGTAAAATAATCCTCATAATAATCTAACAATAATAAATAATCATAATAATTTATGTTTTTGTTTAAAACTATTTTGAACTCCAAAATTTACAAGATAAATTAATAGGAGGACTGGAATTTATAACTTTGCAGTGCGTAAAATGACAGTAATGAATATAATTATAAATATGGATATAAATAATGTGTCAGAAAATGTGGCCAATTGACAATGAGTCACTATTTTAACATGATACACATTAAAGTATTTACTTTTCATCTGGCAACCTTGATACGGAAGCAATACTACGTGTAATCAATCTACGATTTCAACTTATATTATTCGACAAGTTATGTGTGTGTTAGAAATAAAATACTAAATTACTAATTAGTTTATATTTCCAAAGCAAAGCTAGTTTATAGGCAAAGCGCGACGTTGAGTTGCCAACACCCAATGCCTCCAGAATTCGGCGGAAAGTGGGGAACAGAGTGTTTTAACACTGGGTTCCCTCTGCTTACCCTGCTGTATGCGGGATACAGCATGAAGCTGACTAAATTAACATTTACAGCGACGTTTATTTAAAAGGAAACAATTTATACAATATATATAGAGCCATTTCGGTAAATTGCAGGCACCTTGGTTATCTGCCAGTGGGCGCCATATTTTATCAACTCAGCCATTGAATAACAAGGCTTACGCAAGTAACATTTTTATCAATGAAAGCAAGTTTTTTCTTATCGTACAATTTGGTTCACAATTATTTTGTTCCACACAACTGTTCCGCTTTTTATTATAGTCTATTCTATATAATTATGCTTTGAAATGCAAACAAATAAAATAATGTAGTAGGTAGCTAATAAGTACTAATCTATAATGTGATAAAAGGGTTAAAAGAAATTGTGTCTGTGTTGTTGTCTGTTAATTGAATATATTTGCGAAAAAAATCATGTAGGTAGATATAAAAACATAAATAGAATATGAATCCATGTTTTTAAAGATTTTATTATTTTCGTCGAGTTTGCAAAAATCTTTAAATAAATAAAACCTCACATAACCTAAAATATGTACTTTTAGTAACACTGAAATAAGCTCTTACTACTTCTCTTCATTCCAAACTATAATCTTCTTAATTATTTTATATTAAGCGGTGTCTCATTAAATAGAGCATTATTAAGTTAATTAATTTTGTATTTACATAATTATGATTGTTTATAGTTGTATGAGGTTAATGAACGTTACGCATTGGAAGCATTAAATTATATGATGAATAGAATAACGACCAGTACATGCATATATAAAACCGTCCTCTTTTGTAAATATGTAATTCAAAAAATGGAAAACGCGGAAATCTCAAAAAAGAAAATTTCTTATGATTATTAAGGTACGCGATATAAATAAGGATAATTTCAATTAATGCGCATATTGCCGAAAGTCGATTAAAATGTACTTATATTTAAAATACTTCACACTTCTATAGACAACAGTCGACGCCCGCTCGCGTTCCCAATGATAGTACCTAATGGCTAGTTATTTGAGAAGGATGAAAAAGGAACTTTCAGGTTCCTTTTGAAATTGGTCATCCATCATTTTAATGAAGTTGTGTTGTTGCCAAGTTTGTAAGCACTGTCATGAATTAGATTACTACCCTGAAAAAAATAGAGTATGGACGTAAAGGGTAGTCGGCTTACTTTACATTATCAATAAACAACAATTGCTCAGAAGGCTACTAAAATGGTACTTCTCCAAAGCTTTGAGAGTGGTTAAATTATCCCTTTTGTAGGATGTGCTAATGCTATAGGGAATTCGATACCACTTACGATTCTTTTTGAAGATAAAAGAAAAGTTTCTTTCTTTCAAATGTTCATGTCCCAAATGATGAGAAAATAGATTTTTTCAATTGCTTTTATAACAATAATTTATAAGACTTATTAATGGAATATTTACATTATAAACAAATTATACTTTATGTTCCTAGGTTTTATATGTTAATTGCCTTGTTTAATTAACGCGTATCGAAATAAAAATTTAGATTGTGTTTTGGAATATTTTTTTTCATTTATACTTTATTTTCTATATAATAGTTTATTTTTAATTAATGTAGGCAAAGAGGGTGTGATTTGCGAAATATTTAATAATAATATTATAGCATAACAATAATATTATTACAAGTAGCTATAGCAGTATACTTTACTTCGGTAGGTATACATTACTCTAAATTAGTACTGTTTATTGGATATAATTGATAAAATTTCAGACATGGTCTCTGCATGATGTAATTCACCGTTAATAATGAACCTCGAGTGTTCTACTTCGATGTGCAGTTGACCCCAATCGCCCCCAATCGAAGGACTAAATTGTTTGTCTGATCAGTTGTATTGTGGTCAAAAAGTAAAATATTATAGCTATATGCCATAGGGACTTACTTACCTAAACGAGTCTATCGAGAATATCAATTCATAAAAAAAAATACAATATTACAATATGAAAATGAACAGCATTGTATTCAATAAATCCAATAGCAAAACACTATGATACAAAGTATAGTTAAAAATTAAAAAGCAATTAGATTAATATAGTAAGTCGTGGCGCAGTGGCACAAGGGTGTGACTGTGACGTGACGGTTGTTCGATCCCCACTCGAGGAAGTTAAACATTTATTTATATTTCCATTTCTTCGCTCTGCTGTCGAGGCAAAACGCAGCGTTGAGTTCTGCCACTCAACACGCAATGCCTCCAGTATTCGGCAGAAAGTGGGGAACGGAGTGTCTTAACACCAGGTTCCCTCTGCCTACTCTGCTATGTGCGGGGTTCAGCGTGAAGCTGAAAAAAATTATAATATAGTAGCTAAGCTAAACGATAAATGGTCCACAGCAAGGCACAGGTTTAGTATGGTGAGCTTTTCCAATTACATACGAGTATACCAGCTAAACTATTGAAATCGCGCTTAGTAAAAGTAATTCAGCAGAACAACATTTATTTTTGGATATATAAAAATGTAAAGTTATGGAGTAGAGTTCTGCCTAATTGCTGTATAATACAAGAGGCAACTTCTATAAGTTATGGATGAGCCTTAACAGTATTTTTGACTTTTAAGATGTGACAAGAGTATAAGAATTTCGACGTAGTTTGATGATAACGTATGCCGTAGTGGTCAGAGCGTTTGGACGGTTTTCAAGAGGCGCGGATTCAAAATCCGATTTTTTATACGTTTTCTAAGTAAATACTTAACAATATTATTTAATATCTGCATATTTATTACTGGGGAATATTTCAATGTGACAGCTAATTTCATATAGCTCAATTTTCGTTTCTTAATGAAAATAGTCTACTTAATGCAAAGATTATAAAGTAATTTCCAAATTATTATACAAAAAATACTTAAAACACGTTACATTAATAATAAACGGTACAAAAACCTACTTTTTCCAAAGGCCTTAATTTCTTAATTTAGATAACACGCAGCACCTGTAGGTATGCGGCCGCGGGCGTGAACATGAATGTCATTGATGTGGCTCACTTGTTACTGCTAATTGACACGACCCGGGCTGGTGACCGCCATGCTAACAGCACGCCACCTCTTAGCAACCCTTCTAGAGATCAATGTGACAATCACTAAGGTAATTAACGGTACCTACTACGCAGTACGCACACACTAAGACATTATAGATATTATATGTACTTATTTAGTACGTATTTAGTTCAATAAAATACGGTGATGAATTTTAAATAATTATTTGAAAATCTTTTTGATGAGAAATAAGACTACCGTCGTAATCATATATTCTCAATGTTTTTTTTAAAAGAACCACTTAATATGAAAAATGTAATAGCTGCATAATAACTGTGTGTTAAGGATGCTTTAGGCGAATAATGGCGATGCATTTGGCAAAAGAACTTAGTAACAGAGCGACTTCAAGTCGCCGTAAATACTCAATATTTTTATTTTTGAATGGTACCATAAAAGAAAACAAAGTATGTATTTAATATTTTTTTATTGCAATAGCAAATTGTATGTTTATGTGTGTTATTTTTTAATTAAGATTTAAATAATGAAGTACTGGTTCTTCCATATCACTGTAAACTTCTTTTAGTGTTTTTAATACTTGTGCCTGAATAAGATTGACCTGAAATAAATAATATATAAATGTAAAGTCATCTCCGATAAACATTGTATATATTTAATAATATGTATTTTTATCAAAACATTTTTATCAAAAAGTAAATAGATAACTAACCTGATGGGGAGGGCAGTAGCCATCCTCAGTTGATCTAGCAATAGTAATCAATATAGGTTTCGGTAAATATTTTAAGAAAAGTTTCAATAATTTTGTAGTCGCTTGTTCAATTTCTTCATCTTTACTTATATGGTAGGGTAGGCCACCTTGATCTCGAGTACATCCGGCAGCAAATATCATCCACCAGTCGGGTTTTTCGCTTAGTCTATTTGCTTCCGCATGTACTATATCAACTAGATTGCTAACCTAAAAAATATTAATTATACAAATTAAAAACCTCTGAAAATAAACCTACTATGATTAAATACTTTTAGAAAACATTTTAGTTTGTGAGTGTGGAATAACACTTTAAAAGTGTATAAAATATGCACTTTCCTCCAAATTTTGACATTATATGTATAATAGTGTTGAATACGTAATGAAATATTTAGTTAAACTTATGACAATCCATCCTAACCATTTCAAAAAGTTGTGATTTCGGCCCTCTGTATTCTTGCAAATTATCATATTTCTCTAAATGATTAAATAAGTTTTCTAGCTCTTGTAATTGACTTTCTCTTAATCTGCAAAATTTTTCTATATTATTTTCATCATTGCTTAGAGGCGCATCGAAACCAAAAATCGGTTCTAATCGATCATATAGTTTTATATCATCAAATAATTTAAGAAAAGGATTCCCCGTGCTGAAAAAATCTAAATCTATATCCAGGACATATGGCTCACTGATTTTAAGACGTTGTGACAATTCTTTTATCTTTTCCTCCTCTGTGTTTGCATTAAGTTCAGCAACGGTATACGACAAACGCTTTTCATTAACTAACTGCGACGAATATAATGCATCAGAAAGATAATAGGGTTCCATGCAGTTGACTCGTAGTAAGCCAGTCTCAGGGTGGTCTCCGACGCAGATCGTGCGAGTGCCGTCGCTAAATTGCTTCGCCCACGGTGGTCGCAGCCATACCACTCGATCTATATGGCCGGCCGCCGCCGCCGGCACTATCCAATTTTCTATTTGTAATAATGGCAAAAGTTGTCTACCAGACCGGGCTTCACTTCCTTTTAACTTGCGATCTATAAGCATGTCTGGATGAGCATCGAAATGAACAAGCGTCGTTCCCTCTAACGGAAGTTTTTTGCCTCCGATAGCAGCGTATATAAATTGTAGAGCTTCATTATGTTCTTCTACTACATATATAGGAAGTTTTTTGAAGCGTTTCAACTCGTAATTTTTATTAATATTATCCATATTATATGATCCAATCTGATTTATTTATAAACATATTTATCTGAAATAATAAATATGTTAGGGGAAGTTTGTGAAAATACAATAGTGAAAACTACATTTAAATCAATTCAGCCGTATCTGATACTAGCGTGCACAAACGCACAGATTAACAGACAGAAAAACCGACAGACAAAAAAATAAAATTGATCGTTTTGGGATCTATTATCTTGATATTTCCCCAATTATACATTTTAACATATATCTTCCAGGTACAGACAGCAATCAGTTACAATTATATAGATTTTAATTGTTAACAAACAACCTAAAACAAATGTAAAGAAGCGATAACGAATTTACTTAAGTCCTTGTAAATACCCCATTTACAAATATATCTTTCCGAGGTCCCTTCAAATTCTACGCAGTTAATGCGTAACTTTTGCATTATAATTTATAACGTCCTTCATATGTAGGCCAAGGTTTAATGTTGAAAAAAATCAAGAGGAAAGTTCCACCCCTCTTCGCTGTATGTTTGGCGTGTTTGGTTTCGTACAATATGTAACAAGGTGACATTGATAAAGTAGAAAGAACACAGTAACGCATCACATACTGAAGTAATCGCCATTAGAGAATTACTACAAATTGTTATATTTAATAATTCTCTAATGGCTTTTTTGATAATGGGGCTGGTAAAGCAGATACAGTTGATTTGAAATTTGATTATATGGATGTGGACAATATATAGTCTTAATAAGTAGGTGGCACATGCCATACAGCATGCATCATCATCATGCATGAGACATTTTCAGATCGTATACTCTTTCATTTCGGTGATCAGAACTAGCCCCCTAGATCGCGTGATTATAACACAATTAGACTCGTTTATATGGGGTTATTTGAAATCACGGGGATTCGTCAACAAGCTCATAACTATCCATACATTAAAGCAGGAGATTCAACGTTGCATCAACTAAATTCAGCCACATTTATGCAAAATGGTCATCGTAAAAAAATGCAACGTTTTTCATGACTGGGTTTATTAAAAATAAAACGTTTTAAAATTATTATAAATATTTAAAATTATTATAAATTATTATTATAATAAAGGTGAAGGTTATGTGTTTTATTTTAATAAAATCAGCCTATTCGGTTCCACTGCTGGACATAGGCCTCCCCAGTGTTTTATTTAAAATAAAGATAGATAGAAAGGTAAATTTATTTTTTTATTAAAAAATTTTGAATACCAAAATATAGGCGACTAATCTGAGTAAAAAACATAAAAACAATCACAAACCACATCGAAAACGGAAAGCTAATAAAAAAACATACAATCTTCGTCTCAAGATGGTCCTTGAGCAATTGTATTGTAGGAACCGAGCACTTCCTATACGAAGCTTGGTTCCGGGCGACGTGATGCGTAGTTGCGCGGATCCTATAGGCTATTATATGTAGATGGTGTGAGGAGGGGGATGTTGTGACGGCTGCCGGGGTCGATATAGCGCGTCGCTGACGTCACTACGCTACTACGCCCGTCCAAACATAACCCCGCGCCCCCCTGTGACCTATTGCGCTGCTACGCCCACCTGGGTCAAGGCGCAAAAACGACGGATACGCCCGGATGTTGGACTCGCGACTCAGAGATGCTTGTATAATGCTAGCTTCGTTTTAATTATTTATATTTCTTTATATAATAGTAACTGGACGTCCTAGTTTGTAATATAAAATATTTAAAAGATTTTTTTTCAGCTTCAGTCTGTATCATGCACTGCACATATAGCAGGGTAGGTAGGGGAATCTAGTGTTAAGACATTTCTTTTCCCAACTCCCCGCTGAATGAGAGATTAGATTCAAGGCATTGCGTGTTGAGTGATGGAACTCGACTTTTTTTGACAAAGTGAGAATTCGGGGCCGCTCACTAGGCCGGTAAGGTATATAATAGATAATATATACAATACCTACAATACTCATAAGTATGAGACCACATGTTGTGTCATATTAACCAAAAATCCAATGTTTCTTTCTTTTTAGTGTTATGCTATCGGATTTTTTGTTTTTTTATAATTATTTTTTATTTAACCATAATATTGATAATTAATTATAAATTGTGACAAGTTAAATTCAATAAGACTAAGTTCCTTCAATATAGTAAGTTGAGAAACTTTTTAGAATTTTAAGGATTTACCCATTATAAACATATTATCATAGGAAGCAACAGAATAAAAACTAGTGTCAAGATCAAGACACTTCAATACACATTCTCTGCTTTCTACTTGAATTTGGGACATTATGTTTTGACAGAGAAGGGAAATCAAAAGAATTGATTTCCCTAGTGGGGTTCAAATCAAAAATCTTTACAGTTAAACATTCTTTTGTTACCTATACATAATTGTAATTTATTGCTGTTGTGTTAGAAAATCTATTTATTATTGGGGTATCAATGTAGTAGAGCCTAAAATAATGAACTTTAATTTATTTGTCAGTACATTTGTGTATGCTAATCTCAAAAACAGCTTAACAAATTTAAATGTAATTTTAATTACTGTATGTTGGCAAACTTCCTTTCACACTTAATGTTTGGTCTTTAAAATGTCAATGTTATTAGGACACAAAAGTAATTTAGATTAGTAAATTGATGAGTTGTTCAAGCGGGCAAACCCACAAGTGGGTTGCTAATTATTAATATATGTGTTAAAAAATTAATATTAAACATTTACAAAATATTTTCTTTTTGTTTGTCTTCTTCTTCCTCTTGGCATTAATCCCGGCTATTGCCATTGGTCTGCCTTGGATCACAATCATATAAAATGTTTATATATTTGTTTTTAAATCTTAAACTATAACACAATTATTATTATTGTTAAAGTATTCTATGTAGCCAGACCAAACATTTGATTTGTTTATTCAATTTTTTTTAGAATTAGTGATTTTATATGATGGTATAATCTTCTAATTATTGTTTAATCCTTGTTTTATTGTGAATATTTAGCACATTATTTTATTTTATTTATAACTACACATTAGCCACTGTATTTCTTGTAATATACATTATAAGAGTCTTATGTATTATACATAAACACTAAATAATACCGGGCAATATTAATGTGGCTGTGAATTTATTTATATTTATAGGAGTAATTTTTACTTACTTGACTGATATCTGTTATAGCATAACTCAAATAATAAAAAAGAAATTTATCCTGATTCGTTGCTAATATATATAAATTATGAAATAAATTAGCAATATTAATATTTTATCAAAACCGAAATATTTAATTAATTCAATTACAAATTATTGTCAGTTTACTCGCATAACGCATTATATCAAACATCAATGTCAATAGAATAAATGACTTTGACATTTGAAGTTTTGACCAAAAATAAATTTGCTTATGTATAGTTATAGTTACCATATATTAAAACTTCGTTATAATTAATTTATTAAAACTTCTTCAACTGAGCCGTGACCGAAACCGGAAGTATCCTATTAATTTTTATTCTCTTTATAGTATCGAAATAAGAATTTTGTGATATAAACGGCAATTTTTTTAAATAAATGTAGAAATACATTTTTTTCAGGAAATCATGGGGTTATAGATCTGAATAAATGGTTTGAATTTCAACTCGATACCTCCATGCGTTTCTAAGATAAAGGCTCTAGACAGATAGGCGGATAACAAAGTGATCTTATAAGGGTACCTTTTTTTCTTAAAAGGTACGAAACCCTAAAAATCAACGCGCTCGAGTACTTTGAGGTAACTTTTTTTACAACTTTGAGATTCACTCATTTCCTTATGCTACGCTCAAATCTTGATTAAAAACGTACTTGATTTGACGTGATCGAGTTTTCTGAGGATCGATTTTTTTACTAATCTGACGGGCTACCATCAACGCACTCCCATATGAAGAGTATGGCAGGGGTACACTACAGGGTATAAGGTCTCACCATATGATTTCCTGACCCGCTCGAGTAACGTGCGCTTTTTGTTAAAAGCTATTTCTTATATTATATATATGTATATATAATATATTATATATATGTATATTCTTCTATTTCTTATATTATATATATGTATATATAATATAAGAAATAGCTTTTAACAAAAATTCTATATATGTATTCATGTATATTAAAATATGTAAATTATAGCATGTAGTTCTATAAGTAAGTTTATTATTTTAACACAATTTATTTTTACACCAATAGTAGGTCTTTTTTAAGTTAAAGGTTGCCTGGTAAAGATCACCTGTGGGTGATAAGACCGCCTTCACACCATTTTTCATGTGTTTCTTTTCTTGTTGCTGTTTAAGTAAATTTATGTTTGTTTTTCTGTTTTGTGTTTTAGTCAATTAATATCAATTATGGTGTAGTAAAGTATTAAAATTAAAATAAGTTTTGACAATTATGTTATATATTATATGTGTAGATATATATTAATATTTTTTTTATTTGGACAAAATTTTTGCCCATAAATTAAACACGCAGTATAATAACAAATATTTTTTTTTCGCAACCAACACTGGGTTACAATTTACCATATAAAAATTAAAAGGAAAGAAAATAAAAGTCACAATTTATTAAACCTAAATAAACCTTTATTTCATATGTAAATTAATTTACACATGGAAAATAATATAAAGCAGGGTCTTAATTAAAATGTCTCGTGATTGTTGTTTAAACAAATAAAATATGCACAAAATCAGATTCTATCCTCTAATAAAAAAAAATGTATGAATTAATTTATCTTAAATTTAAACTTGCATTATTTTTAATTTTTATTTAATATATTATATTATTATAACGAAAAAGTAAATACCAAAAGTCAGTTGAGTTAAACAAAAAAGATGCTTCTTAAATACACTTTGATCAATCAATAAAAAAAAGTTTTCATTTGAGACTTGCACCTGCATTTGTAATATAAAAATTGCTTTGAATAATGTGACAAGACAACATTTATAATAAATTGACGATTAGTATGATACGGTCATCTTAAATTCTAATGAAGTTTTTTATAGCTAGTCCATATCTACTAAGGTAATAGAGTTAAAGTAGATTTTATCTACCGTTGTTATTGTGTATTAAGTTTATTCATGACTGAAATTATTAAATCATCTAGCGCAAAGTAATGGGTGGGGATGTTACGTAATAAATCTATACTTACCAATAATAAAAAAGTGAACCATAATCTTTGTACTTTGTTCACTAAACTAGAACTGTGTTGAGAAAAGGCCGCGGAGGGCAGTGAAGAGCTTTTGCTTCTATAAATATGTATCTAATATTTTTTTTTTAACTCTCATATAAAATTGTCGAATACAACAAGACTGCCGCACTTGATTTTCTGTTATATTTGAACACTTAAGGCACAATAGATAGGTAAAATAAAAAAAAAGTAATTAAGTAGGTGATATTTTTATTATATCTTCTTCAAGGATTTTAAATTACTTATTTTACCAATCTATCGAGCTCATGATTTATGTGATAATTGTTTTACATTACAAAATACAGTCGACTGTCGTTAATTCAAACTAGTGATAATTCAAACCACTCTATAATTCAAAGTCATCACGAGTTCCCTATAAAATCTCTTTATATTTCGAAATAAATCAATACATGATAATTCAAAGTTGCAGATAGAAAGATTACGACATTTGCAGAGGTAACTACATATTGAGACAAGTTCAAATTTGTATTTGTTTTCGTAATGATTACTTTGTCACACGCATTTTTATTGTAACTCGATTGATGAATATGTATATATTCATTCATAGTTCATTCAATTCAATAATTCGAACTTTTATTCTTTTTTTTATTTCTCTCAGAAAATTCGGACAACTTGATATTTCAAACATTCGATAGTTCCTAATATTTTAAAGGTCCCTCGAGTTTTCAATTAACGAGAGTCGATTGTATATTAGAAAACAGCCCACAGGGCGAAATTCGAAACTAAGGAAAAATGGTGAGGCACCGTGTTATAAAAATATTTGCACCGCTTCTTCTGCGATGCTATACCTTCTTCCACACATTACATTACGCGACAGTTCTCTTCACCCTCGCGTATTTCTCCAAGCTGAAAATAAAAAATAATTTTGTCTTAACACAATAATTAAAGTAGCCTAATACCAATGTACGTAAAAACGGTTTACATTAGTAGACACAGTGCTTCAAGTGGAAGTTATTTCTATAATAATTGTATTTAATATAAGTGTTTTCTCAGTATCAGTATTTATCAGTATTTACTTAAGATTGCAATCTATCGCCACATATAGTTTAATTTCTTAAAGTACCTGTTCACGACGTGGGAACTTGTGTGCAAGTTCACGATGTCTTTGTGCACTTGTACTAATTTGACGCCGTTGCCGCTCTGACGTAGCTACCTCCTGCAATCATAGAAAATATTACTAATGATAATCGAAAAAAAAACCAACAGAATAAATAATCATTAAGAAAATGAAAAAATTGGCAATATATTATTAGGCCATAAAAATATATTTAAAGAAAACTATTACTATTACTGTTGTTAAGCTATTATTTACTAAGAAAAAAATCTAAATGAATTTGTTAGCTTATAATACACACAGTATGCTGCTGAAATGAAATGACTTTAAAATTTATTCAGTTGTGGTGTCATTGAGTAATAAATATACAAGCATAAAAAATTACAATTCATTTTCATCAATATATTTTCAGTTTAATAAGTAAGATAAGTGTGCATCATTAATAAAGTAATTTCTAAAGGTATAAAATATATGTTTTAGCAGTTACATACCTCCTGATCATTATTAACCAACTTGGTGGTGAAGGTGTCGGCGACGAACCATTTCTGTCCCTTCATGACGATGTCTCTGGGAGGGTCGTGGTCGACGCCTGCGTCCGCTGACCACACTGTGGATATCGCGCCGGGCTCGAGCTTCACTGTGCGGTGGAACTTGAATACTGTCTCCTGATCACCTGCTTTGCGCAGGATTTGATATCCACCGAGGCTTAGTTCCTATAAAAAAAAATTTAAAACTAACTAACTAAATTTTTTACAGTTACTTTAATAATTTTTACAATCCGATTTTTTAAAATTTGTATCTGTTTATATGGAAATTGACTTAATATGAAATTATTTATTGATTTAATATGAAATCTCACGTTAGCGACCTTTCCTATTATGTAGGTGTTTAGAAGTCAAATACGCGACTGTTATAAGTGAGATACAAAAACCCAGCTATGCATGATGAAAAATATATTATATATAACGCGACCCACCTTCTTCCCCTTGTTCCTGATCTTCACAAAGCTTCCATCGGGACACGCCTCGGCCACCTCCAGGTCCCCCTTGGCGCTGGACGTGACGCTGAAGTCCTGCAGGCTGCGCTCTTCGCTCTCGTCGAGCAGAGTGCGCTTGCGTGCGGCGCGGAGAGGCGTGGCGCGGCGGCCGGGCGTGGCGCGACCGCCGCTGGCGCTGGCCGCACTCATAGAGGCGCGCGATTCGCGACCCGGCGATTGGGATGTTAGGTTCAACCTACAATTATATAACATTAATAATTTAATATTATAATTTTTATTAGTTATGTATTACAGTACAAGAGGTGGTTGTGGCGCCGGGGCACAAAGTGTTTGTACGGCAGGTATGGATTCGATTCCCACTTGAGGAAATGAAATATTTAATATTTTCATTTCTTCGCCCTGGTGTTGAGCCAAAGCGTGGCGATGAATTAACTTAACGCGCAAATTCGGGAACAGTGTTTTAAAAGTAGATTCCCTCTCTCTTACATTACAATTTGGCAGTTCAATAGCTTAAATCATATAATTATATGGCACCCAGTGATTATAATGCTTAGAAACGAGCGAGTCCTTCAACGCCACGTTATCTCCATATATGTTAACCCTCAAATTTCGTCTTCTTCAAGAAGAAACAAACAATACTCTAACACAAATCCAAACACACCTGTCCTCCTCGCCTTCAATAAGCGCTCTATACGTAGCAATCTCATGGTCCAGGGATATCTTGATGTCCATAAGCGTGGCGTATTCACGTAGCTGAGCCGCCATTTCATCACGAAGTCGGGCCAACTCCTGCTCCATTGACGCCAGGTCTTCGGCATGACGGGCACGTTCGGATTCCAACTGACGTTCTAATTCACGGCACCGGTTCTGCAATAATTATATTATAATAACACTATTACTTTTTATATGTACTGTAAAGTTATGTCACTTTTTCCCATTTTATTAAAAGTAGTTTCTATATTTTTACCAAAAGATGGAACACAACGCCGCGATTTATCTTCTTATCAGAGTGAAGAAATTAAAACAATACTTAATATGGTTCCGATACATAATATAAATAACACTCAATATCTAATAAGCAATGTCCATAGTATTATATAAATGCTTATTCAAACACATGGGCGCTCCACTGTTCACTTTTTTGTTAAAAAGAGAAACTGTGTGTCTGCAATGTGAATTTACCTCTGCGACACCAGAGAAATTAGAATAAATTATTTATAAACATTCCCCCGTTGTTATTTAAACCTACAACCAGTGAGTCAATTCACTAGATTCTTTTATAAAGTTGCTATTATATCATATTATGTATAAAAAATATACTCGTACTTACACTAAGAGAGGCGTTCTTGTTCTCCAGATCATTAAGTGTAGCGTTGAGGCTGTCGATGCGCGTGCGCATGGTTCGCAGTTCCTCCACGGCAATCGTGGCGGCGCTGCTGTTGCGAGTCGCCGCTGATTGCAAGTTCTTCATCTGTTTAGACAACAATAGTATTATGTAATGTCACTCAATAATAACATTATTAATCTCTGTATAGATACAAATATATAGCTGAAGAATCTTATTAATTATTCTATGCTATGCAATTATTCTATGCTATCCTAATTTCATGTGTTCTTACCAGTGCCAGGTCACGAAAATAATTAATTCCTCAACTGGGAGTAGAACCCACAACTGTTTACAATCAGACGCTGTCCCTCTGTGACAACGGCTGCTCCATAGTAAAAAGGTACAAGCAAACAATGAAAATGTATGGTAGGATTATGTACACTTATTACCTTATTCTCATAAAGGGCTTCAATTTCATCCCTATTGGCCTTGATATTAGCCTCCTGCTGTTCACGCAGCTCCTGTAGGCTTTGTTGTAGCTTAGCTTCATACTGCTGAGCCAGGCGACCATCTGATAGAGTAATAAATTCATATTAGATAAACAAGCTTAAAATTTATAACACTTTGAAATTATTCTAGAAGCTATTGTCAATGAATTAAGATGTTTGTTTATTTATATAACGTCTGTGGGTTAAAATTATATTGGATGGGTTAAAATAATATTTTATATATTTTCGTGGCTATAATAAAGAATTCTTTCGCCTAAAATATCTTTAGAGGTGGAAACATGAAAATACACGTGTATTGCGAGATAGACAATGTAACATAGATTCCTCGCTAAATACGAAAGATGCAAAAATACAATCCGTCAAGATAAACTTATTATTTACTCAAATTTTATATGTATAATATGTACATATTTAATACATTAATATATATTTAATACATCTTTTTTTTAAATTATGTAAAATATATTTATTGTTTTTAGCTTTTCCGCGGTACGTTGTCAACGTTTGTCAAGCGGAACCCGTGTTATGACAATCCGCTTTTCACTTTTCACCGAATTCTTGAAGCATCGCCTGTTGAGTGGCGGAACTCAACACCGCATTTTTCCTTGTTATCAGAGCTAGGAAATGAAAATATTTTATATTTTATTCCGATTGGGAGTAGCACCCACAACACGGGCACGTTTACAGTCTCGTCTCTCAGGACGACCTCGATTATTATTCATATAGTTCTTTTTCAACTTACCAATTTCAGATATCTCAACCTGTCGTCTAGTGCGGGTCTCCTGCAACTCTTGCTGGAACACCTGGTCCTTGAAGGAGAGCTCCTCGCGCAGGCTTTGCACGGTATTCTCCATGTCGATGCGACAAAGCATCTCCTCTTCCAGAGTCTTGCGGGTATCGGCGTATACTTTACGCAACTTCTCAAGCTCTTTGGCAAGTTCCTAAGTGATTTATTTGAAAATTTAATAAAAATTGATGTAACGGTACTTTTAGAAGGAGTAAATAATTCAGTAAATTCAGGTAACAATATTGTTATAGGTATGCCTTTTTTTAATTATAATAAATTGATAAGTCATTTTTACGAGACCATATTATCTCAATTCGGAATTTTGAATTCACGTCGGAGACAATCGACAAATTCTATGATCAAAATTCTTTAAATTTCACGATAAATAAATTTGTATTTGAAACAATTTTTTGGATTAGTGTAATTGTAATTTCAAGAGAAAGGTAAGTAATTTAATTAAAAACATTTCATACAACCGGTTTCTCACATTATTTAAACTTTAAATGATAAGTATGTACGATAAGTGGTTTTTAGGAACATTCTAGCACTTAATTTATTTTATATAGTATACATTTCAGTGTTTAAAGATTATATAGTAAATTTATACAGACCCTGGCCTCATCTTGAGCCTTCTTCTTGTCAGCAAGGGCGGTGTTGTATTTGTTACTTTCCTCGGTGTAGCGAGTTTCGTAATGACGCGCCAAGTTTTCGGCTTGCTGACAATCCTTAGTTTTCTTGTCCAAACTATAAAATTATACATAATATTGATAAGTAAGACTGAACACATCGTAGAATATAAAAAGTCGCACGATGTCTAGCGATCTTGACATACATTTGTACGATTATAGACGGCATACGTGTGCGAGTTCTTTATTACTATAGAGAAAATAGCACGAGGCAGGTTTGCATCAGTCGTTTATGTATACAAATAAATTAGTATAAGATTTTCGAAAGAATATTTTTGTCCCAGGTCGATGAAGAGTCCGCTTTCAGTGCCTGGTACGAGTGACAAAAGTGCGCGACTCTCGCCCTCGGACCACGGACTAACAACGAACTTTTCATCCAGATAGGTCCGAAATTGTCACTAAGTCACTTATTCTACACTAACACTAATCACTTTATTAATTTATTCTAAGTTTATTAGGCAAAATATCAATACAGACTCATATTTATACTCCCCTTTGTTATTTTATATAAGCTTGCGTGACCATCGCCGATAACATCATAAAAGGGGAACTTCTGTTAACGTAAATCGTACCGTACCATACGAAAATAACTCGAATGCGGAAGACGGTCGACTGTTATATAGAACAAATAACCCTCTCGGTTCTACGAATATAACAATGTTCTTTATTTTCAACTTTCACACATCTATCGAATTTTATGGAGAAGGCAATGACAACCTTTAAACATATCCGTTTTCATCTTTACACCCGTATGTTATGTTTATAATATACATTGAATGATAATGGAACCTAATATCGCACCAATAAGACACAATTTCAAAGAAGAATCAACTACGTCAGAGTAATGAGTGTTGAATTTAAATCGAACTTAAAATTATCGTTTAGTCACTATCGTATGTATTTAGACTTCATTTTTAAATTATTGTTCTACTATTAAATCAGGATTTTAAACTAATTGGGAATAGAAAACTTATTTTACTACTGATTCAGGAGAAATATTACATTTTGTGTGGAATATTAGTATATTTTACGACTCAGTTGTCGTCGTCAATGGCATTGTAAGCTCCACAAACAGTGTAACCTGATCGAAGGCCGTTTTGGGTTACCACATTACTTACACATGACATAATACAGGGCTTTGTATTGGTAAATAGTGACGATAACTTTGAATTATCTACTCATTATTTAGATTTTTTTGGAAATACAATCGTCCTCAAATGTCATTATCTTATCTTGTCATACGAATAGTTATTTTCATATCTTAAATACAATAAAATTTTAATATCCTTGCAATAGGATTATTATTAATATTTTTAAACATTAGTGACATTCTATTTTATTTTTATATCACGTCTGGTTCCTGATCGCAACTTCGTTTGAATTGTTACTGTCCAGGGTAAAATTAAATAACAAGCGTGTTATTTTTTGGGATAAAAATATCTGTGTGCCGTTCTTATATTTCATACAAAACAAAATATTATTTTAAAATTTTACAAAAATATTGCGAAAGAGTAGCGCTTAGCAGTTCATAATTTAAGGTATTACTAAAATGATAACTTATTTAAAAAAAGGTTCAAGAAATGTTATAGAATGGTTGTACATGTGACTGAACATGTGTTTTAGTTCAATTAAAAATATGTAGCCTCTTTTAATATACAGGGTGGAAGAGGCAGCGCTTCTTTTACTGAAACTGCATATAGGGTAAAATATTTCAAACCCAGAATTAAAAAAAATAATCAAGGTACCTCAACGGTTTGGACGTAGGATTTTTTTTTCATTTCACGATTTTTATCCATACCTGTATTTCGTGTCACGCACACATACGTATGCGACGTTGCCGCTTTGACAGGTAAGTGTGTGCGTGCCTATGTTATACTTTACAAATGGCGTTTTATTTTAAAACGATAATTTTATTATTTATTTTGTTTGAAAAAAAAACTTTTTAATTTTTGAGAATTATTTTTTTTCCGAATTATATTAGGCTTTTATAGAGTAGTTAAAACTGTGGTTTCATTTAAAGTGGCGCTGACAATTCCACCCTGTATAATTATAGTTGTTGGTGACGATGCGGGAGGTGTTATAAATTTTAAATTTATTGTAGAATCATGAATTATAAATGTTTTACGACCTAATTATCGCAATGGTTCGTAATATATGTATATGTTTAGCTTTAGATTTTATTTAGAATCAACAATTAAGAAAACCTACACATCTTAGTACAGCGTTTTGTATATTAGTGCAATGATAACATTAAAGTATTCAATTAATATCGTATAGACAGAGAGTGAAGCCATCATTTTTACTTAAGCTAAGCTATGAAAAAAAAACACAAACTTTAAAACACTTAAGTTTTTTTAGTATAATATAGTGAAATTCAGCAGTAACTTTAAATATTAAATAATCACAAAGCAACGTCTTTTGAAAACGTGTGTATAGTTTTTCGTGAATACACATTAGAATTTTGGAGTCACGGTTATATTTACTTGATTACGTCACCCGTGAAGTTACATTCTCGCATAATGAAAAGAGGCTATTTTAAGTTCGATATCCGACTGCGCGCGCTGAATTAATAGCAATGGCTTAAAAAAACTGTTTAATTTGAGGCTGGGATATTTAGTAATTATTTCGAATTAAGAACCTAACTTAGATTTCAGCTTATCTCACGGTCAATCTGAGAAAATGTACAAAAAGAATATTTTTTACCTAATTATTAACAGTTTTGAAATTATAATATTTTACGAAAATTTAATTCTGTAGGCGTATAGGCTGTTTAACTTGTCCTTATAAGAATTTAAATTTTTTATTAATTTAATAATAACATACATATATAACAAAAAATGCCTTAGTATAAAAATTCTTAGTGACAAAATTAGTTGAGGGCGCAGGGGCACAAGTGTGTGACTGTAAACGCGACTGGTTGTGGGTTCGATCCTCACTCGAGGAAATGAAATATTTATTTAAATTTATTTATTCGTTTCTTCGCTCTGGTGTCAGCGAGGCAAACCGCGGCGTTGAGCTCCGCCACTCAACCCGCAATGCCTCCAGAATTTGGCGGAAAATAGTGAGTTAGTCTGAAGCTGACTTAGTATAAATGATAGGGAAGTAGCAGACTGAATCCATTTTATTTTATTGGTCTGTTTTGACACGATCTAAAGTGCAGTTCTGTCGCCCAGTGGAAACACAGTGAATGAACACAACATATCACGGGATTATTTTTGTCTACATTCTTCAATGACCATGCATTATATGGTAATTAAAAAGTAAAATAGTAGTAATAACACTATTATTTTCTAGTTGATTGCCTCCAAACTAAATATCAGTAACTTTAATAAGAAAAACATTTTGCATTCATCAACAACATTCAATATTTAAGAGTCAAGTCACAAGAGTGCTAATGTTAATTAGAGCAGATGTCTTCATATCTTTTTTTATATAAATTCAACCATCAGTAAATAGCTGTTTTAAAACTTGAATTGTACATTGCTTAGCAGGTTGTTGAGTTGCAATCTAATATTAAAACTTATCACCAATTAAATTTTTGCTTAATAAAATTACTTTAAACAATTCAAAAGGAGGCAACTGTTCTAGTTTGCACAAGTTAAAATAATGTAGTGAATGAATGAAAATATTTGTTTTGACATGTGGAATATTAATACAAAGCTATTGTTCACCTATACTTACTGTTCTTAATAATTATTTAATCTAATTTTGCTGTCTGTTTAAGATTGTTTAATATTGTAACATGTAGTATGTAGGAAATGTGTAAACCTGTTTTTAGGTTCGTAGAAACATCAGTTTTGTACTGGAGATATTGAGTATTGAGCAGTGAAACTCAATGCCGGACTTTGTCTAGCCAGTGTGGGAAAATGTAAATAATTAATTAGTGAATAATGAGTAAGATCGCATCTACGAGAAATATGTTTACATAAATATGTTGTCCCAATGCAACTCAATGACATTATAGAAATACTGTGCTATAATTTTCCCATACAAAGCAAGGCAGGTAGACGAAACCTGGTAACCTGGTGTTAAGACATTCTGTTTCCATTAGAAGTTAACACTGCTCTTTGTCACCTTAGCAGAACGAGAAAACTAAAATATTTCATTTCCCTAAGTGCAAATCAAACCCACAAATATCACAGTTACAGTCACACACTTATGCCACCAGGCCACAATGGTCTCTATTTATAATTTATAGTACCCAATTTTATTACTTCATCCTTTCTTCTTGTATTCGGAAATAAGTTAACATGGTTTTAGAATATTAAATAAAGATATTATTGTTATTATTAGCCCATAGTTACGGAAAAATAACTATTTAGGACTTTCTTTTTTAAAATAAGATACCCCTAATCATTGTTTATAAACTATTAAAATCAAAGGCGAAATTTAAGTAATGTCATTGTATTTCTGCAATAATTAAAAAATCATGCATAATTGGAATATATGTATACACAAATAAATAACTTTTACAAACACTAGCTCCAATAGGCCTTGACATAAATAGATTGTAATTTAGTTCATTTTGCAGAGGAAATGTTGATTTTACAATTTACATTTTGTTGCAATTTTTTCAGGCATTTATTTGTCTATAATTAAATATCTGTAATTCAATCGTGTTTATTTGTTTACTAACAAGTCTACTAAGTAATATAGTAATAATTTGATATATTTGCTAAATTTAAATGTTTATATAGTATGTGATTGGATTGTTATATTGAGGTATGATGTCACTATGTCGTAAAGGCGAGGTCGCGCGCCCGTCATTCCAAGCTTAAACCTAAACGCCGTCGATGACGTAAACTATGCTAAGGTTAACCGGAAAGGAATATTCAATATTTAAGAATTTTTGGGAAACAAGTAGCATTGAGTATATAAAATATTTATGAATTTTAATTTAATTAAAATAGTAAACACTCACCGTTTCTTAAGATCGTCATTTTCTTCGTACAATCTCTTCAAGTCAATTTCAAGTTTTGCTTTTTCCCTTGATGTATCATCTAGTAACTTTCTAGCATCTTGTAATTCATTTTCATACATTCCCTTAATGCTAGAGACTTCACGTGTGACCACCTCCTGTGTTGTTTGAATTTCACGACGAAGTCCAGCGTTTTCACTCTCTAGCTGACGGACTTTATCAATATAGGCTGCGAGACGGTCATTAAGATTTTGTAAAGCATCTTTTTCTTGAAGTCGTGTATGTCTTGTTGGACTTAATGGGCTGTTGGGTCGACCGGCAGAACTTGAAGGGCGGCTACCAACAGGAGTGCTAGATTGCTGAGGGCTTTGCACTGATGACACAACACTTACATTGGATGACGATGTTACAGTCTTTTTAGATTTGGATGACATTTTAAAGCAGTATTTCAGTCACAAACAAAAACAAATACACGGATTACTCCTCACAGAATCCAACTATCGAGTATCGGCGGCAAGCATATAACTCGGGTTCTCAACTTGTAAAAAGCCAAGCTAAAATGATCACGTGACCATTGAGTCATAACAAAATGTCGCCATTAGCGTAAATCAGTCGACTTATAAATAAAAAATCTTCTTACATTACAATTTGATACAGTTTACAGGCATTTAAAATAAGTAAAATAAGATACAAAATTGTTTAAATTATAGTAAATAAATTTTTTAAAAATAACTTTGAAAGTGATATATAATCTGTGCTAATTATTATATTTAATATTTATAAGCTGTAGTGGATATAATAAATTGCTTTTTTTTAATCTATCTTAAATTGTAAAAATGAAAAGTACTTATCATTTACATTTGCACTCTTTGCATGTTTTCATTTTTTAAAGTCAAATGTTCTCTCAAAATTAATGTTGAATTATACATTTAATATTATGTAGCAGAGTTATAGTGTTTTACAATTAATAAATTAGTGAAACTATAGTGACGTATAGTTTTGATGTCAATAAAAATATTCAGCTGATTTTTGTTTACGAAATAACGATAATGTATTCGTTCGAAGGAGATTTTAGGCGTAAACCACAGCAAAATCTAGCAGGTGCTAGTGCTCAACATAAAACAGATAGAGATACACTCATTCAACAATTGCAACAGCAAAGGCAAAAACGAGAGGTTAGTGCTAATAGTTGTTTTTCGTGTTTATATATTTAATATTTTTATGTGTGTGTGTGTCATGAAAAAATTGTAATTTAAACTTCGCATTGTGAATTACTTATAATTCTATACAATAAATATATTTTCGTGCCATTTATAGGAACACAGAAAGCGATTACACAGTACAATAAAAATACAAGCGTATGTTCGCAGTTATCTTATTAGGAAAAGGTGTAAACAACGTGAAAGAGAAGAATTTGATGGTATATTTGTAAAAGTAAACAATGATGATCAAGCATTGATAACAGTTCTTTTAACGAAAATTCTGTTTTTTTATGATGATATGAAAGATGGCACAAGATTGGTAAGAAGTTTAAAACATTTCTCAAAAAGAAAAATAACATTTTTTATATTTTAATGAATCATAAATAATAATTTATAGGTATCAGTATCTCAGCTTCTATTGAAGCAGTGGAAAAGAATATTACAGGGATGTGGTTCTGTTGTGCAAATTAGACGTCTACTGGCTTTACATCTGCGCTTGTTAAAAAATGACAATGAGGTATAATTTTTTTATTATAATGATTTAGCTGATTTTAAGCTTAAAGCTTGTTAAAAATGAATTAAATATGTAAATAAATTATAATTTTAGATACCGTTAGCTGTTCCGTTAAGAATGTTTGAAGTTTTTACTTCTGTGAACTCAGCTGAAGATTTAATGAATTGTGATGAAGCTGTCAGTAAAATAGGGTCAACATTTTTATATTTAATAAAAAGAGGTAATTACAATTTTGAGAAAATTAATATACATCAATATATATTCGCAATTTCATCCTTTCACTGTTATGCAGGGTAGACAGCATAGACACACCTAGTATTAAGATACTCCAATGCCTATAATAAATACTCAATTTGCAAGACATTATGTGTCAAGGTGTAGAAATTACATACCCACTTTTTCTACCAGCAGAGAAATGAAAACAATTAAAATATAATTATTCTCCCAAGTGGGGATCATTATCGGGTTACCTACAACCACTGAATTTACAGTCAGATGCTCCCACTGCTCCATAATATTATGTACGAAAATATATGTCTGAAAATATTTCATACTAGCAATCTTTTCATAGCTTCATCTACATAATCTGCATAATTATTTGTATACTAATTTGAATTATTTCAGTGTTCATTATCTTTGCAAAGGCGATATCTATACTTGGTAAACTAATGTTTTAGCTAATTATTTTGTAGCAATTGTGTCAAACAAAATATTTTATATTGATATAACTTTTTTATTTCTGTACCCATTTTAAATAAAAGAAACACTAAATGTTAAAGAAAATTTGCCAAAATACAATACTGAAACTTCATTTAAATTAGTTAAGCTGTTTCTGAGATTAGTGTGAAAAACATCAGACAAATAGATAAAAATTTCAAAAATCACAGTTTTGGGTTTGATTTTTTGGTTTCCCTAGTGGGAATCAAACCCACAATTATTGCTTTTAGTCAGATGCTCGGTCTCTGCACCACAACGGCCTCATGGATAACTTAAAAAGACCAGTATATTTTACTAAAATCTTTGTTTACATTCAACTATATTTTTATTAGAATTCCAAGGACTGTTAATTAATTAAATGTCTTACAAAAGGAGGAGATTATCAACTTGATTGCCTTTATTATTAAAAGTCAAACTGTGTAAAGCTGCAACTAATAATATTAACTTTGCATTTCTTTTAGGCTATTTTCAAGATTTATGTCAGCTGTTATGTAAGAAAACACCACCACTATACGGTCCTTCACCGAACCCTCCAACTCCTCTATGTGGGGCGTTATTAGACCTCATACAGAGACCTCTTCATCTCACAACACATATTAACTCACTTGAATATAAGTAAGTACTTTATTATAAGAAATACAATTTATGCATATTTTAGTATTAACTTAGATATAAGTAATTGTATTTTTCTTATATGAGAAAGAATTATTTTTATAAATATTAATATTATAAAGTTGCTTCATGTTTTCTGTGCAATATGAGTCAAAGTGGTGGAAATGAACATTGCATTTTGGCCGTGAGAACTAGGAATTGTAATAATTTAAAGATAATAATTTTCATTTGTGGGATCCGAACCCACACTCATTGCATTTATAGTCTGCTTTTATTAGAATATATAGTCCACAATTTATCAAATATATTACAATTTTGCACACAGTGACACAGTTATGACAGAGTTTACCTCCTCATTTCTCTGTAATCCATACCCTGAGCCAGTGGAAATGTATATTCTACCAGCTGTAGCCCAGGATTCAAGTAAAAAATTTCCATTCTTGCCACTTTTACGGTGTCTATCTGAAGATAAGTTTAGTTCCGGAAAAGTTTCCAATGATTCATGGCTATTGCATTCCATACTTACTTTAGAACCTCGAGGATTCAGTGAGTTTATTTATGATTATTTCTTAATATTAAAGTATATTTTTTAAAATTGAAACATCACATATAATTAAAATTACTAAAAAATCATATTTAAAATTTATTTATATTAGGCTTACAAAATTTCAATATATTTTCAGCTAATGATATCCAAAAATTAGATAACACAAGGTTGCCACATAATCGAATTGTAATGGAATATCTAAAAATAATAGGCAATTTGACAATAAATGTTTGTAATAAACAAATTTCATACGATTATGAAGATTCACTCTACAGTAAAGAAACCGCAGCCGACAATGATGATGATAGTGACAGTGATAGCGAACCCAACCCTACCTCAGTGAGAGAACAAATGCTTTTAACAAGATGTATAGAGTTATTGAATGAGCCGGACAGAAGTGTCATGACAACATGTTCTCAGATCACAGAAAGTGATTTATGTGATGAGTTTCTTGATAGTATGTCAAGGATTTGTCATAATCTGCTGTTGAGTCATAGGATGGCATTACATAAGTATAGGTAAGATAAAATTTAATTTATTGTTAAAATTATTGCTGATTGGTTCTTGCTTTTTAAAGCTTTTTTAGCTTTACCTTTTTTCCCACAATTTTCGAGTCATTGCTTCACGTTTGCAACCAGATCCCGTGGTGCTGCGGCATGACGGCCTGCCTCAATTTGCTGACAATTTATTGATATTAATTAATTATATTTTTATGGAATGACAGTATTTACATAATTATCTATTAAGCCAAGTAGTTCTGGTCTCATTGATTTGTAATTTATATTTGTTATATATTTTCAGATTGCTATACACGTTAGCGTTTAAGCCAATATTCTTACGTGGCTTATGGCAGTGGCTAAGCAGTATGAGTCATCAGTCCTCTTTCGGAGGGTCGTCCACTCTATTACTCGCGGCACTCTCAAGGGGCATGGGAACAGAGACCTCGGTTATAGGAGTGCATAGGCTATTGGCGCCTTTGGCAGTCTTTTGTGCACTCTTCTCTTTATTAATTGGCACATTGCATGATACAGAGTTCTTCAGGGATACAGATGGTGATGAGAAAATGAATGGTAAGATTTGTTTTTTTTGTATGCTAGTTAGACTATACTCGTATATGGCATTATTGTAATTAAACTGAAAAACATTCCGAAGTTTGTTTTTAAGACCTTTGGTCCGGTCGTTGAGTTCCGCCAAACAATACGCAATATTTCTAAAATAGGACAGAAACTGGGAAACTGAGTGTACATGTTTCCTCTGCCACCCTGCTATGCGGGATAAAGCGTGAAGCTGTATGTAATATTTTCAACCTTTTATAATTTCTTTTAGTGGCGAGTACATCAACGCCGAATGCAGGACGAATACATGCATTCGATTTCTCAGAGCTGGGCGGTCTTTGTCGTACTTTAAAGCAAGTTTGCTTAGGCTTAGTGGAGCTTGCCTATCCTGAGTCGCGGCCATTTTTTACCGGCCAATATAAAGACGCGGTCGGTGGCAATCAAGTTGAAATGGATAGAAATCATACACCAGCGTGGGCTCATTTGTTTAAAGTAATTTTTTAAAATTATTTTTCTTTATTAAGAGGTTAAAAATGTTGACTTACAAAAGTAGAAACATAAACTCATCATACTAAGATTTTAAAACAATTTCTAATGTTGTAATTGTCTAATCTGAAATGTAAATTAATAAATAGAAAATGTGAATTAAAAAATGTCGCCTAAATTGGTACAGATTTTATGATGTAATGTTTGTTATTTACAAACATATTTCAGGTATGCACTCAACTCCTACGTTCGCTGTACGCGCGCGACGCCCGCCTGCAGTTCTGCTCAATAGGCGCGGGCGCGGAGAGCGCGTGGACAGCGGCGGGCGCGGGCGTGGCCAGCGCAGCGGCGGAGGCCGCGCTGGCGGCAAGGCCCCGCACCGCGCGCCCCTACAGGACCATGCCTATGGCGGTGTCCGACCAAGGTGGGTCTGCTTGTTAAATGTGACAGTTGGTGTGATACCCAGTCGGAGGAATGAATGGTTGTGACAAAGCGCGGTCTAGAGTTCCGCCACTCAATACGCAATGTCTCGAAAATTTGGCGGCAACTGAAGAGCACAGTGTCTTATAATTAGGTCTTCTTTGCCTGCCCTGCTATATGTTGACTGTAGTGTAAATTATAATGCAATAAAGATTTAATTATGTTTATTATTTTATTTTCAGATGAAGGACCACCGTTAATCGTCAAAGAATTAAGGACTGTTACAATTTTGCGAGAGATTCCCTTTGTTGTTCCATTTTCCACGCGAGTTTTGATATTCCAAGGACTCCTGATGAGGTTTGAAAAATATATATGTTTTAATTTATATTATTTTTATTATAATCAATTTTATCTATCTATCTTTTTTTAAATTTTGAATTGAAAATTGATTGAAATTATGATTTTGTAAACAGCTTCTTCAAAATTTTTAAGACAACCAATAATTTATATATTATCATTGATTTTTTATTTTAGTAGCCATTATACTTATTTGAATTAGTTAAGTTTATAAATTTTTTTTAGGGAGAAACACGCCCATTGGTACGAAATGACCAACTTCAATGAAGGTCCTTCTATAGTGATAAGTGTACGTCGAACGCATTTATATGAAGATGCATTTGATAAATTAAGTCCTGATAATGGTGAGTTGGTGATAATTTATAATACGATTGATTAAATAAATTTATTTTGTATTTAATTGCATTAAAGATTTTATATTTATGAAAAGCGAACTACAGAAATAACACTCTATATTTTATATAATTTACGTAACCCGTATGTTTCTTATTTTTATGTAGGGTCATTCTTTGCAATATTTTTATTAAACACTAACACTATATTATAAGCATCGAACTATATAATAGAAATAATAACATGTACAGTAAGAAGCTTTAAGAATGTCTCGTAATTGGGCGGATTGTCTCATCACTATACTGCCACTGCATATCCCGCTGTATGTGGGATACAGCGTGAAAGTATAAATATTTAAATATAAATATTTAATATTATGTCTTTAAGCTAGCCTCTGCCTACCACGCTATAAGTGGGATCTATCGTAAAGCTAAATAAAATACATATGTGTTTCAGAGCCGGATCTTAAACTAAAACTGCGGGTTCAGTTGATTAACCAAGCCGGCGCCGAGGAAGCTGGCGTGGATGGGGGCGGTCTTTTTAGAGAATTTTTGTCTGAATTATTGAAGTGAGTTTGTATTTGTTTTTTTTATAGCTTTGCGTTGTATCCCCCACATAGCAGGGTAGGCAGAGGGTACCTGGGAAGCTAGTGTTAAGAATCTCCGTTTACCATTAAAGCGCTCCGATTACTGTCGAATTTTTGAGGCGGTACTCAACACCGCACTTTGCCAGAACTCGTTACCAGAACAAAAATAAGAAATATTTCATTTCCCCGAGTGGGAATCAAACCCACGCCACAAAGCAGTCGCGTTTATAGTCGCATGCTTGTGCCCCTGCGCCAAGATGGACACTTTAACAGTACAGATTATATATTATATTTCTAAAGTTTATTTATAAATATAAATGTATATCTAAAAAAACGATTTAGCTTCACGCTGTATCCTGCACACAGCAGGGTGGGCAGAGGAAACCTAGTGCTAAGACACTCCGTTCCCCATTTTCTGCAATTATGGAGTCATTGCGTGTTGTGTGGCGGAGCTCAACACCGCGCTTTGACACCAGACCGAAGAAATGAGAATATTAAATATTTCATTTCCCCGAGTGGGAATCCTGCGCCACGACTGGCCTCACGACATTTCTTTTATCATTAGAATATTTATATATATAGCCTAATTAATTGAAATATTCTTCACAGATCTGCTTTCGATCCTAACCGCGGCTTATTCCGGCTAACAAAGGATAATATGTTGTACCCAAACCCTGGTGTACACTTATTGTATGATGACTTCCCAATGCACTACTATTTTGTTGGACGTATGCTGGGAAAGGTAGGTTATGTTTTTTTTTAATCTAAACGATTATGAACGATTTGTATATTTAAAAACCTATGGATATTATACTAAAAATTTAAGCAGTTTTAAATATTTTTTATAAATTCTAGTATTTAATAAATTTATATTTTAAAGTTTAGCAGAAAATAAATGTAATTAACCCAAAGGTTTAGACTTAGCAAGTTTTAGATTAAATATTTAGGTTTCTGTAGAGTTCCAAATAATCATAATAAATACATAATTTTATATTACAAAATTGCAGGCGTTATATGAAAATCTTCTAGTAGAGCTGCCACTAGCGGAGTTCTTCTTAGCCAAATTATGTTCCACCCGGGAACCCGATGTTCACGCATTAGCGTCTCTGGACCCCGCGTTATACCGCGGGTTGTTACTACTCAAATCCCATAGACGTGAAGACGTCCCCGATTTAGGCCTAGACTTTACTATTGTTAGCGACGAGCTTGGGGAGCAAAGGGTAAGAACATTTTTTTAGCTTCACACTGTTTCCCACATGTTGCAGGATAGGCAGAGGTAACCTAGTGTTATAATACAATCCGTTCCACACTTCCGCCCAATTTCTGAGACGCAATTGCTACCAGAACAAAAATAATTTATTCTCTCAAATGGAAATCGAACGCACAACCGTAGCTTACTGTCAGACGTTGTGCCGCTCTGCCACAATGGCTTTTTATTCCATACTAAAACTGTTATTAAAACATTAAAAAACGAGTTGTAATGACAGATATATTCTTTCTTACCAAACCTAAGGAAGATTTATGAAGCGTAAGCCTAAAAATCTAAACTACTATGATTATATGAGATTTCACTTTCCTTTATATTATAGATAGATGAGTTAAAACCGGGCGGTGCCAACATTCCAGTAACAGCTGAAAATAGAATAGAGTATATTCATCTTGTGGCGGATTATAAGCTTAATAGGTAAAGTTCATACATAATACATTTTTAGAAATAATTATTTTTATAAAAGTATCTGTTTTCTTTATATTATTCATAATGGTGGGCAGAGGAAACCTAGTGTTAATACACTCCATTCCCCACTTTCCTCCGAATTTTTTGAGGCATTGCGTGTTGAGTTGCGGAACTTAACTCTGCGTTTTTGCCTTGGTACGAGAGGGAACAAATGAAAATATTAATAAATAATAATTCATTCATTCATTCATCCTCGAAAGGGAATCTAACCCATTGCGCCATGACGGGCTCAATATTTATTTACTTCATTATATACCATACTTTATTATATACACAGGCAAATAAGATCGCAATGTATAGCGTTCAAACGCGGTCTCACATCGGTGGTGAACGCGGAGTGGCTCAGAATGTTCTCTTGTAGGGAGTTGCAGCTTTTAATATCGGGCGCTGAAGTACCTATTGATTTGGAGGATTTGAGGAGAAATACTCAATATGGTGGTAAGTTTTTCAATGTTTTTGTTTTGTTATTAAATTGTATCCACATTCATGCGGACGTGGCGCAGTGGTATAGAGAGTTGTAGGCTGAATGAATTCCCACTACAATTAATTATAATATATAACTCTGGTAACAAGCCAAAGCGCGGCATTTAGTTTTGCTACTCAACACGCAAGTTGTTCAAGACACGAAAGTTGGGCGGTGTGTACGAACAGATTGTCTTAAGACTAGGTTCCCTCTACCTACCTTGCTATATGCGGCATACAGTGTTAATCTTACAAAAAAATCTATAGATACTTCGTTCCTCACATTCCGTTGAATTGTTGAGACAATGCGTGTTGAGTGGCGGAACTTAACGTCGTGCTTTGCCCTGTTACCAGAACGAGGAAATTAAAATATGAAATAAATCATTCTCTCGAGTGGTAATTGTGTCGCCGCCATTTATCTATTTTGGCTAAATATAATAAATATTGAATTAACGTCAGGTGGATTCTCCGATGCTCATCCAGCAGTGCAATGTTTTTGGAAAGTAGTGGAAAACTTCTCGGATGTACAACGACGTCAGCTCTTAAAGTTCGTCACAAGCTGTTCCAGACCACCTTTATTAGGTTTTAAGGTAATTTTGTCTTTTATGTATTGTAGCAGTATGCAATTGCCTACCTTTCTTCTTTTGTTTAAAACAAAATCGTCTAAGCGCTAATGACTGTGGTCAGATTATAATAAAACTAAACTAGTTTCACGCTGTATCCCTAGCGGGATAGTCAGAAAGAACGGGTGGAGAATAATAAAATCATTTATTTGAAAAGTTATTAATAAACAAAAATTCATCAATTCAAATGTAATTAATTATAATTATTTCTCCACAGGATCTCCAGCCGCCATTTTGCATTCAATCAGTAGGCGCCTCAGATCGTCTGCCCTCAGCCTCCACTTGTATGAATTTATTAAAACTACCAGAGTACCAGTGTGAGAGTGTGTTAGCTGAGAAATTGTTATATGCTATACAGGCTGGTGCTGGGTTTGAGCTGAGCTAGGTAAGCGTCACGCCGTATACGTCACAGGGTTAAATATCATCATCACCATTTAGTGCGTAGCGACTATTAGGAACTTCCTTCCGTCCGCCGCGCGACAGTGGAATGGCCTACCTGCGGCAGTGTTTTCAGGTCGATACGATATTGCGTGTCGATCTCTAACTTAACGGCCGCCAACGTACCTCTGGGTAGGTTTGGTGCTACACGGGGGCATGGGCGGTAGTGATCATTCATCATCGCCCCTAGGCTCGTTTGCTTTGTCTTTTCCATAAAAAAAAAGAAAAGCGAAACCGCAGGGTAGGCCTAGGAACTAATGTACTAATTAAAACTAGGAATCTAGTGTTAAGACACCTGTTCCCCACTTTCTGCTCAATTTTCGTAAAACTGTATGCTCGAGTGGAGATTGACACTGTTTTGGAAAGTGAAATAGGTATTTCATGAAAAAAATATTACAAACTTATAGTTGTAGTTCATTTCCTACAAAATGAGTTCATATGCCCGCAAACTTAAGTTTGTTAATTTTTATAAGTTGTATTTACCGTTGACCTCCAATTTTTGAAATTGGTACGAAAGCCTAAGTGGGCGAGCCCGACTCGCACTTAACCGGTTTCTTTAAATAAAATTCTTTTGAATTTGAAGTTATCACTGGTTGAAGTAATTTGTATATTTTTACGCCACACTCATTTAGACAAATTATTCCATTCTTCTCTACAAATTTATAGTGTAGATATATGTAATTAATATTATTGTAATATAATTATTCCACTCCAATAGTCTCTTTATGTTTTGAATAGGCAATGACAAGTTTAATTACCATATCACGCCTATTGAACTCACGACGTTGTCGATTCTAAGTAACGTGCTAGGCGTGTTCCGAATGCGGGCTTCGTGTCTCCATAATTAACATTTACACGCCTTTGTCACTTAATCGATTTTAAATTGCATGAAAATAATTTATAATGTACGGTTAAAGGGTTCATTATTTTAAAGAAAATTACGTTTTACTTAAACAAAATACAAAATCAATCGTAAGTGGTAGGGATATTTAATTATCGTCGGGGTCAATTCAAACTAAACATAGTAGTATTAAGAAAGATTTATATATTAAAGATTTCCAAAATTTACTGATAAAAAAAGTTTTATACAAGCACAGAAAGTTCTTTAATAAAACAGTATGTTAGAAAAATGGGTAACTTGTAGTAATTTAATTATATTTCCATTTCGCTTTCAATTTATTATTTCTAGATTACTTATATGTCGGTAAAAAAACGGTGAGAGGAGAAAGTAATTCGCTATTACTATTTAGAAAATTTAAAATATGTTTTTATTATATTTACGTTGTATCCCGCATATAGCAGGATTGGCAGAGAGAACCTATTAAAACATTCCGTTTGTTCACACGCACCGCTCAAATTTTGAGACATTGCGAGATCATTGGCGGTACTCAACTCCGCGGTTTGCGAGGAAATGAAAATAATTGATTCCCCCGAGTTGAATCCAACTTGCAACCATCCTTTTTACAATCGGATGCTGTGTTGCTCTTTTGTTATTAAGTTAACACTTAATGTTATTTCTTTTTTCAGATTATCAGTGGTGAAGATAGTGTTCCAAGTTTTGTATACTGAAATATTATATTTCATGATCATGTATTATTTATACCGATCGTTAATCTCATTGTGATAAACTAAGGTAGTAGTAGTTTATTGTAAATAAATGTTACCTTCCTTTGACTCCTGTACTTTATTTATTTTTGGATACCTATTATTGTCATAAGAAGTCAATTTACATATACCCTTGTTTTTAAAATACTCAATGTGTGTAGTAAATAGTTATATAATTTGTAGTATATGTTATTATAGAAATAAATTTTACTGTCATAATGAAAACCGTTTTTTAGAAATTATAATTTTATTTCAAGATAGATGATTTTAATGCTACTTAAGAATATATAACATTTCTTACTAAAGTCAGGAAAATAAATATAAATGTATAGTCTGTGTAAAACGAACTTATGTGGACTTAATTAGTAGTTTTCGGTAAATATAATTGTGTGTCTATGATCTATACCTATGTGGATTTTTTGCGATTAATAGTTATTTTGAGGCTTTTGGAATCAATTGTTTAAGCATTTTATTATAATTTCGGAACTTTTTTATGGATATATATTGTTCATGTCATGTTAGAAATATTTGACGTTCATTGAATAGTTGGCTGTTGTTTTTCAAATCCAAAGTGTCAAATAAAATTTTTAAAAATTTTCGCATTTGTTTTTTTACAAAAGTACCATTCAGTTCATGTATATAAAATGATAAATATCGAGGGGAAAAATTAAAATAGAATATTTTGAATTGATAAATACAAACACATAATTCAAACCTTTAAAGACGTAGGTCGACGTAAACACAATGTAAACAATCATTACACTTTCAAAAGTATTAATCCAAAGTTTAATAAATAACATATCTAATAACTAACCGTGAACTTGTATGCGAAGCTCATCAATAACGTGCATTAATATTGGCTTAGGTGCATTCACGGTTTCAAATATGGCCGCCATCGCCACTCGCCGCCATTCGCCGCCATTACGGTTTTGACAGTTGCAATCAATCAGCCTTGATGAATGAGGTACGCGGACTGTGTGCGGGACTCCAACTCCTAATATACAGTAGTCGACGGATCATATGCGCATTCCCCGCCGGCTGTCCTACACGATATTATATTAGGTGATCGATATATTTACTTCTTTAATAATTTGTATTGAAAAAAAAAACATATTCTTATAGTTTAGTTAATATGGGCCTGGAGCCCTGAACACGCGAAGAATTGTGGGCTCGAGTCGAGTCCCAGTCAGTGCAATGATGTTATTTAAAATCGGTTGGTTTTTCTAGTTAGGGTTCTGTACCCAACAACAACAAAAATATCTTTATTAAAGGTTGAAAGACGAGATTCGGGGGGGTGGGGAGTGCCCATCTCAGAATAGTCTGGTGCCCGACCTAGAAATTTTACTTATAACTTCACATTTAAATTTACACGAAAAATTTACATGAACATATCTGTTCAAAGTTAAAGTCCAGCCCCCCCAAGAAAATTTCTCTAGATAATAGTAGATAATAGTTTTTTATTACTCTTGTTTTCATATTATTATTCAATATTTCTTCATGCTCTATTCAAGTATATTAAGTGGTATAATTATTTAGTATTGGTTGTTATTTTGATATTTTATATGACGAAGGTAGAACTGACGGTTTACTGGTGACTCATAGCAGGCCACCGAGTTCGTGGAGTCGATTCAATTCAGTACCAATGAAAGGATTAAACGATCGCCTGTCAGCCGCAATATGAATCAAATGGTTCCATCATAATAAGTACTAATAAAGTTTAGGTTAAAAGTAAGGCAAGTGAATGATAACCTTCGCTGTGATTGAATGCGCCCCAGTCCCCCCTATAGAGAATGATTTGTAAATGGAAATAAATCTTATTTTTTTTGGATCGTCATTAGAGTATCTTAAATATGTTGTTGAATATTTACACACATATATTGCACATATGTTATGAACAAGCATCGATATGAATATAAATATATTTCTCTCGTAAATATAATAAGTATGTAATATTTATCAATATTAGAAAAATATTAATTAATGTTTTTATCCTCCAAAATTCGCCAAATTTCAAAGATTAGAAGTTATGTCGAAGTAGGTACTTAAATTTTATTTATTCCAACAAAGTTTCTGCGGTTTCAAAGTAGGTAGGTATGTGGTGGTTACAATGTCACTGGCCGTTGCACTTGGATAATCCATCGACGTCTAAAGATAGACAATTGATGCTCAGGATTGACGACAGATATTGTTTTAAAATGCGGTTCACGCAGGCACGCGCGTCCGTGACGATTGCCGTACCAATTCGGCTGGCTTATTTAATTTGCAACATTGTTCTCTAAATTGCAAATATTACACAGCGTTCCCTGGAAAGTTGTAGACGAAACAATACGACCGCAGAATAGACGATCACGGAACTCATTCAGTATGGGTCGCCGAATATTCATGTAACTTATTCTCAGCTGACTTGAATTATGCTTTAAGTTTAGTAGAACTGAATAGCTTAACGTAGTTACCTACTTCAAAATATTTTTTATTAATATGTAAATAGATTTTTAAATATGGACTATAAATACATATCTAATAATAAAATATAATCCTATAGCTACCTGTAGATTTTAAATATGTTGGTTAATAGAATATTTCATAAAGATATATCGTAGGTGTGTAAATATAGGTTTTATCTTTCGAACATTTATACAGAATATTAGCATTAATATGATATTATATTGTAAGCGTTACAAGAAAAGTCGTTTATATAGAATTTTAAAACTACAACAAAGACAAGATCTCATGCGTATCTAAAGACGCAAACAGCGTTCTTCGAAAATCATCATACAAAACGTCTTAATTTGTATTGTTAAGGCGAAATAAAGGCGTCAAGTGTCTTTAACAAAGCTCGACACCCTGACAATCGGCTTCGAGGGTGGTCGCTCAGGCTCACATTGTGGGGGCAGGCCTGTTCTCGGAAGGTCATCGGCGTAGGCTTTGTGCCGTAAAGCCTTAGTCTATGAGCTCATAAAACTACTCTAGGGGCTAGGGCCTGTAATTATAGGCAACTCGCCTGTCACTCATACGAACGAGGAAATAGACTGGATGGACACTTAAAATATGTCCTAATGATGAATGCTGCTGCAGAAGCGATTAAAATTTCTGTATGTAATATTTTGTTAAAATATGCAAGTACAAGTGTATTCTCATAGCGAAATACTTTCATAAAATATATTTGTCTTAGCAGCAACAGAAAACATAAAGGAAAGTAGGCGTTGTTAAGTTTCATAATATTAGTTTATGTTATAACGTTTCTTTGTCTCGTTAATGGTAAATTATAAAGTATCAGAAGCGGTATCGGGTTTCTTAATGTTAAGTTTTGGTGCGTGTAAACATTTCGAGTGGGCGAAATGCCGCGTTATACATATCGTGGACGATTTGTATTTAATTTATGATCACGTATCCTTCTATACGAGCTGTTGTTTGCCATATCTCGTGTAAATTCTCGTTTATTGGCTAAAACTATTTAATATGTTATATATAGGTAATTGTTTTTTATTATTTTTTTATCTTTTGTTTATAAAGAAATACGGAAATCGGAATTTTATCTTTTTATTTATTCGTTTCAATAAAATATACCTATATATTTATGTGTTACTGTTTATTATAAATTGAAAATACACAAAGTCTCTAAAGATTATAGAAAATTACAGGAAATAATACAAAATGTAGAGTAATAAGTATTTAATCTAAATATGCGTAAGCGACGCATAAGAATCATGACGTTGAAACTAGTTTGAGGTGACGCATCTAGACGCACCACTGCACTAGATACGATACGACGCGAGATAAATACTCGCTATCTATTTCAATATGACTGGAACGCGCATATCATACCAATCTCGGCCTTATTCTGTCCGCCAGCCTGCAGCCCGCGACAGACCACCCAAGGCGATCACTCCTAAATACATACGAGTATAAGGCGTCTATCTGTTTATTATTTAGGTATACCAACGCGAATGATACGGACCGACACGAAAACGCAATACGAGCTTTTATTCGTTTTACGAAACGATATTCCAATCATGACGGAATCCGATTATCGCATCATTTTGTACAATGAGCTATAAAAACAGACAGATACATAAATTATTTGAAGACTTTATTTTTATTGTCGCGTTGTTCTTATACGTTCAGAGTTCAGACGATGCTTTATTTAGACATACTCGTATAATGAAATGCTTATGCCAATTGCCGAATATACTCATATTTCTTAGGATTTAGAAATCTGGTTTGGAGCTTTGCGACAGAGAAGTAAGCTTTTTGTTTTTCACATTAAGCCATACCCTCATATTTCAATATGTCCTGTTCAAAAGAATTACTGTATGTGGTCATATTGTTATACGAAACCGCATAACATGGATATTTCTTGTATTTAATATATATTTTAATACTAGCGACTTGCCAGCGGCTTCGCCCGCTTTAACTATTTGATTATTCATTTAATAAACAGAATTGACTGACGGTGACAGTCAAATGTGTTGATGTCAATGAATAATTTAATTTACTCGTTCAGAAACAGTCTTAAATGTAATAGTAATGTGATATATAATAAAACAGTAAAAATATTTTGTCTGTACATTTAGTATTTTTAATTGAAATGGATAGAGGGGCACTTAAAAAGAATAATAGAAAGCAAAAATATTGTTTTTAAATTTCTTGTCAGTCTGTCTGTATGTATGGTCACGCTAATCGTATGAAAGTACTGAACCGATTTACGTAAAACTTTCACCAATGTCTTTGTTTTAACCCAGCTTAGCATCTAAAGTTATAGGCCCGCTAGTATCTCTATATGTTTCTTACAAGACTACATGTGGTGTACAGTTAATAGATCAATCATAGATATGAATGTCAATGATATAATCGCTGCACTGCGAATGCGAACTAAAGTTCGTACGTGCGTCTAAACGAATACTTTCAATGGGCCATTCAGTCTAATGCTCGATGATATTATCTTCCTTTCACATATTATATCGCAATCGTCGTGGGTGGCATGTCGCTCTTGTTCCTCTACAATATAAAAAAAATTAATCCCTAAAGGAAATTAGTCCCTCTAAAACACGACTCGGACATGTGTTACTTTTTTCGCTTTAAACATGTCTCAGAGGTAAGATTTATGATTTGGTTCTTTCGACATAAAGTTGTGGTTATGTAAACGTAAAACTGTAGCTGAGTTCATTAAAATAAGTTGGATAAAATATGTTATTTTTTATCTTAATTTTTTATTCGCTGGTTATATTTATATTTGGAATCGGTCTGTTACCTGGGGGCTTAGTATTTTTATGGAATGATAAGGATTGTTTGCGTTTGGTACGGCGAGTGACGCCGGCAGCAGGTAGCGCGTAGCACAGGTAGCGCTCGCGGCTACCGTGCGTCCTGAGTACACAGCGCACACGCTGCACTGCCTAGCCACCTTGCTGGTATTGTTCATGTGGGAAGTTACCAGGCTGCGCTTATCTAATAGATACTATATACGGAAGTTTCTTTTGAAAGTAAATAAAATATACACTTGTTATAATATATCGTATTTCGTGGAGTACTCGTATTTATTTCAAATATAATTGTTTTTTCTATTAAAAACATACAAAAATAGTCTTTTTTTCTTTTTGTGCAATGTTTATAAACAAAATTAAGTTAAAAATTTCCAGTAAGTTGTTGTAACAAAAACATTAATATTGCAAATAATACATAAAAATAGTGTCTCAGTGTAAGAAATGTAAAAATATATATAAAATACATAGATATCGTATAGTAAGCATATGTATAGTATATATAGCAATGGTATGTGATGTATATAAAATGTTCTACAACATACAAACATAAATGATGGTCACCATACAAAACTCATACAAAACAATGCGAAACTCTACACATGCCAACCATTCTGTCAAGGAATTAAGGTAGTTGTTTATCCTCTCGAAGTAACAAGCGCGTCATAACTGGCTGAGCAAACGCCGGTGTCCCATACTTCTTGACATTTTTTACAATTCTCGAAACTGATGACAGCTTAGCGCAAGCGTCTTAAAAAGACTCAAATTATAAGATAAATAGATTTTTTGTCTAGTAAAGAGTACTTAAACGGTAGCTTTTTATAATATGAGCCATTCTTAATCTTTGCTAATAGATTAGTAAGAAAAAATACTTATATCTTTTCAGTCTACTCGTATTTTATAAAGTTCTATAATGGATTTTTTTTCCGAAGTGAGGCTTAAAGAGTAATGGATGTAAAGCCTTTACAAGTAGCTATACTTAAGTATCAATTAATTTATTGATAATTGTTTATTTTTAAGTAATATAAATACTTAGTGTTAAGACACCCCGTTCCTTATTTTCCGCTTAATTCTGGAGACATTGCGTGTTGAGCAGCAGAACTCAACGTCGCGCTTAGCCTCAGCGCCCGACCGAAGAAAATGGAAATTTTAAATATTTCGTTACTTCGCGTAGGAATCGAACCCACAACCTGTTGCCTTTACAGTCACACTTTGTGCCTCTGCGCTACGAACGGCGGCTATTGGCGGCTGTTATTTGGCTTGGAAAAATATTAGATGTTTCTGTTGTTTCTTTTAACTTATTTGCTTCTTAATTTTAATATCAAAAGTTTAAAAAAAAAGTTAATAATTTCATTCAATCAATCATTTAATCAATCATTTTGTTATCCAAATAATAAAAGATAAACATAGAGCTACGTAAATATATCATTAATTTGGTCACACAACCACGAAAAAACTTATACCTACAAAAACTAAACAGTTTTTACTGTCTCAAAGTTTGTTTAATCTAGCAGTTTACATTTAAAAATAAACAATCGGAAATTCTGAATTAGTCCTGGGATCTCTCGTAACGCTCGGGGCAGCTACGGCATTATGTAAATAATCGCACGAAGATTATCCACGGAGCTCGGCGATTGAATCAGGAAGCATGGTCAGCGCCGTAACCGATATCTGACGTGAACTGCTCGTTTCCATTTAACTTATTGAGTATGGATTTTAAATATTTACTTTTATTTTCTTTCTATTATGACATGTTTTGTTTTCTATTCTTACAAGGAGAAGTTTTTAAGTTTAATTATATGTAACTGTAACTAGCATTAAGTGGTGTCAATATCTGTATAAAAAGCTTAAAATATGTTATGCCTTTATGAAGTAATTTATCCACGGCTCTACCAAAGTTGAGGGTTTATTTCCTTCAGTCTTCCCAATTACTTATACCAGTATATAAATGTGGAACATACTAAAATAAGATATAAAAACAAATGTAATCCAATTCAATTATAAATTTATTTACAATTTAATATATGTTTTTTAATTTTTTAATTTGTGAAAATGGAAACAGATTATGGATTCTGTTAAGATTGAAGAGGGAATTATTGATGACGCGCTCGAGGCTGAGTTTGTTCAGCCACCGAATGCCACCTTGGCGAATGGAGAAAAAACTATAAAACTAACTGAGAATCGAAGACATCTTACAATATTACGTAATTCAAACTTTTTCAGTTTTTGTTTAAAACATCTTTAGTTGATTTTTTGTTTAGTTAATAATGAGTGAATCTACTTCTTATTCTAATATTAGTTAAACTTTTTTATATATAATTATATTTTTTATATTTATGCCAACCGTGGCGCAGGGGCACCAAGTGTAACTAAACGCAACTGGTTGTGGGTTCGATCTTCACCCAAATTAAATATTTATTTAAATTTTCATTTTCTTCGCTCTGGTGCCGAGGCAAAGCGCGGAGTTCCGCTCAACACGCAAGCCCTCCAGAAATCGGCGGAAAGTGGGGAACGGAGTGTCTTAACACTAGGTTTTCTCTGCCTACCCTGCTGTGTGCGGGATACAGCGTGAAGCTGATGATATATTTTTTATCCTTTAATAACTATACCATTAATTGTGATAGTTTTTTAATAATCAATTTGATATACGGAACATATTATGAACATTATAATCATATCTTACGAACTATGTTACTTAATGAAGTTTAATCTTTTTATTTAAGAAACATACAAAATATGTTTACGTATAAAAATAAATTTAAAAAAACGGTTTCGTAGACTCCTAGTGGCGTCTAGAGCTATTTACGGTCCATTGTGTCCTTTCATCCTGAATCCTGCTAATTGAGCCATCCCACACCATGTCTTTCATTGTTTGCAAAACTTAACCATAACCAAGCCGCAATAGTCGGCCATGTGGGTGGTCTCATTCGCATTCTATTATGATATTTACTGGAGACTAGATATGTTTGTTTATTTTTTGACATTTTAATATCATAAAATATACTGCTTTATGCTTTATTTCGAATACAATTTGGACACAAGAATAAATTTTTAATATAGAATCGTATTGCAAGCTAACTTTACTATTGATATTTTTTGTGTATTTAAACAAAATCTTAATGTTCAGAGAAAAATTTATGCTTCTTATTATATCTATTAATAGAAAACTTGATCTAATACGAGTGTGTCTAAAAGAAATTTAATAGAATCAGGACGCGTGACGAAAGTTCTATCTGTCTGACATATTGCGATGTCTGAAGGTGCGTCGGCGCAGAGTTAGGCGTACAAATTGATTATAATACGTAGAGGAAGTGACAACGACCACCCACCGTGACTGCTATAGTTTCGTCACGTCATGAATTATGTATGTTGCATAAATGTAAAATGCTTATCCTCCAGTGGGTAAGCTTTTATATATTTTTTTTTATTATTTTGAAAAATAATAAACTACCTACCTACCTACAGAACTATACATTATATATACGTATAATAAAATTGTAATTGATCGCTGTCTGCACATGGAAAATATTCTATGAGAAAATATATTAACCTCAGCGTAAATCCGACTCGCACTTGGCCGGTTTTATTTGTTAGAAATACACAACATACATAGTTTATGACATACTCTACATAATTAATTATAATACATTAAGTGCCGGTTCTTCACCCACTAAAATCTCAGGCTATGTTCATAGAATAAATATTGTGGCGATACCACCCTGGCAATGGCCGCTCACGTACGCTTCTATCCTTTCCTGCCATTAGAATCCTTAATTGCTCTAAGATAGGTTGTGTTACTCTCTTTTATGGTAAAGCGGTCAAACCTAATTGTTTTTATGAGCGTCTGTTTTTTAAACTTTAAATCATTAGTTTTGTAAGACTGGCGCAGGTGGTCTATCATTACATTTGTGACGTTTATTTGTCTACACTCCTCACGGCATTTTAATTGACCCTAATGGCTAATTAAATATTCTTAATATGGTTCAAGAATGCAGTCAAATTTATTCCACTAAAATTCAGTTAATAACGTGTCGCTAATGTATCCCGCATATAGCAAGGTTGACAGAGGGACCCTAGTGGCAAGAGGCTCTTTCCGCCCATTTCTGCCGGAGCTGAACTCCGCGCTTTGCCTCTTTATCACAACGAAGAAATAAAACAATATATTTTTTACCTCTTAGATTGTTGCAAAATAAAACTGCTATTTTGACTCAGTGACACAGTGACACACGATGGTTGTGGATTCCATCTCCAATCGGGGTAAATGTGTTTTTAATGCACCTTTTACATTTTTATGATTATTATTTCCTCGCTCTGGTAAGACAATGTGTGACGTTAAATACATTTAAGATAAAATAACAATAAGTTGCAAGTTAAGTAATGCTATAATATATTTTTTTTAAATGTATACAAACTGACGTGTGTATGAGACTTTACAAATAATTATATTGAACAATGCTACCTTATTTTTTTCTTTTTTAATAAAGCCTGACGAATAATTTAATGCGAGCAAAAGCACGAAGCAGCTCATATTATTATGTCTTTACAAGTAAGTAGCTTCGCAGTCGGTAAATCCACAAACAAGTACGGTACATTAAAAGAAAATGAACAGTTGTGAAAATATAACATTACTTATTAGATTTAAAAATATATAATTAATTCATTATTTGAGACTTTAGGCTTATAGTAATTGATTTAATGCTTTTATTAAATGAATCTGTTCATTTAATAAACAGGACATTCATACATATCTATAGTAAATTTTAAAATATTACGTAGTTTAGTAGATATCTTGTAAAAGTAGGTATTATTTGCTGTTGGAGATTTTTTGAAAACATATCGACTTACCAATTGTAAAATTCTGAATGGTAATTTGTGTCCATCCAAGAAGTATTCGAATGCTAAATTAAACCAAGTCAATTGGGCTTTTTTTCTACAATGGTGCAAATAATTGTATTAAGTATGCTTCATATTACTAAAATAATGTTTTGTATGAACATTGCAAGCTTTTTTGCCTTTACAAGTCTGAAAAAAAATCTATTTAATTGTTATTACAAAACGAGATAGCCATTGAGATTTGAGGTAATAAGATAAATTATGAGAAATTTGTTTTACTTTAGACTGATTAACCATAAAAGGTGTCATATCATACTCTACTTTTAGGAGACTATTAGGTACTATTAGTGTCTGTTTTTGCATTTTTAAATAATAAGTTGAAAGTTGAAAAATATTTCTTTATTATTCCTTTATTCCATTTGTGATTTAAAATTATAGTGTTACAAGTAATCTTGGTTCACTTCACACAAACAATAATCATACAAATGGATTCTTAGAAAATCAGGATACAACACAGAATGTTGAGTAAAATACAATGTTACATTGATGTCAATCATTACTTTGCCTATCTTACATAGTTTATGACCCGAGCAAGCCTAAGTGCCAGAATATTCGGCTCAAGCCAATATAAGCAAGCTCCGCTCGTAACTATACATGGAATAGGTATTTTATGGTCGACAATAAAAAGAACACCTCGTCTTGCAAATCGACTTAAGGTGGTAATCGCCCGAGTAAATTAGTAGCAATCGTACAGGGTGTAATTTGTCTGAGTATCGGTAGGTCGTGCGAGGTCGGGTCGGCTGCGGGCTCACGCGTGTCACTCGGCGCAGGAGTCAGGAGTCAGGAGTGGTCCCGCAGCAACATCCCCGAGCGATCACTCTACCCGGTGACGGAGTAAAGTATCGTTAGTTGATTATTGTGTTTATTTGCGCGGGGCATGTGTTGGTGCGGCGTGCGTGTGTGAGCGCGGCCACCCAGCGCGCGGCCACACACCGCGCCCACCCACGTGGCAGGGGCGCCGCGCCGCGGCCCGCTCGCTTGCTCCTCTGCCAAACTGCTACCGACTACCGATCGACCAGCGAGCGCCGAGTGACGGCCTGATTGACGTCCGCCACGACCGCCACCACCGCTACCACCGTCAGCTGCTCCACAGATCTCCTATTGGAATCTGATTTGTCCGATAACTGAGTCGGTCTGTCGTGTACCTCGATCGATCTTATACCTGCACAAGCTAATGTACAATTGACAGCCTTTTTCCTTGTAATAATTTTACTTTGCATCCTAATGGAATTATAAGGATTTGCTGATAATAAAAAAAAACGATACCGAGTTCATTGATCGTGGGAATGTTATGTTATACAATACACAGAAAGTATACAATTAATATTTATGAAAAGCATTGTAATATAATTGTTTATAAGGTCATATTACCCAAGCTACGGGTTATAAATGAATATATAGTTTAAATGTTACAGCCAAAAACCCACTAATATGGACATATTGTTACAGAAGAAAATTAATAAAGGATTTATCATATATTTTAAAAATTGATTCCACTGTAATTTCTTATATAAATTAAGATAATTCAAGTAATTTAATTATAATACAAGAAACCGCAAGATACACAACACCTGTAAAGCGGCGCGTGCGCAGAGTGCTGCCGAATTTTGACAACACACTCTCAGGCGCCGACGTCGAATGCGTCCGCGAACATTATATATTTTTTTTAAATTACGTCAACCGTCAAAACACGCTTATTTTCAAGACAGTGTGAAATATTTCAACATACAATTATCATTTAAGTACGAATTTTTACAACACTTTCGTATTCTTGTTAATAGTGACTTAAATATTTTTTAAAAAAATATGCAACTATGGATTTTAAAAAAAAATTCTTATTTTTATTTTTCTTCTTCTTCTTCTTTTCTTTATTCTCAAATTATTACATACCCGTGAGGCCATCGCGTTGTGTCATGACACAAGGGCACTGATTGTAACACGACGACTGTTGATTCGATTCCCACTCGGGTGAATGAAATATTGAATAACTTAATTTCCTCGATGTGGTAACGATGTGCTCGTAAAGCGCGGCGTTAAGTCTGTCATTTAACACGCAATGCCTCAAGAATTCGGCAGAATGTGGAAAGCGGAAGTGACTTAACACTAGGTTCCCCAGTTCCAGCTGCCTACCCTGCTATGAAACCCTTAAAGCTTCTTTAATGGGGGTCCTGCACTCTCTTTGATTGTATGAGACAAATGGCGACGGCCAGCTCTTCTCTCCTCTTGGTCTTCTACCGTTTACTTTGGAAAAAACATCCAAATTGATCCATTTATTTAAAGAAGACCACTTTTCTAAAAATTTATAGGCAAAATTATGATGTCTATTTTTAGAAGTTGTACATTCTGTTTTCTAAATAAGTATTTTTCTTTCCTAAGTTTGGAATAAGACTCTTAATAAGAAGAAATACGACTTTTAAATCCTGCACAATTTTTTATACAAATCAGCTTCACGCTATATCCCGCAAACAGCAGGGTAGGCAGAGGAAACCTAGTGTTAAGATACTCCGTTCCCCACTTTCCGCCGACTTCTGGAGACATTGCGTGTTGAGTGGCGGAACTCAACGCCGCGCTTTGCCTTGTCACCAGAGCGAAGAAATGAAAAAAAAATGTTTCGGTTCCCTGAGTGGCGATCGAACCCACAACCAATAGCGTTTACAGGCACACCCCTGCGCTACGACTGACCTCAAATCTTAATTTTGACTTTTCAAATAATTCAAAGTTTCTTCATTATTTAACCAGTCTAACTTTTGTAGTTTCAAAATAATACATGGTCAAAATAAAAACTAAGCGAAGCCCAAAAAAAATCACCTTAAAAATGTTCAGACAATACAAAGAATTAGAAATCATTTATAATTTCCACTTAAAAAAAGGTAAGTAGACATATAATTAATAACTCAATCCATACAACAAATACTATCAGCGAGAACATCCTGTTGCCTGATTGAGACCGACATTTATTCCATTTTTTCTAGAATTCCTGTTCGTTTCCTGACAAATGAGTGACCACCTTTTATAGATATAGTGCCGCCAAATGACGTCTTCATTTTGCTAAGGCAAAACTACTTCTGTACCTACTGGCTGAAGATCTAAAATAATTATGGAATAGTTCAAAATGTTCCAAAATTTTCTTGTATTATTTTTCTACATATATCAGGTTATTAAGACATGCGATATTGGGACGGACCGATACTGGCGCCAGCATTTATAAGGAGATACATATTGGTATCGCTGACGCTTCTGACAAGAGGTGGAAGCAAATTCGTCAAATTTCTTAGAAGTATGCTTTAAGAGAAACCATTGTTCTTTTTTTGTTTATAATTTTATTAATCTTCTAGGTTTTATAGTTGAGTTAACTGAAATTAAAGAAAAAAATACATGTATAGGGTGTGACTGTAACACGACGGCTGTGGGTTCGATCCCTACTCGGTAGAATGAATTATTATTTATTAATATTTCATTCTCCCGATTTCATTTTGTCGCTTTGGTACCAAGGTAAAAGCACGGAGTTGAATTCTGCCATTCCACACGCAATGCTTCGAAAATTCGGCAGAACGGCAGGAACGGAGCGTCATAACAGAAGGTTCTCTCTGCCTACCCTGCTAAATTCAAAAATGAAGAAAAAAACAAACGCTCTTTGCAAAAAACCGGATAAGTGCGAGTTGGAATGGCCACCGAGGCTTCCGTGCTAATTTCAGCACTGTAGGTCAACAGGAAATGAAAAATAATATAGTATCTTATAAAAACGGACAAACTTAGGTTTGCGGGCATATGCGCTTATTTTATATGTGATGAATTACAAATATAAGATAATTTTGTCTTATAGCTTGAAAAAAATATATAAATCGACTTTAAAATATACCATGTAATGACGGATGAGCATAGGTATACCCATATGTACAAACTTATGCGAAAACTAAAAAATAGAAAATAATATTTTAATAAATAAATAATAATATTAATAAGTGCGATACATGAATTCTGCCTCTATAGACAAGGTTCCCACTGTCTACGTCGCACTGATATACTAAATATGTGAGTACTTCTCTCGATTCAAAGATAATCGTGGGCGTGCCCAATCTTACTGCCATCAATTTACCGTCTTGCCGAGATATTTGTTGAGTCGGCGTTTAGGATGCAATTAGTTCGGTGAGGATTGAGATATATCCAAAAGATACACTTATTATATTTTTAATCAGTTCTATATAGTAAAAAGAAAATGGCGTAATTATATTTTTTTTCTGTGCTGTTTACCACAGCCGTATTATAAAATATAATTATAAAATAATACGGTTCTGGTAAAAGGAACGAATAATGATTAATTTTCCTTGATATATTATTAGTCTATTTAATTCATTGTTATTAATACTTTTCTTTTTCTTTGTTAACGTTATCTTTTTAAAATATAAATATCTTAATTTCATGTAATTTTTTGCCATCCATCTTTTAACCTTGCGACCACACCTGGTAACATATTCTGATGAAGCAATTAACAATACATCATCAATTTACCATTATATTTTTTATACCTTCAATTTCATATCCATTTAATTTAATTCTACATTCTCTTTAACTCTACATTTATTTTTCACAACTTCATCTCGTCCAAAAAGGAATTGCAATTTATTATTGTATAGGATTGTTTACGAAGCCAAAATAACCTACTTACTACTTTCTATTTGCAGCTACCTAGTACTTTATTAGCTACACACTGTATCCCTCATAAAACAGGGTAAGTGGAGGGAACCTGAGAACCTAGTGTTAAGACACTCCGTTCCCAATTAAAATACTTCCGTCCCCCACTTTCCGCCGAATTCTTGAGGCATTGCGAGTCCGTGTATTACGACTGCATTTAATTTATATGTTTCAGTGCAGCTATTCAAAATTAAATTACTAAATTGATGTTGTTACAATTAATGGTGTGCAACTGAGAGGACGCGTCACGTCTCTATGGTAACGGGTTGCCGACCATCTTGTCCGCTTTTTGTGCCGCTCTGTGGACCACCCAGCACGACAAGCTGTATTATTTTATTGTATAATAAACAAATTTATTGCTTTATACAGCTATTTTATACTTTTATTTATATGGTCTCTACATTAATAACATAAGTATACAATATTACAAAAGTAACAATAAAAAATATATATACATATTGTATACATATTCAAAAAAGCCTTTATAAATAATAGTTTTAGCTATTATGAATAATTAAGACCATAAGGGCGAAGTGGGACGGCATCTGACTCTAAGCGATGGGTGTGGGTTCGGTCTCAAGTCGGGGAAAGAAATTATTTCCATTTTCTCTCTCTGGTAACTAAAAGAGAAGGCTGACTGGCTACCCAATAGATTATAGGCGTGAGTCTGAGAAAAAATGAATGAATAGTATGTTGTTACTACTGTTTTTCGTCGTATCACAAATACTCTCTACACTAAGCATTATTAAATACATATATAAAACGTAGTATAAAATAGTTTCATCATCGTAAATATATAAAGTTACAAAATTCACAGATAACACAATTTTTGTCTGTCTGTTAGATTGTGCTACGCTTACGCTACGTACGCAAACATTCCTTAAAAGAATTGAATTAATTATGGTATGGTAAAAGCCTAGAGTCCAGAGCTACGTCTTTTTTATCATGATGTTCTATATAATGTAAAATGAGATATTGTAACTACAAGATATTAAAATTGTTCACATAAAAATATAATATAAATGCGCTGCACACGTAGGTATATTAGAACACGAACGCAATTCGCTTTATTAAATAAATAATCGTATAGTTCAAGCGGGCGAAGCCGCGGGCGGTTCGCTAAAACTATGATAGTGAGCTTTAGTGGATTATGAAAACAAGATGTACAGCTGCGAGCTTTCAACGGACATTTATGTGCTAATTAGGTTTGTAGCAAAAAGTATTGCATCTGCAATCGGTAGGTAATATATGTAATTACGGATACGAAGCTTAGAATGTCCATAGAGGTAGATTTTTATAGGATATTTATTTATAACTAGTTAACCGAACCGTTTTTGGTTTGTTAACCGAAAAATGTTTAAACAGTAACAAAATTGGAGAACTTCTTTTCATATTTTTCATAATAATTAAAATATAAACTTTTTTATTGAAATAGAAATTAGAATCTGATCGTTCCCCATTAAGACACTTCCGTTCTCTTCTTGCAGAATTCTTGTGGAACTCGTCGTCGCGCTTTGCCTCGTTACCAGAGCGAGAAAATCAAAATATATAAATAAATAATCCCTCAAGTGTTAATCGAACCCACACTCTGATACAAAACAGAAATATTTAATGTACATAAAATAAAATACAATTATTTTTTGCAATCCCATAAGTTCGATAGTCATACTTAACCTAGTGAATAAAGTGGCAGATGTAGTGAATTATAAGGACATTTAGATGCGTGTTCAGGCAGAAGCGTATAGAGACGTCAATGGGACCACCCATAGAGTCTACTACCTATGATACTTGATAATCGATAGTTCATATAAAATAGATTTTTTTATAGAAATCGGCAGCTAGCAGTATTTTTACAGGACAAACTTACTTACAGATAAAGTATTTAAAATTAAAAACTTATCGAAAGCTGTCGTTTTCCTAGATATTTAATTGCATTTTATATCAAATTAATGATATATCTCTTGCTTCTATTATCCATTTAAGTACATAAATAGATATCGTCGGTGCGCTTGCCAAAACCGTTATGTGTATTTTTTTGATTTTTTTTTTATTCGATAAATAGCATTAAAATAGTACTCTGCATAGCCTACAAAAACAAATATGTAGTATTTCCGTCTAGAAGTCGATTTAACAAAATCGATATGTGCACATAATTTTTATTTTTGGCAATGACAAATTCGTTATGTGCAATTATGATCCAGCAGCAATGATTCGATGAGGAATGTAATACATTATGTAATGCAATACATTAAGGGGAACCGTCATTCGAGCCCTACCTTATCGGTATATAATGAGGCAGAGCTCAAATCTGACTGAGAGTCAAATCTGACTGCCGATAGAAATAGCAGATTCAGAGCGAGCAGGTATAGTATTGGTTGAAAATATGACTCATTTGTACTTTAGATGAAGCTACTGAAGAATTTGTAAGGCAGAAGTCAGCCGAACTCGGAACTGGTCACTTCATACTAGATAAATAAGCTGGAGAAAACTTCAAGGAGATGAATATTGAAGAAAAATACAACAATAAAAAAAGTTCGACTTTAATACGAAGCAAAGAGTTATAGGAAAGGCGTACCTAATACAATTGTAGAAGACACTTAACTAACGATACTTTTAATTCATGGATAAAGGAATTGTATGCCACCAAACCAGAATCATCTTCTGAAAGTGAACCAAGAAATCCTTCTAGTAAGTCAGCTTCTGTAAGAAGCCTGTGAGAATGGTTTTAGGCTTAGGGCCAAAAGTTCAAGTTTAATCATTACTGCAGAGCAAGCACATTACGACACACATGTTTGAAGTATACAGTGCCGGTTTTAGCACTACCGGCGCCCTGGGCGAAGTTTTTTCGGCGCCCCATAACTACAATTCAATAACATCCAAAAAAGAGAATGGATACAATGAAATAACCATTTATTTAAAAAAAATATTTAAATTATTGCCTTTCTATCTGCAAACTCTTTTATTAGGCATTCAAAGTCTATGTTTTCTGCAATTTCATTTTTGATTGATAAAGTTGTTAAGTTTGTTAATCTAGATTGCAAGATTGTCGATCGCAGATATGTCCTTATTAGCTTCAGCTTGGAAAACCCTCCTTGTTTATAGAAAAAAGGATAAAGCATACGAGCGTACAGGTTACCTAATCGTAAGTGACCACCACCGCCGACGACCTCGTGTAACATCAGAGAAAAAAAGGAGAAAACGTGGTTTTTGAAGGTATCCATGTCGTATCAACCTGAAAACACTGCCATAGGTAGGCTATTCCACAGTTGCGTGGCGCGTGGAAGGAAGTTCCTACCAAACCACACAGACGTGGAGTGGCACGTATCCAGATGATGTGAATGATACTTTAGTTTGTGACGTACTGTGCGGTTAGAAAATTCGGCGGCAGGTAACAGGTTAAACATTTCTGCAGAACACTCCCCGTAATAAATGCAGTAGAGAAAGCACAGCGAGGAGACATCTCTGCACAAAAGGAATGTCTCAAGCCTTTCACACATCATTGGGGCTCCAACGTTCCGTACGGCTCTACGTTGTATACGATGCGTATGTATCAAATGGGTCAAGCTGTTACATGATGATGCACCAGCCCAGAGATGAGAAGAGTACTCCATATGAAGCCGAACCTGGGCCCTATTCAGGGCCAATCGGTGTTTTGGCGTGAAATGCTGTCGCGCTCTGCTTATTAAAATTAAATTTACGTAGTTATTGAAGGGATAAGCATTAAAGGCTTAATCTATCTATAAACCTTTCCTAACCACTTTCTAACAACCCTTCGAGTTTTCTATTAAACATTTTTTTGTTAATTATTATTAGTATTAATAACCATAAGATTAATATACCAGTAACATACTGTTTTAGTTTCATGTTTTCACGTAAAAAAGGGCCAAACCAACAATTCCGTACGTTTATCATTACTGATCATTGGTATACATATTTGTTTTAAGTTTAATACATTGTTGTTATCCTCATAATAACATTAAATAAATCCTATTATGGTCTTTTACAAAACTGATATGTACATATTTTTCACTTGTAAGAAATGGTGGTTACAAGACAAATCTGATATGTGCATCAAAATGGTTAAAAAAAAATATTGCAGACGAAGGGTACATTTTATCATTTTTGCTTGTATCTCAGTTCAAACATAACATATTTTGTCACGATACTGCATTTATAATTTTTTGATAAAGCTATTATTTAATAAATAAGATAGTTTTTTGTCTCTCCTGAAAACTTGACTAAAAACACATAGCGGTTTTGGCAAGCGCAACGACGATATATTAAGACGAACTGCAGAACAGATGCAAGGATATCGATTGCGCTCGCAATTCAAGCGCACCGTTACACAATGCGAGTAAAGCAACAATTTGTTTAATACTGCTTATCGTATCTAACCAAGCAATTTATCCAATTAGGTGTCCCGCTCGCCGACCACCCACGAAGGCTATTAAAACTGAATTATAATTTATTTAGTTGCCTTTATTTTGGACGTCAGCCGATTTAAGACCGGAATGAGAGCGTGTTTGAAGGTAATTCTGGCATGGAGTTAGAACTTTTGTTCGTGGAGCTTTTGATGCCTGATTTATGTAACCACATCAATTTTGATAAGTATTGTTATGTAATCTATAATTAGAAATATTTTTTTTTGTTACGTTATTTTTAAATTTGGTATAAAAATTTCAATATGTAGTGTGTGTAGGGTTTGAACTCGCCCTTTTTATATAGTATCATTCAAGCGCTCTAATCAATTAAGCTTTACGCTCACATCCCGTCATCGAAATGTTTTAATGGTTTTCACAGCTTTTGTAACACGCGATTTAAATTTCCTTCATATAAAAAAATGTCTGAATTAAGATGTTTATAATTGTTTATTTTAATTTTAGATATTTTGCTCTTATATAATTTTTCAAAAGAAATAATGTTTAAGTTTAAATTATGTTAGTTTTAAGAGTCAATATTAATATTTACATTAAATATATTTGCAAATTTAATTTATAATATAATAATACGCTAAATAAGAGCAATTTGCGCACACTTTCCCCACATGATACTAATACAGTTTTGGAACTCTTACAATTCCCATATCATTAATTATTTAATGATATTCAATAATTAATGATATGGGTATGATATTCAATATATGAAGAAGCATCAGAAGGGGCCTCAAAGCGGTCTTGGCTGTCACTATTCATTTGTGGGCGTTGTAGCAACAGAGATGTTTAAATAAAAGTCACACTTATATTCTACAATGTCTTATTACTCGTTTACATAAAAGTTTTACAATAAATCTCACAAGCTTAACAAAATTACAATAGATTAGGAGCCAATAGGTTAATTGGTGAACCTCTCACGCCATAGCTGTCAACCAATGACGTCTGCTATTCTTCGTGGCTACACCTACTACCCTATTCGGGGTTACCCGCTCCATTTTAAATATTCTTCTAATATAATCCATTACATAAATCAATTAATATCGAAATGTAATAATTGCGAAATTATAATTAAAACTAATACATAGCAACGCGCCGTCATATATATAATGTCTGTTTGGACGGTTTAGCGTAAGTGTACGAATTTGAATGCGGGGCAAGTGTGCGCATAAGCAAGCATATTCTTGTAGTAATTTTTTGTTTTAGTTTTTAATACACGTCGAAAATAGAAAGCTCCGGAAACATTTCCAAAACTGGAGAATTGGAAGTCCCTAAATTATTACTTATAGGGAATAAGCAAATAGCTGTATATCGAGTTGTTCCTGGAGACCGGAGTATATTAACAAAATGGTTTATTTTCCCACCTCGGCAAAACAGAGCTGGAAAGTGAAAGTGAAGTACACTAATGTGGAATGTCTAGAATTTGGATAGAGATCACTAAGCTCTCATAAAATCTATACAAATGAAGGTACGAGTCGCCAGCAGTACTCGTTATTATGTAGTACTAAATGTTTTAATTTATCCACTAAGGCTTTCGTTATCTCATTGCAACTAACATTTATTAATAACAATTATTAAGTTAAATATATAAATTAAAAATACAATATATATTGAAAGTATGCTTAGCCAACTTTGTTGGCAACTGAGGACTTTAAACTTGTAAAATTTATATATTCTCTCTTTAGCATTTGGCAAATTTTATGGGTGTTACTTGAAATATGCTATTGATTTTATGAGATAACCTCGCGTGTTTTACAAGTTACTGTTGTAACATTACCGTTTATTTTCAATATTACTGGAAGCCTTTGCGCCTTTGAAGTGTCGAGCCTCTTTATTTTATTACACCATAAAAAAGGTTAAATTAAACTCGACATGTTTAGTTTATTTTCATTGTATAGTAGAGCAATTCCATGTTATAGTAAAAACAAATTATGATTTGTTGACAAGAGGAAAAGCCTTTATGTTTTTGAAAAGTTAAAAAAATATAACTTTTGAAAAAAGAATCAAATTTACAAAAAAAATTATGAACAAGGAATTAAATTTAATAATAAAGTACTTAATGTACTAAGTAATTTGTGTGATAACGTATTTTTCTTAACATGTTTTATTTTAAATTAAATAATCACAAATAAAGGAAATCAGAGTAGATACTAAGTGTAAAGATGAAAAAAAAACAAAGCTTATTAAGTGCACGCAAAACCTGAATCACAGATAATACAATAATGACATAATAAATATTACGTTATAATGGCTGTACAATTTTATTCCTATGTAAAGTTCTTATGACTTTTATTCATCTTAACAAGTGAAAACTTTATGCGCTGCTATAGTAATATTAAGCAACTTGTGACATAGAACTGACAACGATTAAATTTGGTACGTATAAATGAATAGGTAGAGGAAAATTATTATTCACAAGACATCGACTAAAACAATTTTACGGCTTTACCGTTGATATGTCAGTGGAATTTAATTGTTAGAAGATTGATTTATTACTTTGGTTGACCTTATACAGAGTGTGTGTGTAGTAAGGAAGTTTCATACAAACTTTCAACCCCAAAAACAACCCCTTAGAAGTCGAATATTGCAAATTCCCGTCTTAGCGAGCACCTACGTCCTATAAATAACTCCTATGCAAAATTTGAGATTCCTAGCACTTGTAGTTTCTGAGATTTCGTGATGAGTGAGTGACCTTTCGATTTTATATATATAGATTATAAAGCTAAAATGTTTGTTTGGTTGAATGCGCTATCTCAGGGACTACTGGTTTAAATTGAAAAACCATTTCTGTGTGAGAAAGTCCTTATATCAAGAAAATCCATAGGTTACATATTATGTTTACTTCAGGCACTCAGAATGTGTCATATCAAATACAGCTCATAGTTACTTCCATTTGACCAGACTAGCGAAACAGCAGGCAAAGGCTAGTAAAATATGAAAAAAATCTAGTAAGTTCTAAGATATGTTTTTTAGGATTGTACATTAATTACGATACATCTTTTAGATCAGCTTCACGCTTTATCCCGCACACAGCAGGGTAGGCGGAGGGAACCTAGGGTTAAGACATTCCGTTCCGTATAAAAAATAAAAAAAAAGTGTATTTCTTGTAAATATTCCAGAACCGCACCAGCGAGAGAATATGAGTGTCTGAGCTACTGTGTTTTAGTTAGAATTTTTCTAATGTTTCACTTAACGCGAATTATCATGAAATTTAGCTCTGCTTTGTCACTAAGTGCCATTGTAATAACGCAATCTTATATAATTAGAATACTCGTACCATTGGTTTAAATGCTTAGAGGACTAGAGGTCGTGAAAATATCAATAAAAGATGTAGAGTCCCGCCACGAAACATGAAATATTTCGAAAATTAGGCAGAAAGTGGGAACGGAGTACTTTATTCTCATATGCGGGAAAAGGAGGGGATTTTTCATGTTTGACAAGCACCGGTTTTATTTTTGACATATCTCACAAGAAGAGTTTAGTATAGCTCAGCAGCTATTCATTTCAATTAAATAATATAACTTTTCTGGATATTAACGATACGTTCCTATTATATTTAAATTTTTAAAAATTAAATGTCTACCTACTACTTATACCTTTCAACACATGCACAATGAACATCCTTACTATGTAGAATGCTAATTACTTAAATGCAGGACGCTTTTAAATTGTCCAAAAATATTCAGTCTAGAGTACCTCTTTAATTTACTAAACAGTTGCTGGTTACCGACTAGAATCATCAAATACTAATTTTTAATTGAATGCCCAGCACATTCACACACAATAGATTGAGGAACGTCATCCATATGTGACTTGCAGGTGAGAAATCTACCGAACTTGACGTTAGGTATTCTAGACGAACGTATTTGTCAATTGCTTAAATATGTTACTATGTGGACAGCAGTCAGCTGACATTAATATATTACAGTATATTTCCATTTAATTTATATTATAGTCGTGTTTTAAATTACATTCCGCGTTTGTAATTGAATTGTTCCATATTGAGTTCTCAATTCACACGACGTTCCTAGAAGATGTATATAGCGACACCCCGCTGTGACTTCGCCCAAAGTGTCAAAATGTCTAACGTAAACCACCCTGAGGAAACCATAAAGGATTTCTTTTATTTTTTTTTAGTTATTTGAAAATCAACTTTATTTTTATTGGTATAAGTGTTGGAGGAACCAACGAATCAGACAAAATCCAGCTTTTACAATGACTTTATTTATACTTGTTCTTCACAATTCAATTCGCGGTTCGGAAGGCAGTTCTGCTGAGAAGAACCGGCAAGAAACTCAACAGTTGCTCTTTTCAAAATATATACACTCGTAGTTACAATATTTAAATACTAATTCTAACAACAAGTTGCCTTGACAAAATCTTAGAACGTAATGGCCCCGGGTGCCGTGTCGTCTGTCCCTTTATTGGAAATCCATCGGAACAGACGCAGCACACTAGCGCCACCCAATACAATCGGTAATGGAAACAATATCAACTGACGTCCCCGCAATGAGAGCGACATCTATTATGGAAATTATGCTAACATAAGGTTTTTCTATATCTTTTTTATGGCAGATTTGCGGTGTCTAATATTGTATTGATGAATATCATTGAATTGTTATATTCATGTCTATTTGAAATAGAAGAAACGAATCTATTAAAAATTCGGAGAAATCAATAGTAAAAACAAGTTGTCTTCGATCGCTATGATATGTTATTCAATTCAATTGAAAATATTATTTTTAAGATAAGTTTATTGTTAATTGTAATAGTTGAGTATTTTTTTTCATAAAAGGGAATCAAATTAAAAAGACCTTCACCTATGAAAAAAATCACCTATGAAAGATTGTACAAAATCTCAATCAATCAATCAATCTCAATCTGTTGACATGAATCATATTTGATAAAAAAAAATTACGTTAAAAATTCTGATTTAAATATTTATTTTACTGATCTATTTAAAAACTTGTATAAAATGGAATTAAATATATTTTTTGGTATATTTAAATGTAATATTTTGTTTTTATTTTTAAGAATATCCAGTATTGGTGATTGCATTGCATTACTCAGCCGGATACATTATTTAATTATGTTAGTGGACTTTGAACTCTATACCCTCACCTATTTTAACTTTTGTTTTTCATATAAAATTATTGATATGGAGTTGTGTGATTTAAGTAACACAGAGTATATAGTAGATTCAGACGAGGTTTGTGCGGCGCTTTGTTTCGTGCAAGCTAATTTGTCAAACTGACATCTTAATAGATACTCTAAAGGTGAGAGGAATATTTTTAAATACAATTGGTATGTACTTAATAAAGCGAATGGCGTACGTAGAGTATTAATGAGAGTTAGATTTATTGCTTAGCATTTGTCATATTTACTTTTTACGACTTGAAATACAATATACGAATGTTAGTTAAAACGTATTATTATAAATTTGTAATTTTCATTTAAAGTGTTCGACTTGTCAGTAATTTTTGTAGACAGCTCTACAATGTACAATACTGTATACTGTTCACATTTGTAAAAAAATTTTTATAAATAGAATATGCTAATGTTCGAAATCAAATGAGTAAGATGTGCTAGCATATACCATTTTTAGTAAAGATTTAAAATAGTAAATGCTTAGAAAAGCAGCCAATTTTTTTATGCACTTTCTTAAATATTTCAACAAATTGTGGGTGTTAATAAAACTTATGCTTATATATTTTGTCAGTCTACCCTCCAAAAGATTAAAGGAAGATTTAATTACTTTTCTGTGAATTATAATGTGAAATTGTTAAGTTATTAAATTTAAGTGTTTGACTGAAATTAGGTTATATAAACTGATAACTGTGTAAATAATAATATCTCTTCTTTAAAGTCTTATTAAATGAATCTAATCCATTATGACATAAATGAAAAAATATATATATTGTATTATTACAAAGCATAAATAAAACAATAAACAATTTTGTAAGTTGTCTTTAATTTTGATCGATCGACTGAATTGCCGTATCTACATGACAGCAGATTATCCTTTCATGGCTCGAAGGGCCATTTTTGATGGACAACGTGATAATAAATGTGTGTTGCATATATGTACGTATTTATTAGGTATTTGTAGTTTTCTCCTATATAGTTATATAGGGCAAGTTGACTCGGAGGCACTCTACCGGCACGCCTGCTAAATAAATTCATTAGTTAAATCACCGCCGGCGGCGTTTTATGTCGGTAACTTCAAAGGGCCAATACGCCGTCTTGCCAGGGGCGCGTTCGCTCGACTTTTTACTAAGAAAACTCTGTAAACAAAATAATATGGCGCGTCCGAATGTTTGATCCACCTTTATTATCTGTATACAGACATAATGTTTAACCAGTAAATGCCCTCCCTTGTGTTCATTGTCTAACTTGTATTATTTTAGACATTAAACATATTTATTAAAAAATTTTTTGCTTAAATAAAGACATTTGCTGAAAATCAACGATAAATATTTAGCTAAAGTTGAGGGTGAGATATATTTTTCTGATCATATTATGTAACTATCTTTAGATTCAAATAAAATAGTACAGTGTGTGACAATCGAAACGTAACCTGTTGTAATGGTCATGCAGTTTCATTCAATGCTCTTATTTTACTGCGTCACATCCCCCCTCGCAGGGAGTAGAGCGAGACGGGCGACTTACGTGTGTGGTCCTCAAACTGTGGCCTCGGTCATTCCCGGCGACTGTCGGACGCCTTCGTACGCAAGAGCGGCAACATAATCGGCCAAATCATGATGGCGGCTCCACAAACATCCAGTGCATGTATCCAGCTAGTATTTGATTCAGTACAGCTCGGGTCGCGCCGGTGTCGACACGCCGTTTTGTTGTCACTAGAAAATCGAAACTCGGTGTCGTTTCGTGTTTCGTTCGGTCAGTGATAAACACGAGTGTAGAATTTGGGTGTACAAGTGTGTGGTTATGTGGCGGCGAGTGATATGACAGCGTGCGCCGCTAGACGGATTCCGGCCGTCTTCATGAGGATACTGGTGACAAGTCTGGCCCCGAGATCATGGTGGCTCCCGATTCCGAGGCTCCTTCGAATCCTCGGATAGCGGCCGCACACGAGAGCCCCACCGCCGCCGAGGCGCGTCACAGCGCTGATCTGTACATACGCACCAGTTGGGTGGATGCCGCACTCGCTCTCTCCGAACTTGAAAAGGTGCAATATTCATTACTTATCTGAAGTTCCAGTGTCAAATTTCGACTGTCATATTGCACGTGTGATTGTTTTTCTGCGAATGTCAATTCGTTTAGGAACGCGATAGCAGGGAGCCGTGGCGCCGGCTAGTGGTTGTAGTGAGTACTATCAAGGCCGCGCTTATTTAAAGGCTTTTATGCAAACAATAATGATTGTCATTGATAACGTATAAGTACTTATTTCAATGAAGCAAGTAGTAAAAATTATTCAATCATTGTAAAAAGTAATCGCAATCGAAAAAGTTCACAAAAAGCTTTCATATTATTTTTTAATATTTAATGCCATTTTGTAACTTTCTAATATTTGTTATTATAGCTCAGATTATTTTTCTTTTCTTATGATAATTTGAACCAACAAATTTTTGCAAAATGGTCATAGCTTAATAAAAAATTTCTAAAGCTTCCATAGCTTAAAGCCCAAAGAAGCTTAACGTTGTGAAAGAAATATCAAAAACATGCACATACAATACATCACTATAATTACTTAATCCCGACCATAAAATATCCTAAAAAGCAATAAACTCCTAAAGTATAAATGAGAAAACTTTATTTTAAAAAAATAATTGCTTTCATACTTAAAGAAATTATTAAGCAATTAAACAGCTGTGTGCATTGTAATGATATTGTGAAAATTGGATAGAAGTACTTGTAGGTAGATATTTATTGTAAGTCGGTCGTATACGAGATGAAGCAATTAAGGCACAGCGGGAAAGGCGCGGAGCTGCGCACGCGCACTGGCGGTGCGGCGCCGATAGAGCCATCAACGCTGAGAATGCCGTTTATCGAACACAGTTCAGTTAAGAACATAAAGATTTATTTAGAGTTTAAAACAGTCGATAAATACTTTTTATTATAATAAATAATAACAATTAACAATATTGAGATATTGCTTTTTATATCATTTATAGAATGTTTTTTTAAGATAAAAGATACCTATGAAAGATATTTTAATTTACAATAACAAACAAATTATCGTAACATCATAAGATTTTTTAAAAGCCTGTTAACTTTTTTCAAAATGAAGAATGTATTTCTTAAAAATATGTATATCTGGTAGGACCGCACAGCGTTCGCCTCGTGGAATTGAGACATCTTGTGGTTTCCGATCTCGTATCCCTTTCTTGCATGCTCCAAGAGCAGCCTCCTTCCTTTTCTTTGAAATTGTCTTTCATCTCCTTTCAACTAGTGTCTTTCCTTATGTTTTATCTTCGTCCAAACATTGCGTGCACCGGCGGCCGGCAGCTGCGCTGGAAACCTATAAATGATTGTTACTACACCCACGATTTTCAAATGTGCATCGGACTTCTGGGTATTTTCTTAAAGAATAGAATGGCTAATGAACTATTCTTCGGAAATTGATTCTTTGATGTGTTCCTTTGAAGAATTTTATACATATAATCTGATATACCTATACAAACTACAACAATTTCCAAAATATCTGTATACGTAATGTATTTATTTTGAATATTTGACATTAAAATACGATTATGTAATGCAGTTGTGTTACGTTGCAAAAACAGCGAGTGGTGTGCTTAATGTCTTAATTTGGGTAATTAGGGTAAACCGCAAAGAATGCGGGCGTTTTACTAAAACCGCAAATATCGAATTACAGTGTGAATCATTTGTTGATAATCAGCACGGTCGGGACAACCCACTGAACGTAACACGTGGTTACTTCACTTCAGTGCACATTGGCATTTTTACTCATCATTGCTCCTCGCTTCCAATTCAATAAATTACCATATGTCCAGTTTTCGTGTATAATAAAAAAATAATAATAAATAACTAAGCTTCACGCTGTACCCCGAACATAGTAGGGTAGGCAGAGGAAACCTAGTGTTAAGTCACCCCGTTTCCCATTCATTCTGTTCTCCTGAATTCTGGAGGCCTTGAAGTGGCAGAACTCAACGTCGCGCTTTGCGTCGACACCAGAGCGAAGAAATGAAAATATTAAATTTTTCGTTTCCTGTCCTCGGTCGTTGCGCAGGTGCAGTGTACAATTTTATAATATATATAATGTATAATATTTTAATAAATGGAGACATTTCTGTAGTTAAAATTCAGAAATAATTTCGTAATTTTAAACACTCCTTCATTCATGTAAACGTTTCATTAATTCTTAATTGAAGTTTAATACCAATAGTAGTTTTGTTAACGGTAGTTTTTTTGTATATAAAATATAATATACTGCCGGCGAACTACGCTGGAAAACTTGTTTAAACTTTAATTAGTCATTGTAATATTATTTATACCCCATTTTTTGACACGTTTTATTTATTGCATCTCTAGTAACCTAGTGCTTTATCGGTAAAGAGAAGTCCCATGGTCGTTTCGACCGGTTTTGTGCCTAACTTGTAGCTGGTAACTTTCTCCACATTATTGCCTATAAACTTTTACACATATAGCTTTAAGCACAACTAACTCTATATTTCGAAACTCGTTAGTAATAAACTTTTTGCTCTGGCTATAAAAAAGTAGTACAAAATGTATAATAGGTAGTTCGTACCTATTTGTTTATGATAATTAGACTTGCGTTGTGAGTCCAAAAAACAACAAATCCCGCTTATACGAGTATGTCTTTCTGGCTAGGTATCACGCTAATTAGTTACGCAACTTCAATGGACTGGTATAATATTTTGCTTAATCGCAATTTTTTTTAAATTTCATTTTATAATTGTTGATTACGATCTCAAAAATAATGTTCGTGTAATAGGGAAATGAAGTAAAATAATATAAATAAAATAAATCGATGGTTAATCAGTAAAGTATCGAAAGTGAAAAATCGCTAATGTTTTAATGCTATTTTGAATTACTGAGAAGAGTAATTGTAATCATATTTTTTTCAAAATAAAAAAAAATGGGAATACTATCTTTATTAGTAGTTTAAAACAGAAATAACAGAAATCGTCGAAATATTTCAAAGGTTTTTCTAAATTTACGTAAAGTCATATGTAGGTGTCATTGACATTCAGAAGCTGACGAGCGCGCGATCAACTGGCCAATTGACGACACGAGTGTCCTTGATAAATATTTTAATTACCTACGTATATGCATATTTTAGGTGTTGTAAATAACTTAACACTTATTTTTATGGCAACAAACTGTGTTATGGTATTATTATTGTTTGTTTAAATATATTTATTTGTAAACATTTTTAGAATAATTCAGCTTATATAGTAATTAAATAACGAAGCCGGTAGCTACGAGGTGATAAACCTTAAAATAACATAATTATAAATAGTATTATTTCCAGGCGTCTTACTAAGTCATCAAATAGATAACAATTACAAGTGGCGCGACCCACGATAAGAACAAAGTCAGCCGGCGGGCGGCATATGTACTCATAATATCATCCAGATGCAGTCTATATATATCTGAACACCGTTTCCTGTGAGATGATAAAGAAATGTGTTTACAAATTAAGTATTAATCATTGCGGTATATAGATATTGCTCTCAGGAGGGAGATCCGTCCGTAGTAGACAAGCTTGTATTTAAACAGCTTCACTCTGTATTCCGCACACACCAAGGAAGGCAGAGGGAACCTAGTGTTAAGACACTCCGTTTTCCACTTTCCGCCGGATTCACAAGGCATTGCGTGTTGAGTGGTGGGACGCAACGCCGTGCTTGGTCTCCTCACCAGAGCGAAGAAATAAAAATATAAATTTAATTAAATATTTCATTTCCTCGAATGGAGATCGAACTCACAACCAGTCCCGCGACTGGCCTTGTCTTTGAACAATTGCAGGAAACATGATGTTAGGTCTTATCTCGTATTGGCATATAGTGAGATAGGTTTAAGCGTAAGAAGCTTATCAGAGCATTTGCTGGTGAAGCCAGTAGACGTGAGAACGTGAACACAATGGCCCGATCTGTTATCTAAAGGAAGTGTCTCCATCGCGTCCGCAATGCAGATCTCTTTCGGTCTAATCCGATTGCGCTTACGTAAACAGCGTTCGTACTAGTTATAGCAACTTAATTAAAAACAAAAACAGTTTCTATTTATAATACTTAGATATTTATATATTTTACACACTCACAGAAAATAAATTAATCTTATTTATAGTAATAGATATTTTAGTGAATATTTTACAAAGTATATTAAAGAAGTTAATTTGTTGTTGTCATTATGAATGAGACCTTTATGCTCGTACGTAATTGTAGATAGCCAGACAAGCGCTACGTACTCTACGTAGGTAGAGATATGGGTGGCGCGGGCGCATTCCGCCTGTGACGTCACGCCCACCCAACGTGACTCGCCAGGTTTAATCTCCATTCATCTAAAGGAATCTACCCAAAAACCGTTTTATATTGCTTCTTTAAAATATATTTACAGATAGACGATTAAATTGGGAAACGAAATCGCTGTTCAAAATAATAAAATACATACAAATAAAAAAATATTTTTATCAATTTTTTAAGAGATCATATAAGGTATTCAGCATTTTTTTTACATTAGTGTACAAATAATTATAGTACAAAATATTAGAATTGTATTTGAAATAATAAAAATGTCATTAAAAATAAAGGAACGTGCCGATTTTTATCTCGATTTATGGCGGGACATAATTAAATCGAAAGTTCACGATAGTTTTATATTATGACTACCTATTTCGATTTTGACCAGTTGCTTATATGTAAATGTGAAATGTCATAAATTTTATTTAATTAGCAAGATAATGTTAATTATATTTTCTATTCTTATCTATCTCAAAAACTATAGTAACCTTGTTTACCTTGCCTAGAATTAGATCGAATAATCGCGTGTAGTTGCTATTTTTTCTTCTTAGTGGTGCAATTATATCGGTTGAACACAACAAAAGCGTGAAAAAACATAATTGTTTGAAAAACCACCTTGTCCAACAGAATTACATTGATAGATGGCCCAAATAATAGATTTCCTCACATATCTTCCATGTACAGACAGCGATCAGTTACATTTTCATTATTTAAGAGATGTCCTTTTATGTAATCATTAGATATAATCAAGAACAATTTGGTTTTATCGAAAACTATGTGTCCAGCGCCTAAGACGGTCGTGGCCGGCATGACCGCTCCATGGCGCCAAGTATTCGCCGCCGGGCCCGCCCGTATCTCTCATTAATCACAATCAACTCGGAAATTATTTCGACGTTTAAATCCTCGTACCATTATGTCTTCCGCCAGAGCCATCGATATAATGATGACTTCAAACTTATACATTTGATTATAAACACGGGCTTCTGTTTGACATTCTATAAAATGATCGTAACACGGTTGACTACTACGTAATGCATGCCGGCGTAAGCTGTCTATCTTGTATTTATATAATGTACTGTAATCCGTATGCCGTATGCCATACGGCATGGACATGTATACCCTTTTAGGCTTTATAACGAAAGCCTAAAAAAGGTTATATTGCAAAACATATTTTTTTTCAGTAAAACCTTTTTTCTAATTTATAGAACTTATATAACAAATATACCTAATATCAATTTTTCTTCTTCTACAGGGAAATATAGAAGGCGGCAGGACGTCTTTGTGGATACGAGCGTGGTTACAGGAACAGCTATTTATTTTAGGCTGTTTCCTGCAAGGGGACGCCGGGAAAGTTTTGTTCGTGGCCATCTTGGTGCTGTCCACGTTCTGTGTAGGCCTCAAGTCTGCTCAAATACACACAAGAGTGGATCAGCTCTGGGTTCAAGGTACGTTAAATAAGGTTTATAATTATTCAACTGAAGTCGACTGCGCCATTATCGAGTGTATACAATCTAAAAACCGTAAAAGTACATCAGATAAGCACACTGTGGCACAATGTGCATTTCATTGAATACCAATGCAGCGAGGCGGGCTCGCCAGCGGGTCGTCTGTGCTGTGCCGCTTCCGTCTCCGACGACGTGAGCAGCATTCGTCCGCGACAACACAGCGCGCCGCGGCACATCACACACCATATATAACAAACATGGCAAATTTAAATTCCTCAAACATATTTTTAATGCGTACATGTGTCCGGTTCGTTTAGTAGTGTCGTTGGGGTTCGAATGAGCCTTCATTACATTGGGGAACGTTCGACTAAACATACAGTATAATTATTGTGGATAGTGGATGTGAGGGCCAGCTTTATGGATGGAACGTGTGCCTCGAGCTGATTGACGCCTTATGCACGGTGCATAGGAAGCTATTAATAGTTAAATTATCATATAACAGTTCAATTACAATTGATCGAGGCGGTCGTCGCAGCGGCACTGCGTCTGTCTATCAATGTAACGGATGTGGGTTCGATTCGGTTAATTATTTTCATTTCCTTGCTCTAGTAATAGGATAAAGCGCGGCGTTGAGTTACGTAACTCAACTCGCAATGTCTTGAAAGTTATTTAGATTAACTTATAATTTATTATAAACTTATTTTATATCTTTGGACAAGCTACAAGTATTTTATTTGTGTTGCAAAATGCTTTTATTATACCTTTCTAACATTTTATTGGCAATTTATTGCTGGCCGTGCGTTGTTTATTGAGTTCATTGGTGGTCGGCTGTCAACTCGTAAAATTCACTCTCATAAATAGTTTAGACAGGTATCTTGTACCTTTGTATTTGTCTTATCTAACCAGTTTTCACTCATTTAATTTTAATCAAAGATGAACTTCAAATAAACATATTATATAATATGTATTTTAGAAGAATCTATTTAAATTTCAATTTTGGGTTAAAAGTTTTTCTTATTTTGTAAATCAATTTTATTATATAACGAGCATAATTAACAATATTTCATAGAAATAGCGGTAGCTCCCGGAACTTCGTCTCATAGAGGATGCACATCCTATGCGGGTATTAAGCTTAACAAAATATGTATCCATTGATAGAAAAAGTTTAAAAAATATTACGAAAAAATATACTACCGCATAAATATTATACATAAATCATTTATAACGAATAAATAAAAAAATTTTATATATACATTTAAATTGTTAAATGATTTTTTTTATTTAAAAATAAAAATTAAATCAAGATTTAATTTTTTACTTTTCAGTTATTTAGAGATATCCGAAGCACATCTCTTCTTGTCTTGTCTAAATTATTATATTTGCTAGTGGCCATTACAGTTTCTGTATATTATTTGTCCTTGACCACTCAAATGTTATTTGCGCCAATTGACGAATGAGTTCATAATAAAATAGGTCAAGAATCAAGATTTCCTATTAAAATAGATCCGATCTTTGTTATATAGCGAAATTAAAAAAATCACAAACTGACAGCAGGATAGGAAGAGAGCGTTTAGTGTTAAGACCGTTCTCCATTTTCCGCCGAATTATGCAGGCGGAACTCAACACCGCGCTCTGCCACCAAACCAGAGCGAAGAAATGAAAATATTAAATATTTAATTTTCTCAAATGGGAATCGAACCCACAATCTGCTTAAAGTCATACTTAGTGATGACATATCACAGACTGGCCTCCACATTTATTACATAAACATTATATGAGAATTAAATACTTGTGGACCTTTTAGCATTACTTCATAAAATATCTCAATATATTTCACTGGTAATTTATTATTTGCGATTGGAATGAAAATATAGGTATATAATTAACATGAAATTAAGATAAATATAAAATCAATGAAAACATATTTCCAATTAACATTTTTGCTGTTGCAAAAAGTGCACACGAGAGGAAGTGGGCGAATTTACTGATGCACCTGTCGCGTCGCGAGCCCTTCGCTTGCTCTTGAAAGTTATACGGTAACATTAATACATAAAACTTCCCTCTTTCTTTTTCATACTATAACTTATATAACTTATTGAGTACTGAAAATCAATATGAAACATTATAATATGAATAATAATAAAAGATCTTATAAAAGAAAAAAAAATCTATTCTATCTATCTAATCGTCTATAATAGTCTGCTACCGTACAAATAATAACATAAACAAATATAAATATGTAACGGCCTCACTAAGCCCTATCGGAGTACAATGCCGACGGTGTTAAACAATACGAAAACGTCCTGCAGACCCAACAACTTAATTAGGTGGTCTGCCCCACTCATAAATATCCCCACGTGAAATTACGACCAATAAAACAAAAAATGTATAACACATCTATCGAGACACAAAAAATGAAGGCTTGATTGTCCGACTCGCTTTTGTGTAGAGACGTCGTGCTGTGCCCCGAGTCCGTGCCTGCCCCCGCGAGATTGAGACGTCTTCTCCTCCGACGAATTCAGACCGTGACACGGGCCGTTATACACTGGCTGGCCCTTACCAATTTGAACCACGATCAGGGTCAAACGCTATTACAACATTGTTTGGACGACAAATATTACATTCTTATTTTTTTAATAAGATATACATTTTTAAGAACATAATTTACTGAAGAATTTACTATACATTTACAATATTGGGAAGATGTTTAATTTATGTTAAGATCTACCATCCAAAGTTTTCCAAGAACTTAGCATAGCTTTTTTCACATATCCTATTCTACTAGTACTACAACCTTCTATTTTTTGTTTACAAACCTGGATTCAACCTGATATTTTACTGGCCATGACCGGAATTTTACAATATTCGATCCTCTCGTTCATATCTAAGAATGTAGTAACTTTCACTGCTAAACTGTAAATGTTATATTGACTGTATTCGGGTTCACGCGCTGAGATAAAACTGGATTCTATATTTACAAACCTGCAACTAATTATACCAGATACAGCTCTATAGTTTAAAATTTACGGAGACATATTGAGTTGTTATTACATGTAGGTACTACAATATATTTTTTATCTAAAAAAGCATTTTGTTTATTCCGCTATCCATCTGTTGTCTACGCTGGCTAATTTGCATAGAGGGCTTGAGGGGGTGCGCGGGGCGGGGGAGGACCACACGGGCTCCGCGCGGCGCGCGCGGGTGGCCACAACCACATGCGCGCGCGCACGTACCGCCCGCCCCGCGCCCCTCGCCCAGGACGTCATTCATTGCGATCGTCCGCTACCGCGAGTAGCAAAGCAATATTGTCATTATCGGCGCGCACGCACTCTGAATGCAATAAACTATATTTCCATTGACTGTAGACAAAATTATATTGTTAGTATTTCTTATTGACATATATTAAAACGCAGACGGCGCATGTGTGAATAACGACGTGTGAATTATTGCCAGGATAACCTGCGATGACCTCAGAGGCTTATCCGAGCTGCCTTACATACATTATGCAACAAAGCTTAAGGCAAACTTGGTATCTTTAGAGATAAATCGTGTAACTGTATACCATATAACAATTTAAGCCATTTCCTTGGTAACGTAAGTTATTGATAGTTTAACACGACTGATTTAACTATTCTTTCCTACAACAAATGGCTTTTCAGTTCTCATATTGCTATTTATTATGTTATAAGTGTATTCGTTTGTTTTAATGAGATCAGTATCAATAAGTTCCAGAGAGTGTGTGTCGTAAATCGCGCCCACGGCTTAGTAGGTGTTAAAATAGAGTCGCCCTGTGCGGGCGAAATAAGCTCGGTTCAATTTCATTTGGTTTATGATAATCTTTAATATCCGGCAGTGGTTTGCTATGCTTAGCCTTAATAAATAAACTAATTCAAATAATCAATTAAATCATTCAGTAATTTATTAGAGAATAAATGGTAAAAGAACATAAATATTTTTTAAAACGACGTGATAATATAGGTACCTTTTTATGCTCCTTCATTTGAATGTTCGCAAAAAATTTTGAAGCGTCAATCACGTTTTTATCAACCCTCTGTTAGTTATTAATTATAATTCAATTTACATATAGAATGGTTTGTAAAAGAGTAATAGATTCATCGAGTAGATGCTGCTTACTTAATATAATTTAAGAGAAAATGTTTTAAAGTTTTAACGAAATTTATACAGTTTTATACACCATTAAATTTAAAACATCCAGTCCTTAATGTTTTACATGTATCCTTCTACATAGCGCCATAAATTAGCGACCAAAATAAATGGCATTCCTTGTGTGCAGTGTGAAGGCGTTAACTGCCTCAGTTACACGTTACATCGTGAGACATTTCAGCACACATGTCTTTAACAAATGTACACAAATACTTATTCCTAGTAAAGCTCCTTTTTAAACTCGTTCAGCGCAAGGTATCCAAAGTTTCCTGCTCTTCAGAAAAATATGGAATAGGTTGTATTCTTCTTTTCTATGTAATTAATTGTAATTATAGCATAGATAGATGCTTCATTCCTAATTAAAAATAATAGTTCTTTACTTTTTCCAGAAACGACACTAAACAAAAAGATACATATCACTTTCCTAAATTGGCAGAAGAACGTATAATGTTGCCACATTTTTTTCTAACACCTCGCATTCCTACCTGATATAAGGCAAAAAAATTAAACCGGACTGATTCGTAAATCAGCAGGGCGAGTGTTAATTGGAACGAATCCTCGTTGCTTTACCAGAAAATTTATATTAAACGAATAAACATTTTACTTGTTAAATATTATTTTATTATATTTAATTCAATTCACGAAGATGATTCTTGATTTTAATTTGTTTCTATAGAATTCTTTATATTTAAAAAACAAATTATGATTTGGTATTAAGAAATATATAAAATTAATATTTACGATAATTAATATCAATCAAAATCAATCAAATCAGCCTTTTCGGGTCCACTGCTGGACATAGGCCTCTCCCAGGGTGCGCCAAATCTCCCGATCCTCCGTCTAATAATATAATAATAATTAATAATTAATGATAATTAATATAATATTGTCTAAATACTATTTTTTCTATTATTTCACAATTTCCGTTGCGCAGAACAACAGCCTTCTATAAATCACTGACAGTGTTAACTATCACATCTTCTCCGCCCCGTAACAAATGTGTCGACACTCCAATAAGCTATGGCGTTGATGGGATAAGCTAAAGTTAGACTACAGTTTTTTGTGAGCATCGAGGGTCTGGCTCCCTTGATAAAAGTTTCCGATAATTAAAATTAACTTGTACATTTTGCACCTTGCAGTCGTGCGATAAGGTCTGAATACATTACGCAGGTATGGCAATAATAAAAATTAAGTTGTTAAAGTTGTAAAGCAACAGTTAGTATTTTTAACAGACAAAAAAAATATGTAATACTTCAAATATTTTGAACTATAAGGTCAAATGCAAAGAATGAACTTTTTTAAACTTACATATCTATATATAAAACTATACAAGTTTATGTAAATACACACAGTCAGTCGGCCATTATATGACGCGAGGGTAAGAAGCATGAATAAGTAAATTAAGATGTCCGAGTGTAACGACAATCGTATTAAGTGACGATTTATTCTAATGAACCAAAGCGGGATCAGAGTCGCAACTGCGATAAAAAGATACTAATTTAATCCAAGCTTTACTGCGTTTTCATTTGTAATGTTATTAACATTGACTTTACTTATTTCATACTATAATATGCCTACATAAAATTGACTCGCGATATGAGACCACCTAAGACAGATGAATTTTATAGATACAGTACTATGCATAATAATACGTTCGGTGCTGATATTATCTCACTTTACGATATCTCGTCTTTTCTTTTAAAGCAACGATTATAATATTTGCGGAATAATAGATTTTTTTTTGTTATCTGTGTAATTGAATAACCATAGTATGTATACCAGCATATTTATTTAACCTTATAGTATACCTAGAGGATATTAATTGTCAGAATATCACCAAAAAAATATATATATGTATGTATATTTTAGCCAAGCTATTGTGGTGTAGTCCATAAAATTAGGGGGTGTTACGTCTCTTCTGCTTAGATTCTTTGTGTTTCTACAATAGAGTATTTTTTTAAATTTAAAAACTAATTTAAACTCTACAGACATATGGTCCGTACCTTTTTTCCATAGAATTAGAGATTAAATAAGATGTATTTTATATTTCTTACATTTCCATATTTGTCTTATTATTATGCTTATTTAATATATAACATTATTTTTTTGTTACAGAGGGTGGTAGACTAGAGGCCGAGTTAAAATATACCGCCCACGCCTTAGGCGAGGCCGACTCCTCAACACATCAGTTAGTAATACAAACTGCCAAAGATCCAGACGTCTCGTTACTCCATCCGGGTGCTCTCTTAGAACACTTAAAGGTTTGTCAAGTTATCTACAGAATAATTAAAGTAATAATACTTTAAATAATAATGATCATCTCTTAAGAATTCATGTTATAAATTGCAAGACATATGTAGAGATTATATAACGAACCTATATCATTTAGTAATTATTATAGTTTTAACTAAAAGTATTATAATATTTGTTAATGGTGAAGGTGGTGCAGTCGGCGACGCGCGTGACAATTCATATGTACGACATCGAGTGGCGACTTAAAGACTTGTGCTACAGTCCAAGCATACCTGACTTCGAGGGCTATCATCACATTGAATCAATCATCGACAACATCATCCCGTGTGCTATCATCACACCACTCGACTGTTTCTGGGAAGGCTCCAAGCTACTTGGTCCGGATTATCCTATTTTTGTACCGTAAGTTTAATATATTTACTTAAACTAGAGAATGTTATAACATTTTATTAAATCTAATTTATTGTGTTGTAACTAAATTACTATTAAATATAATATAACCCTCTATTACCTTAATGTATCTGCAAGGGACCTTCGTTATAATTAATCACGATTGACGTATTACGGTCAATTGATTTTGAGATTTGTCGATTGCTTGTTAATGTCAGTATATCACTAACATAATACCTCGACTCGACTACGAATATAACAAAATAAGAATCATCCATAATTAAAATATATTATTTTTCAGACATCTAAAAGAAAAATTACAATGGACACATTTAAATCCACTGGAAGTATTGGAAGAAGTGAAAAAGTTGAAGTTTCAATTCCCCCTGAGCACAATGGAGGCGTACATGAAGAGAGCCGGGATCACTTCCGCCTACATGAAAAAACCGTGCCTCGACCCCAAGGACGAGAACTGTCCAGCCACGGCGCCGAACAAGAAATCCGGTCACGTAAGTTTCAAGTATTTAGTAACAATGTATAGTGATATTATATAAGTAATTGCTTTAACTTTAATTCACAAATGAATGTATGGTTTATGCGATGCAGTTATTTTAATTTTATATTTCTTTTCAATATCCAATACGTCGAATACATATTATCTTCGTGTGTAGTTTGAGATGTCTTTATTGCCATTAGATATGCGCTCATAAATTACGGGCCTTTTTTTTTTTACATAATAATGATTGAGATGTACGATTCATTTGTTACGCCTGCATGAGTTCTACATACATTAAGGACACGTTATAACTCCCGGCTCTTTTATGTTTACGACAGTTTTAGTAAATGAATAAACCGCGTTGTAATTAGAAAATTTACATGACAGGACTAAGTAAAATATAAATACTTATGTCATACGAATACATTTTAAAAACAGAAAATTTTATATGAATGTTTCTAGTTAATTGATATTATTATTATTTAAAATGATACATAAATCTATATATATATTAAAGTTTTTATTAAATATTACGTCTATGGGCCTTGTAGTTATAAATATATTTAGAAACTGCAATAAGGAAAGATAAAAGTGGACACCGCCTGGCAGATGGTGCAACTACCTGCCAAGAATACGACGGTCCTTTGAGAAAGCTAAACTAAAAATGCCATAATAATTTTATGCCTAAAAATATATTCTTATCGCAAGTAAATATTTTAATAATTATCACTTTTATTGGTCATATATGTATTTACTAATAAACACTACCAAGGTGATAACTAATAAATTATAAAAACAGACAAACTGGTTTTTATTAAAATTGAGTTCATTGAAATACTAGGTATATTATATTAAATTGTGGTTATAAATTAATAAGTTATTGCACTGTGATATAATAATTACGCGAAAAGGTCCTAACAAATTTACTTATAAAACATAATTTAACCAATTGTTCTAATTTTAAAAATATCTACAAACGGTCATTCCGGCATTTTACAACTTGCTCATGTGTATTCCGCAGGTATACGGGTGTAAATCTCACTTGTTACTGCATATCAATACTTTATTGAATCGTTTCGATCATTGTGTTAAACAAACAGCGCATTTGAAGCTCGGTCGAGTGGGTAGGGTGCGTTTTTGTGTGCAGCAAGGCGGTGCCACCCACGTTCGGCGAAGGACTTCGGTACTGAACGGGCTCGCATTGTCCCTTCGCCCGCGCTCACCTCCGCTCCATACGGGCGCATTATACACGCTTCAATAGGCCTCGTTTGCCGGCTCCGTCCGTCACAATGACACCATTATATCAATAATACTCGTACAAATGGGGAGTTCCACGTAATCGTAAATTTTGTACTACTCTTTGTACCCAAATATTCGGGATTCAAAGGCACCTGTAACAGTTTTATTAACCGGCGGCCGCCCGTGGCTAAGCCGAAACTTTGTTCGTTCTGGTCACACTAGGGTTGTAAATATGCGATTTATGCTGTAAAATTTGATTTACAATATATTTTAGTATTCTCAGTTTTACTAAGTTGTGTTAGATTATTATATTCTGTTAATTACTAGTATAGTGAAAGCTTCTTTTTTTATAGTAATATTTATATAGGTATTCATAGAAACGTTTCCTTAGATTCCAGATGTAGCTGCCGAACTATCGCACGGCTGTTACGGTTTCGCGGCAGCCTACATGCACTGGCCGGAACAGTTAATCGTGGGAGGAGCTACGAGGAATTCCACATCGGCTTTACGGAGGGCACGCGCCTTACAGACCGTTGTACAGTTAATGGGCGAGCGAGAAATGTACGAGTATTGGTCAGATCATTATAAGGTACACCAAATTGGATGGAACCAAGAGAAGGCGGCTGCCGTACTGGATGCCTGGCAGAGAAAGTTCGCCGCGGTAAGTACCTTCCTTTATTATTTTTTTTGTTCATAACATTTTATCGTCTTGTGACCATTTAGAGCTCGAAAGTTGCAGACTTTAAATATTTTATTTTATTGTTTTTAGGAAGTGAGAAAATTGACTACCTCAGGAGCAGTATCATCGGCGTATAGTTTCTATCCCTTTTCGACGTCGACACTAAATGATATTCTTGGAAAATTCTCTGAAGTATCACTAAAGAATATTATATTAGGATATATGTTTATGGTAATACACATTTTATATTATTAATTCTATTCGTTTGTTTTGTCTTTTATTTATTTTCAGTTATTTTTTATTTCAATTATTATTTCAGTTAATTTATGTTGCTGTTACGTTAATACAATGGCGAGATCCCATTCGTTCACAAGCGGGGGTTGGGATCGCAGGAGTTATGCTTCTCTCTATTACTGTAGCAGCTGGATTAGGATTTTGTGCTTTATTAGGTGATTTTTTATTTATTTTTATAATACATTTTTTTTTTAATTATTTGTTCCTATATTTAATTTTATTATTTCCATCCATTATATTTAACATAACATTTCCAGGTATACCATTCAACGCTTCTAGTACGCAAATCGTTCCTTTTCTAGTCTTAGGGCTTGGTGTACAGGATATGTTTCTATTAACGCACGCGTACGTAGAGCAAGCGGAAGTGTCGCGCGAAGAGCGCACCGGGCTTGTACTGAAGAAAAGTGGATTGAGTGTGCTTTTAGCATCGCTATGCAATGTTATGGCATTTCTAGCGGCCGCTCTTCTGCCAATACCGGCGTTCAGAGTGTTTTGTTTACAGGTAGGTTGTATAAAAAATATTTGCTCTGCCTTATTATTGCATAAGAAATCTAGTCAAGCCAAATTAAAATAATTGTTTTTTAAATTGTGTTAATATAAAAAAATATTGCAAGTGATGATTGTACTGACAATCTTAGTTGCGCGATAAAGATAAATAAAAAAAGCCACTTATAATACTTATAATAAATATATAATTTAATATTAAAATTGTATAAATGTATCATGTTACTAAGTTGATAATTATTGCATTTTAGGCGGCAATCCTGCTTCTATTCAACTTAGGCTCTATGCTACTAGTATTCCCCGCGATGATCTCGTTGGACCTCCGAAGAAGGTCTGCCGCAAGAGCAGATCTTTTATGTTGTTTGATGCCTGAAAGTCCACTGCCCAAGAAAAAGGTTCTAGAAAGAACTAAGTCAAGAAACTCAAAAAATGAAAAGGTATAATATAACTTTTAAGATAAATAAGACATTTTTATAATTAATTTTTATTCTCATTTTGATAATACCTAAGTAAAATATGGTTTCGTAAAACTATCTTAAGCCTTTAAATTTATAAATGGACTTTAATTCTTGAATTATATTAACGCTAACGTTTGACCTTACAGAGCAGCAGATTAGATACAACCCGTCAACCTCTAGACCCGGATGTAAATAAAGAAGAGCCTAAGTCTTGCTGCCTAAGTTTGTCCCTATCCAAGTGGGTCAAGAACCAGTACGCGCCGTTCATAATGCGCCCCGCTGTTAAGGTAAGCCGTAAATAAATATCGATAATATGTATGTAAGTGTTATTTAAGCTAATATTTTGGTATTGTATTTTCGTATTATATTTTTAAGTTGTTAAAGAAAATGAAATTATAAATAATTTTAGTGATGATACTTATTCTTAACTTAACCTACTTAAGTTATCATACGGATAACTGGCTAGTTATGTATGATTTATAATAATAATCAATATATAATGTTGAAATTCTACAAATATAAATAAATTATTTTTTATTACAGGTGACATCAATGTTAGCCTTAATAGTTGTAATACTAGCCAGCGTCTGGGGAGCAACAAAAGTAAAAGATGGATTAGATTTAACAGATATAGTACCGGAAAATACCGACGAACATGAATTCCTTTCTCGACAAGAAAAATTCTTTGGTTTTTATAATATGTATGCTGTGACGCAAGGCGATTTTGAATACCCAACAAATCAAAGGCTGTTATACGAATATCACGATCAATTCGTTCGAATACCGAATATAATTAAAAACGACAATGGCGGGTTAACGAAATTTTGGTTGAGCTTATTCCGAGATTGGCTGCTTGATTTACAAGCAGCATTCGACAAAGAAGTGGCTAGCGGCTGTATAACTCAAGAATATTGGTGCAAAAACGCAACTGACGAAGGGATATTGGCATACAAATTGATGGTACAAACCGGTCACGTCGATAATCCTATAGATAAATCACTTATAACGGCAGGTCATAGGTTAGTTGATAGAGACGGTATAATAAATCCAAAAGCCTTTTACAACTACCTATCGGCTTGGGCAACGAACGACGCATTGGCGTATGGCGCGTCGCAAGGCAATCTGAAACCGCAACCGCAAAGATGGATACATTCACCTGAAGATGTTCATTTGGAAATTAAAAAATCTTCTCCTTTGACTTATACACAATTACCGTTTTACTTATCTGGTTTAAGTGATACGGACAGTATAAAGACTCTGATACGTTCAGTGCGAGAGTTGTGCTTGAAGTATGAAGCGAAGGGTTTGCCCAATTTTCCATCTGGAATACCCTTCTTATTCTGGGAGCAGTATTTGTATTTGAGGACATCTCTTCTGTTGGCCCTCGCTTGCGCTCTAGCGGCTGTGTTTATTGTGAGTATTTTTATATGTACAGTATTGATTTATTTTAATTCAATTTCTAATTATGTCTTAAGTAAGCTGCAAATATTTATTATTGTGCTGAAATAAATAATATAATTAGATTACTTAAATTAAAAGTTTGATGTATAAATTATAATACTAATATAATTTTTAGGCGGTAATGGTTCTCCTACTTAACGCGTGGGCGGCCGTGCTAGTGACACTATCACTGGCAACGTTAGTACTACAACTGCTGGGTGTGATGGCTCTGTTGGGCGTGAAGCTATCAGCGATGCCCGCTGTCTTGCTGGTGCTAGCAGTTGGTCGCGGAGTACACTTTACTGTTCATTTGTGTCTGGTGAGTTTTCTATTTTTTTTCTTAATACTGTATTTTACTAATTGTATATCGGTGTGACTTTTTTATTTTTAAATATTCATTCTCTACCATGAGCCTTATTAGGTGGGAAATAGGATAAAATAAAATTATTAAAAAATCGTAATGATTTTCTAATAATCTAGACTATAAGACATAATATATTAAGATATAAGAATAACCGACACCAAGCAATTTAACTGCAATTTAACTATCGACTTATAACTTGAATTTAATATTATAAATAGTTAAATATTATATAAAATATCTAACAAATATTTTCTTTACAGGGTTTCGTAACATCAATAGGTTGTAAACGTCGTCGCGCGTCTCTGGCACTAGAGTCAGTGCTAGCGCCAGTAGTGCATGGCGCTCTGGCAGCCGCACTGGCGGCGTCCATGTTGGCTGCCAGTGAGTTTGGCTTCGTTGCCAGACTGTTCCTACGCCTGTTACTGGCACTAGTGATGTTAGGATTGGTTGATGGCTTGCTGTTCTTTCCGATTATATTATCTATATTGGGACCTGCTGCTGAGGTTAGTAATATTTGTTTTTAAATAAAATGTGTATATGTAACGTCTGGTATCATTTATGATGTACTAACGTTTTGCGCACAATCAACTAATAATGTATTTTTTAATTTTTAATTTAATAGATTTTTTTAAGTTAAATTCCATAATATTCAATTTTAAATAAAAATAATTAAATTTAACAGGTACGACCACTAGAACATCCAGAACGTTTATCGACACCTTCTCCAAAGTGTTCTCCAATACATCAACGAAAGTCTAGTTCAAGTTCAGACAAGGAAAAATCAAGGACGAGTAAATCAGCTCCAAGGCCTTGTGCTCCTTCCCTTACGACTATTACGGAGGAACCCTCAAGTTGGCACAGTTCGGCACATTCGGTTCAATCTTCAATGCAATCAATAGTAGTTCAACCTGAAGTGGTCGTTGAAACTACTACTTATAATGGTAGTGATTCGGCGTCAGGACGGTCTACACCTACCAAATCTCATTCTGGTGCTATTACAACTAAGGTAAGGGTTTTGTTTTTATCATCTTTACTATAAAACAAGATACTTATCTTTAATTTTGATCATAGAACTTTACATTGTGTATTATGCATAATATATACATATGTACATGCATTTATTTAATTATTTCTTCATAAAGTAATCATTATTAACAAGCATTTTAATAAAATTAGATATTTTATAAATTCTTTTTATTGCAGGTTACTGCAACAGCTAATATTAAAGTGGAAGTAGTAACACCAAGTGATAGAAAATCAAGGCGGTCGTACCATTACTATGATCGCCGACGAGATCGTGACGACGATAGAGATCGTGACCGCGACAGAGACAGAGATAGAGACAGGGACAGAGACCGCGAGAGAGAAAGAGATAGGGATAGAGAAAGGTCAAGAGAACGTGATCGAAGGGACCGGTACAGAGACGAAAGAGATCATCGAGCGTCTCCAAGAGAAAACGGTAGAGATTCAGGACACGAAAGCGACTCATCCAGACATTGAGTATTTAAAGGATAAATGAAGAATTTGGATGTAATAAATTATCAAGAAGGAAATGCATATCTTCCTTTTATTTTAGGGAATATTTTATAAATACTGGAAAATGACGTGTAAAGAACTATATTATTAAATTTCTGTCTACACAATTGACTTAAATCAACGATTGCTTACTAAATCATCTATTTTAGTCATTGTAGAAGTTTTAAGGTTTTGTATTTCATTACTTACCTTAGAACAGTATTATGAGAATAATTTTAAGACTTCACAATAAAATACGATTATAGTTGAGGCTATATTGTCTTAGAAGTGCTAGTTTGAACTGTATTGTGTAAGTGACGATACTGTAATCATTCCATAGCGACACTAGTGCTTCTACGTGATTGCTAAAGTAATGCAATTTATATTATTAATGTATAGACCAAATACCATACAAGAAACCATCGTAAACCTTTCGCGTGTTCCTATTTTAAAGACATTCTTCCATATTTGATACAATTTCACGTCTAAAGACTGTGGTCGAATATTATTAATAATAATTTATCATATTATTTATTTCGTGTCTATAATAATTCTCACCAGAAAGATCTGTGGACTCAGATTTATTGTACAAATTATTTAAGTAGATGTATATTAGGTAAGGCGTTTATTTATGAGATTACTTAGATGTTTTATACATTTTACTGTATTGACCTTTGGTCACATATAAAGACTGCATTAAGCGATCGAAACGAGCTCTTAGCGTACAAAACTAAATAGTCGACATTTACACGTTTCAGATGTTCATTCATATTTCGATAAAAATAACTGAAAGATTTAAAATGCAAAAAAGAATAAAAGTAACAGAATTCATGTTATCCACTTATTTTCTTTTCTAAATACCATGTAAACATATTTATATCAATTTAATATGATGGAACATCTCTAACGTGCCCTAGATCTGAGCTAAGAGTCAACTGACCTCAGTTATGAAATTAGTGATTAGTGTTGTGACATTTTGTGCAGAGTACTTATTAGTTTATATTAATTTATATTCATGTAACTTAATTCTGTGTAAATATAGATATAATATGTAGTTTAGAGTTAACGCGACGCCAACGCACAATCGAAAGCTGTCTACTCTTGTAACTTATATATTTTTATACAATTTTAACTGACATATTGTCGAAAAACTTAGACATATTACATCGAAAACGCAAACTGTTTGATTGTTAAATTAGATTTCAAGTATACAAAATTGTCTTTTAATTTCCCTCTTCTTTTACTGCAATATATTTTTTAAAGAAAATACATATTATGATATGACTTTTATGAAATAAAAAAAATCAATATTACGAAGAAGTTGAATTTGGTTTAATTTAAAATTTCCAATTAAAATTAATTACAATATTTTTTATTATTTGACGCAATGTGACAATCTTATGTTAAATTGAAATCTCAATAAATTATATTTCAAGGCTGACGCCATTTTTTTTATATAATTTTTATTTTTATTGAATACCTAATAAGACAAACCTGAACTCTTTAAAGTAATTTCCTTTGGTCTAATAAAATTATAGCTGTATACATTTTTCTTGGCAGATGGGCCAAGCCTCCTTGTTAGACTCCGTTGACCCGGAAGAGATAATATTGTAAGTCATTACATCGCAAATGCGTTAGAACCCTTCAACATGAAGCGGTTGTTCAGCCATTTAATTTAACCAAAATTTAACTTAAATCAGCTAACAGAACTATTATTAATGATTATATTCTAGTGTCCCTATGCCAAGCGAAATACAAAGATTTCGTTCTACGAACCAAATTCTTCCGCCTCAAGTCTCAAGTATTCTTTAGAAGGATAATTTGTTTTGTTACTTTTAGGATTTATTACGGTTTGTATATCGGGACTATCTAAGGTAATAGTTTTTACTCATTGAGATTTTGTTAAGGTATATTTAGAAGAGACTCCCGATTTAAAAAAATAATTTTAACTTTGACTTCCTATAAAACAATACAAAAGTAGCGATCAAATAAACAAATTGCTTTACCACGGGTCGCTTATCTGTTATTGCTTCATTAAATTAAATCAATCTGCGCCGCGTACGATGATCCTTAATCCTCTATTATAATAGAAGGCGGGTAAAATTTTGGCGGCAACAACGCCTGCGACATTCCTTAGAAAGCGGGAGCGCGGGAATCAATAAAGGATTTCCTGGCGGCGTGCCCACGCATGTGCGTGGCGCCCGAGGCCCTGAACCTCGTCCATCGCGGCGCCTTCGACGGCCTTCGCTCCCAAAATGACAACAACCTCTCGTCATGATCAAATTTTGTAAAATCTGTAGAAAAAATTGAAAAAAATAATAATAGGGTTACATATGCCTATAATAAGAATGCTCGCAAATGTCACCCTCGATTAGAGAATAATAATAGGGTCGACCGTTTCTGACCATCAAGTGTATGCATGATCAAATAAATCTCAATAATAGGGCTGCGTTATTGGGCGTATGATTCGCGCGCAGCGTCACTGCGGCTGGGCGGGCGGCGCGGCGGTGAGGTGGGGCGGGCGGGCGGTGGCGCGCGGCCGCCGTACACTCTGTTGCCACGTCCACTCGTCCCCGCACGCCCCGATGCCTCAGTCCTGGTGACATTGCAGTGCAGTGCGAGTGGTGTGATCCCATGTAGAGACCCAGTGGAGTGTGTTCCTCTTGTCATGTGGCGAGTGCGATGGCGCTAGGCACCATGACCAGGCGCCCGCTGCTCCTCCTCGCCCTGTTGGCGGCCGCGCTTGCCAACCAGCTCGAAGATATCCCTCACAATGAGTATGTATTTAAAGCTTAGCTTTAGTTATGAATAGAATAAGAGTATTACTTTTATATGTATAGTTTGCTTACATTTTATTACTATAGACACATATTAGGGCTAAAATGTATAATGATGTGCATAATTTTTTATTTCTAATTCTAAGTAAAACATATTGCTAAAACCCCGTTTGGTTGTCAATCCTTAATTAAGAGTTGATGAAAATAACAAATAAGCTGTATTCATCTTATTTTTATAATTATACTATGATTTTTCTTTCATTTGTAATAATTGTAAAAATGAAGTAGTTCTTCTAAAATCCTCAATAAAGTTAACTTCCTAGATATTAGCTGAAATATCATTTCATTCATTATAATAATTGTCCGCCTACGGTATAAGAGTTACTACTGCTACTACAGCTAGTATTCTTATTATACGCGAGCTTTACGACCCGACGTTTGTATGTGCTATATATAGGGTATTGGTTGCTTATACATGAGTGATAGATTATATATAAGCAATACGGGTTTAAATATATTTTAATTGAATATTTTCTGTATATGTTAAATTATTACTTGACATTTACAGTAAGGTGGAGGTGGTTTCCTTTTCAGAGCTTTTGTCTTGGTTACTGGTTGATATTACCAATGTATTTGTTCATATAATGTTGCATAAGTTAGTCTACAAATAAGGTTTTCTCGCAATAAAAGTAAATAGATAGATATTACAAGATAAACTTTATTGCACACTAAAATCAATACAATAAAATGCAGAAGTTTAATTTAAACTAGTGAGATTATTAGGAATTTGAGGTTTACACGTATATCTGAAGATGACCGCAATTGAATGGTTCTACATAATATTCCATTGCTATGTTATAGCTGACTGGACGATACCAATACATGTATGGCAGCGTAATGGGAGTATTAGAATGAAATGCTAAAATTGCTAGTAATAATATACATATTGACTATGATAATTTTGACTTTTTTAATAAATGTTTTTAGTTTATTTATTTTTTCAACTAAGGCATTGACAAATTGACCTTTGAAATCAATATTTAAGACATTTTAAATTAAATATTTTTATATAAATTTAATTATTGTACTGTCTTTCTATATAAATTGTTAAACTTATAAAATACATTGAGTATCCTTGTAAAGCTATATCATATTACTTCATTTTCAAGCAATACCTCGAAAATTGGGCGGAAGGTGGGGAACGGTTTGTCTTTACACTGGGTTCCTTCTTCTTCTCTGTTCCCGATATGTGCAAAAAAATATGAAGTCATTCAAATTCAAATTCAAAATATTCTTTATTCAAATAAACTTATAATAAGCACTTTTGAATCGTCGAATGAACATATGAACAAAAAGCTACCACCGGTTCGGAAGGTAGTTCTGCTGAGAAGAGCCGGCAAGAAACTCAACAGTTGCTCTTTTCAAAATCAATGGTACAATCTATTACATTAGTTGGCAGTTATCCTGCATTACATGCAATAGACAGTAATTCCATACATGTTTGTCCTCTAAATATTCTTGAACAGTGTAATAAGCTTTACTTGTCAGAATTTTTTTTACTGATATTTTAAATTTTGGAAGTGGCAAACCTAGAATACACTGCGGAATTTTATTATATACACGTATGCTCAGACCCATAAAAGATTTATTAATTTAATGATTTATAACATTACGCTAATTACTAGAAAGCGTCAATTGCATACCTAGCACAAACAATTTCTTACATCAAGTTGTTTATAGTAAGTGAAACGAATTTACTTTGTCTGATGAAAGCACTCGTGGTGAAGTGTTTTCATTTCGTGTTAGGGCAGACGTGCAGCTGGGACTGCAGGGTGTTTCAGGCTTTGTGCCAAACATCCCATGTCAGACTATATATAAATATATATAAATAATAGAGACATGTAGCAACATTTGTTATACTTTAATAAACAATGTTATGTTCGTATAGTATGTTTTTATTTATGTTAAATTAAAAAAGATAAATTCTAGATAGATTTCTGTTTAAAAACTTGTTGAATATATAAGTCGAACATTCGCTTAAGTAATTATTTGCTTTTACAAAGTTATATGAATCTATTTAATTATTATTTTCTCTTGTTTGAAAGGCGGAAGTTATCGTAGGCGTTGTACAGAAACTCACCGTGCGCCTACGTTAGGCATTATATAATAGTTAAGGTTAAATAAGACAGCGACATTATTTTATATAATATTTCTGTAGGTTGTATAGAGTAAATTTAAAATAAAATTAGAAAAAATATATTATAAAAAAACATAAAGTAATAGCTAAAATACAAATAAATAAGATAAAAATTACAAATATTTTATAGTATTTTATATTAATCCTAATAAATATATTTGCATTCCGCGCCAACATTACTCTCATAAGTGTACACAGTACACTTATTGATTAAACATAGGCAAAGTTAGGATTTTATTACATTTTAGAATAGGTAAAAATGGAGAGACCGCAGTGGGGCAGTATCTAACTGCAAACGCGCTTATTCTGAGTTTGATCCCCTATCGGAGTGTAGGGGATTGCACAATATATCATTTTAGTTAAAAGAAATATCCAAATTAAGTCGCTAAGAGCGCAGATGCAAAATTATTTTCAGCGAATGTTTTTATAGCGTATAAATTAAAGTAAATAATTATTTTCAATACCACTCCCTGGTGGTGGAGTTAGTCCCATTGAGCGTCCCATTGTGCATCCCAGTGGCGAAACATAACGCTAAGCCTAAGTTCAATGAGGCGTTTCGTTTTACCACTCAACAAGCAATGAGGACGGAGTGTCTTGACAACAGGTTCTCTCTGTCTAAAAAAACGTAGAAGAGAATGTATTATTTTGTTTGTTAATAAAGTATTTGTGTTAGATTATCAATTATCGGTTCCGTTGTAATATTATGTATTTATTTTCTTACAAGAAAAGAAAAGAAATTTCGCTTCTATCAGGCGTATTTAATTCTTTTAAATTACTTTCGAATGTAATGACGTGTAATGACACAGAAACACATTTGAATGAACAACGCAGACATTTACTCTAACATCGTTGAATACGGAACTTCCGGCATAGTAAGATACATTCAACTAGCGCACTTCACAGCGACCTATTGATTTGTTTTTCTATAGTTAATTGGATATAATATTTACATAGAAAGTCCTTTGATTTCTGGTTAGTTATGTATGTCGAGCAAATGTACTTTAATCGAGTATTATTTATCTAATGAATGGCTGCTTAAACTAAGGTTCCTATCCTAACCTAGCTTTAAGGAATTTTTATTTTATTTTAATAAACATGATTACACAATAATTAGTGGGATAAGGACGTGAGTTCTACTATGACGGATGTAATCGTTTATTTCTTTCTTTCACAATCATCTTAAGTTTCTATTCTTAGGCATAGTGATGAGTGCTCAACTAGCACTTTCTGACCGCCAAAGAATAGAACAGAACAGATCAGATTCTATTTTACAATGCTTAATAATAATAAATAAATATTTATAGTTAATAGTCTTAGTGAATTCAATTATATAGGGGGTTAATTAATTACGTTATATCTTAAAAAAAATTGTAAAAATAACACTTATTATGTAGTATTAATTGAAAGAGGAAAAAATAAGGATGTTTTTAAAGTGGTCCAATTTTTTTGGTATAAATTAGACAACTTGTGACATTTTCAAATTCATTATCGTATAATCAAGTTACAAATTTCTATTCACATCGTCTATTATTGTACTCGCTAATAAAATTCTTGTTAGTGGTTATGAACCGCAAGGTGTGGGCGTTCAATGAATATTCTGTTAATAATCTTTGACCTTTCCCTTATCATTCCAATATCAACCCACATGCTATGCTCAGGAAGTGATAAAAAAGTATAAAATCCAATATTTTTTTTTAAAAAAAGTTACTATTTATATGAAGGCAAGCATTACTTTGAAATCGGCTTACAATTAACTTATTTTAAATGTATCAATTAGGCTGAACCCTACGATGAGCCATAGCGTAGAGTTGCGCCACTCAACAAATACAACCTATATCTTAAATATTAAGATTGGATTTTTGAACTTAAGATTGGATTCAACCCCAGATGGATATGCACATCATCATTGTATGCAGTCAAAATTGCACAATAATTTTGTCATAAATATAATAAAAAAAATTATAAATGTAAATTGTCAACCATCGCATGTATGCTTATATTTTATTACCCAATGTCTAGACATGTAACATACCGTAGCAGCATGTTTCTAAGGTATTTTATTTTTCAAATAATAACTTGGATCAATGTTTTATTGGGATTTTTTGGTAAAATAATAAACCCAAGAAAGTCGGCCTTTTTTTCTCTCTTCTCTTCTCTTTCTCAATATTTTTTTACAACATGTTAATCATTTTACATTTCAACATATATTACCATACCAGTAATTGTTCATTATTAATAAATCCATGATTTTATTGATGAAAATTGGGTCAGTCTTTTTGATTATTATTTACCGCGTAGCCTTGTAGCTCGTAGCATCGTACGTAGCTCGTGGGCTACGCGTTTCCGTTCCATTAGCTCCAATAAACGCACCGCTATTTATTCCAGTGAAGTAATTCGTATTACCAAACGTAATTTTCGTTGGTAATTGTTTTTTTTTGTTTTCTAATAAGATTGTTGTCTATTTGGAAAAAAAATATTAGAGAAAAATCGATTCGTAAAATATTAGCTTTTAATTGCAATAACTCAGAGTTGTGTTGACTCACTATGATGTTATATAAATTATAGCCTTCCTCTATAAATTGACAATCCGACATGAATATAATTAATAATTAGAAACAGTAGTTCGTGATGTTGTTCGTGTTACAAAAGCTTACAATGGTTTAATTTTTGTTTATTTAAGTATATTACAAAATATATATAAATATAATTTTATCATCAGTCTTATACTAAAAAGTGTTCGTAGTCGCGCTAGTAAAATGCTTTGGTACTAGGATATCCCTCACAGATATACATTGATTACAAGCTACATAAATTATGTACATTATTTATCCGTCCCGTACAAATAAAAAATTGTTAACTTCCTAACCGGAAGTTAGGGCGGCAATGTAAAAAAAAAACCTCTAAAAGCCACAATTCTAAGCGAGGACCTTTTCAACGTTGCCTAATCTGTCTGGTGGTCACGTGGTTTATAACATTAAAAAATGCTTCAGCAAAGGACAAGTATTTGCCTCGTTTCAATTATACATAAAAATTAAAGCTCGGAAGTTGTTAGCTTAAACAAAAGTTTCTTACAATTAATAATTTATTTTCGATATTGGGAAAAAATATTTAACATTAAGGCGTAAAGACATAACTATCAGATTTTTAAAGTAAATAGAAAAAAACGAAAAATAACAAAAAAAAAGTAAAATCCAGATTAGATTAACCCATAAGCCACCAATTAAAGGTTTTTATTGTGCGGTCCGCCGTACAAACAGGCAAATGAAACTAGTTATGATCTGTTTCCACAACGTAAATATTTGCGGAGCGGCACGCGGGGCACATGTCAAAGGCGGCCGGCGCGGGTATTGATCTAGCGGGGGTGTGGGGGGCGGGGGCGGGGAGGTGGTGCGCGGGTCGAGGCGCGAGGGGCGAGGGCGGCGGCGTACTACGGAGGCTGGCTTACGTAAGGGCGCGCGTCTGACACCCCGTCTGCTACGACGACGCTGATTAATAAAACAACTATCAGATGCAACCAAATATCATGGATTACCTAATTCGTCTTTAATTAATTTAGCTTAGATGTTATTGAATTTGCGTTGCATTGCATAAGAAGCAATATGGTTATATTAATTTCCCGCTATGAGATAAATACGGGACTCCTGTATTCCAAATAACTATAATAAATGGACTTAAGTATCAAAATTTTAAATATTCCATAAAAGGACGTGCTAGTAAAACATAAATACTAGTTGCTCAAACAACACTCTTTTTTTTGTCAATTGGAAATTGAACAAATATTTAATACTAAAATTTATCTAAGTATTTTATAACAATGGTATCTTCAAAGGAATCACACTCCAACTAAATCACATTGCTAAAGGTGTAGAAACAATAAAGTTAGTCGTAAATCAGGTAAGAGTCAAATCGAGTTAGTCGCGAGATTCCGGCGCGGCGCGGGGGTTAGCGCCGGGCCCGGGCTAGGGTTAAACCGATTATAGTAACAAGATATTTTAAGCGGATCTCTGCTCTGTTAATCCGCCACTTTTCGTTTTTTAACACAATTCAGGATTTCTTTTAGGACCTGGACCAGTGAAGCTTTTAGTGTTTTTTATTTAAGCTTTCAAAACTTTTCCAAAAGGAAAGACCGTGTTTGTAAGTTTTCTTCGCTGAATTCCACAAATTTATATTTTGTATAAGTAGTTTAAAAACACTTGTTTTATGATGATTTATTTTTACAGCTAAATAAACTTATACAGTACATAAATATAAAACCATTTAACGAGTAAGATAAATGCTTACAGTATTAGAATATAAACAAAAATGATAACATTTACGCAGATAGCACTCTCGAAGGGCCGCTACCCGGCATTTCATATCAAAAGATCGTATTTTCAGTTGCCCTAAGAGCGCTTGTGAGCACCTGACGTCGTGGTAGAGGAAGACCCGAAGCGGGTGAGGAGAAGCGTTTTAAATAATTTAAAATTCGTAACTTCTGGTCATGACGGCCCAAGTTAGAACAATGGCCGCGAACATCCCCAATTGCTAATGAGAACACTCTGTGGGCCGTTTCGTATAATAAATAAAAGCGATACCTATTGAACTTAGTGATGTACAAATTTTTAACGTTAATATATTTGATTTATTTAGTAGAAAAATATATAAAACCAATAAGATATATATTGTATTTATTTATTTTTTATTTAAATAGTTACCTTTGAGAATTAACACTCATAAAAATAATAAAATTTTATTTAATTTATTTGCCTATTACTTAACTGTATACCTAACTTCGGAATAGAGATTGTAGTAAGATAAAAATAGAGTTTACTCACTGCTTAGACGAGGATCTAAACATAGCATATTTGAATCTGGAATAATATGCTAAAAATAATTGAGAACTACTACACTATTTAGAACTCCATCCATTAATCTATCTTTAAACTAAAATCTTTAGATTCTGTACTATTTTTATTTGAATTTGAATCTTCATAAAATATGCACAAATTACTTTTTAATAGATATTTAAATTAAATTATCCAGAGTCTGCGAGAGAGGCTAGAGGCTGTTGGTGGACAGATCAGACAGCTTCTGGCTGTAAACATGATGGTTGTAGATTCGATTCGCGCCCGGAGGAATGAACTGTTATCATTTTCTTGTTTTAGTATCAGGACAAAACGTGACGTTGAGGATGGCAGCAGCTTCTCCACACTCAGTTTCTTGAAAATTATGTGGAGAAAGGGGAACGGAGTGTCCTTACACAAGATTTCCCTTAATTTTAATATAAAACCGGAACTACTACACACACATAGTTCTTGTAACAAGAACGCATTATTTATATTTAAATATAAATAATGCTTTACAACAATATTTTAATATTAAAAGAGAATAACATTTTCAATCACACCCCAGTAGTACCTGCTCTTCGCAAGGCTCGTTACACTCGTTAATTAAATTGGTCCTCCCATCATGAGCCCTCCTATATCTCACGCTGCGACAAAATGATACCCAGTGTAACCTCTGATAACACTTACTTGTTATAAGGGTGGTCGACCGAGTGGAAAAAATGCTTAACCCGCTTCCCCCCAATCACATTTACTTCTGAGAATCATTTTGGTTCTTAATACACGTTTCAGCCATATCTTTGACGTACCCTACTTGAATTTGATAGGTAAAGGTAAATATTGTCAAAAGAAATATAATAAAGCGAGACAAAAGGTAATTACGTGGTTAGTGTATAGTGTTACCGCAATTACTATGTGTGATAGGGGAACACTTCTTGTATATTGTTTTGTAACAATGGCACTCGTTATGGAATGAAGTTATTAAAAAAGTAATCATTGGTTACTGGGTATTACCGGAAAGTTCCTAATTGGAAATATAAAGAATGGAAATATTAGGAAATATTATTCTATTATATCTATATTTAGTTTATTATTTACATTTCTATATTTTATATATTTATAATAATGAACTTAAGCTCAAGTTTATTAATTTGGACTATATTTGGACAAACAATAACTATTTTCTTGATCCTCTCTCGGAAAAAGGAAAGATATAAAAACTTTGCTGCATTATACGACTATTATGAGGACAAAGTTCGTCCTCCGAGCGTTCTTGAATTGTTCAGACAAGATTTTTTACGTCCAAATGGAACAAGGGCATAGATCTACCCGGACACTTAATTAAATGTCGTGACAAACGATGCGTGACATAAAGAGGTACTTACTAAACGAGGTAATATATTTTTTGTTGCAGAGTCAAGAATTGGGCGTTGAAGTTCGGCGTGGACCTGTGGGAGTTCGGGCGGCACTTCACAAAAATGAATCAAATACAAAACGTGAGTAAATGCATTTTCACGGCGTTATCCGAGAGAAGTGTGTGGTATTCTTTTCGCTTTAGAAGTGAAGCGAGGGGCAACGCCGGGCCGATCGGTTGGACGCGCTGCTACAAAAACGCAACGAGAGAGTTCGCACCCCCCACAACCCCCCACCCGCACCCGCGGGGCCGCTCCTCTTCGCGACCCAGTTACGGGCGGGTGGGAAGTATCAGATACTGTTGAAATACACTCGGCGTACTCCCGACTCCCGACTCCCGACTCCCGAGTACACTTACCACTACGATAATTAACAGCGACCTTCGATATCTGCTAGTCTCTAGTCTCTAGATGGAACTCTTATATTTTTTTGTATTCCAATTTCAATTGAAATCACAGAAACGTCACATGAGGCACTCTAATTAGTGGAACTCGCTCGTTATAAATTTATATGTTTATTTCATTTTCATTATAATAATACTGTATTCATGGAAATAGTAATTGTATGAAATATTTTTCTTTGTTATAATTTAACCAAAATTGTAATAATTAAGCTTACCAATGACTTAAATTCATTATCTTTTAAAAAGGTTTTAATTAGAAATTATTCAATATCACAGAAATATGAATATCTAGTAAACCCAATTTAGATTACAAATCGAAAGACGTAAACTATTCATGTAATGAGATAGGTCGTACCAGTTGTACCATGTACAAGTAAAGGTTACCCATCAATAGCCTTCAAGGTCTAGGTAAACAATAAATGACTTACCTTTTAATTATTTGTTGCATGTTACTTACTTCTAAGGCACAAATGTGTGGCTGTAAACGCAACAGGTTGTGGGTTCGATTTCTACTCGAGGAAATTTATTTATTACACTAGAGGAAATTAAATATTTAATATTTTCCGTTCTTCGCTCTGATATCGAGGGCAAAGCGTTGAATTCTGCCACTGAACACGCATTGCCGCAGTTCTACAACATTTTCAACAACGCAAGTTCAACATTTTCCTTACCATGATAGCTATTCTAAGTTAAGCATAATTTTTTTTATATTTATGGTAAAAATGATTCATTGAAACCAGTTCAGTTTTCACATGCTTATCCTGCTAGACTTTGTGATACCTAGATCAGTGTAATTACTATGTGATTACACATATGTACATAAAAGACGTTTACTCTTTTTATGCATATTTAAAATAATATTATGTATATTTTTAAAAATCATTTGGCATGTGATGAACCTACACATTTCACGACCACGTCTGCCTCTGTGGTAGAACAATCAAAATTCTGTCCGAGATCGCGCTCCTGAAAGTAATATAATGTTTCGAAAGAGAAACTTTGCCATCGGAACTTATTCAATATTAGCGGCGTCTATCGCAAACTACCTACGCGATATCACTGCTATAAATCATTTATGTATACTTATTTAGTTCATAACTCTATTATTTCCCCATTTACGGTTCATATAAATAATTGTTGTTTTACTACTTTTACGTTAAATATAAAAATAAATTTTTGCTTGTCTTTATATGGTTCACATCGTCTGTTTCCATGATTTTTTGTCAACATGTTATGTAATACATAAAGAGTTCCAAAGCCTCCAATAAGGCAAAACAAATCAATACAAAAGAATAATTTAATTAATAATTAATTTAAAATAATAAAATAAATTAATTAACCGTCTAATTAATATATTTAAACATTTAAAATAGCAATGCAGTTAATAAATAATTGTGCAAGGTCTCGTTCGCAAAGCGTTTGTACAATATGATCCAGACCAATTTCACGTCATTCGTGTAATCTTTTAAAATGGTTTTGTCCACCCGTCGGATGTTCTCACCGAGACTGTGGACGGAGTTTAACCTAATTTCGCCAGTATTTTATAAAGGCCTTCAATACGGGCTTGGGGCACTATCGAGAAAAGTGGAACAAGGTAGATGGAGATAGGTAATGTCGATGTCGTACATGCTCTTTCTAAGAAATGTCTTCAACTTGCCCAATAGGTATTTCGGTTCTGTGATGGAACCTATGTATTTTACAGCGATTAAGTGCATTTATCTACATTTTTTTTTAAAAATCATATTATATCGTTATATAAATACGTTTTTTCTTATTGTATAATTTTCCATATGCCATATTCAGGCTACTTCATTATTTTCGTATCATAAAACAATGTCATATTAGTAAAAATATACATGTTTAGATTCTTAGTTTTATTTGGTTCTGACATTTGTAATTTTCATATGAGATTTGAGAAATTATAGTTTTTTCATAAAAATGTAAAACTAGAAATTTTGAAATGGACTTCAGTAAATGTTCAATATTAATATCGAGCGTGGATTGAACATTTGAACAGATTGAAAATTCCAAGATGCTTTGTTCACTCTTTTGCGCTTCAAAAACTTTAATTTCATTTCTTACTGTTCAGGTAAAATATTCTTTGTTTTTTGGATGAAACTCTGATTATCACCGAATACCTATAAATAAAGAATTATATGAAGAATATTAACGGCTTACTTTAGTAGTAAAATACAATGAAAAAGTATTACAATATTAAGTAGATTTTAATATTTTTTTAAGTATAAATCATTAGGTATTTGTGTATAAAACATGTAGGTATATAACACGTACACAATGTATTATGTACATGTTTTATACATAAATATTACTTAGAATAAATGGTTGTGGCGAAAACTTTGTTGGATGCGGGAGAGTTTACATCAAAGGTAAAATGAATGGACGCTGCTTTACCCACTATACTCGTATATTATTAGCAAATAATTGAAGTAAACCATTTACCTGAAAATATCAATAACAAACGAAGACATTTTCAACAACATAATACTAAATTTACGTTATTATTCTTTCTGAAATATAAGCTTTTGAATACACTTGTTTGTACTTAATAACCTAAGGTTTGACATGAACATTTATAATATTAATATGTGTACACTTAAAATGATATGTTCATTTAAAAACAGGATACGTATTTAGTTACCTTCCTAACCCATATTTCACAGCTCAAGTAATATTTCCCCCCACACGCCTCGCAGTTGGCAAACCATAGAACTAATGTTTATACATATGTATCTACATACTAATTGGAATATTACGAATAGAGAAATCATACATAACGAGATATGTATATAGCACTTTACCAATCGAACTAAATGCGGTTTAATAGAAACCGCACACAGCCGCCGAAACCGCATAGACGGTCACATAATTAAATTGTAAATAATAGTTAAATTAAAGCCATCTTCATCTATATATATAAAATCGAAAGGTCACTCACTCATCACGAAATCTCAAAAACTAACAGAGCTAGGAATCTCAAATTTTGCATAGGAGTTACTTATGGGACGTAGGTGCTCGCTAAGACGGGAGTTTGCAATATTCGACTTCTAAGGGGTTGTTTTTGGGGTCGAAAGTTTGTATGAAACTTCGTTACTACAAATGCTGGGAGTCTCAAATTTTGCATAGACGTCACTAGGATGTAGTCATGGAGACAGAAATTAATAATAACATAGTTCACGCGGGTGAAACCGCGAGCGGGCCTCTAGTTTGAATATAAATCTAAATGAATGAGCAAATGTTAAGTTATGTACCACCCCTTCTCCACCCCTTCTCCACCCCTCCCTCGTGTGGCACATATTTTTTGCGTACGTAAATGGAGTTCTCTTGTGAGTGGTACGCACAACTGCCGCCCGAGTGAAAAGCCCTGTCCGTCGAGGAGTGCTGGTCCCTCGCCTAAACGTATCGTGACCGAGCGTATTTACCTTTTTACGTATTACAAAATATTTATGTTAATTTGTTCAACGTTATTATGCTTATTATCTAATATTAATTCAAAACAAATTTATATTAAAATAACCGGTCAAGTGTATGTTGGACTCTCCCACCGAAAGTTCCAATTTCAATTCCAAGAAGGTACCAATTTCAGGATTGTAGCAAATCTGATCTTTTGATTACTTTGACTTAGAAGTTTGATTTTTCTGTGCTCTATGCGACTGTAGATCTAAACATTTGATATTTCAACTTGATACCTGCAAGCTATCTTGATATAATTTGTCTTGATCCCATTTTACTTTCGAGATGCGGAACCCTAAAATATAACAATCGTTATATAGTGATTAGATATAAATTATTATCATTCATCAAAAAAATATATTTGGCAAGTGCATTACAAAAGTGATTGAATAAGACTAAATCGGCAACTATGACCTAAGATAGTGTAACATTGCGGCATTTCCAATGTCTAACAATGGGTAGAGGTCGAGAGGGGTTATGCAATGATATTATATAATGTAGTTCCACAGCGGACCTCTTTCGTACCTATAGCACAAAATTCGCAGTTTATAGTCAATGCGGACTATAGCGTTTTATCATACAAATGCAGAAATTATATAAACGCTTTTCGTCAATTAAATTAGTACAAAATCAATAAAGATAAATTATTAATTAATGAGGCCAGTTCTGGCGCAGGGGCACAAAGTGTGACTTTAAATATGACAGGTTATGGGTTCGATACCCTCTCGAGGAAATTAAATATTTAATATTTCCATGTTTATCGCTCTGGTGTCCGTGGCAAGGGCAGCGTTGAGGTCTGCTACTCAACACGCAATGCTTCCAGAATTCGGTGGTAAATGGGGAACAGAGTATCTTAAAACTAACTTCCCTTTGCCTATCCTGCTGTGCGCGGGATACAGCGTGACGCTAAAAAATCTTTAGATCCAAAAAAGAACATATACCTATAATAATTATTAATATTGAAATAATTTATTTCTCAATGTGTTTTTCGTATAAGTGACTCTGGCACATTCTGAGCGCCAAAAACAAATACCAGAACAGAATGTGAAATCCGCCAACAAAAGACTCCACTTATGTATATATTTCCATCAAAATAATTAATAATTAAATGCAAATTAATATATTTGAAGCAGCAGTAACGACAGCATAAGGATAACACGTTATGATATCAACTTCGATTACTAAAACTAGTAATCATTAGAAGCATCGTCCAATCACCGGGTTGCCTGTAAGGACGGAGGTGCAGAATACAGACCGGATTAAATTAACGGGCTTAATTGAATTTAGCTTCCTTGTCGGCCAATGTGTCCCCGGGGGAACGCCGCCCGCGCTGCAGCTCTCACCCACTTCATTTAATATTCCTGAAAATCTATGTATTCTAATGTTATTTACATTCATTCATTATTATTGTAATTGCTTATTTAAATTGCGAAATGAAAAATATGAGGATATTATCACGTTTAATTTGATTAAAGTAAATCTATGTTTTTATGGAACCACCCATAGAGTTGGGCTTAATTAAACTACGAGAGATTTATAAATAAAAATTAACTTGACCCAGGTTTGAAGAGACAGTCGCGCTGAAGTCTCATTAAAATAAATATTTTGACGCAAAGCTTATATAAAAATTTATCTGCAACATAAAATAAATTGAATATTCAAGGTAAATTTATATGCCACATTAATTTTAATTAATTTTGTTGATTATTTTAGTTACGACGCAATTTAAAAATTCAATGAATTCACGTTTTTACGTTGAATTATTACAATACGTAATATGTCAATGCTGTTTAAACAGGAAAATTTGTTCTAAAAATAGTTAAATTTGTGAACTATAGTAATAAAATAAATAAAATTGAGAGTACAATAGGCGAAAGAGCGTAAAATAACGTCATTACTAATAGACCTATTCGATTCGAGCAATAGGACATCAACGAATCGTTAAAATGATACGATTACTGTACAGACGCTTCGTAGCCCGTAGTCCTCTACGTCCGCCATTTTTATCCCACAGCGGAGGTGTACTTAAAATGAACTTTATTGGGTGAACGGAGACTGTTTTGCAGTAAAAAGGTTTACTGCCTTTGTATAAGGACTGTATAGAGCATCGTTTAATTTCCGATTTCCATTAACCCATACGTTAATTAAATGTTTCCTTTAACAATATAACAAATCCTTTAGTTTTAAAATAATTATAATGAAACAACAAGGCAAAACAAATGGAGGAAAGTTCATTTTCTCAAATAAAAAAGTACCTATTCGTTACAGTTACAGATAATATAAAACATAAGATTCTTGAACATTTTAAATACTGCCTAATGCCAATTATGCTTTATTGTATAAAAACGAAATTAAAAATAGAATTAGCCTATCTGTAATAATATATTTGATTAGATTAGATAGCGCTACAAAGACGACATCGGGTACAATCCAAAATTCAATAACACCGCTGGCGGGGCGGCGTCTCCGCCGAATAACAATAATTTGGCAGCCAGCATCCGCCAAATTCCGGACGTGTTTCCATTTTTAAATTTGACAGATCCGAGCCGCCATGTTGAGCCCAATAACTCACCGCCTAATGTAGCGCGAGTGCGCGATTGTTGTCATTTTAGCGAATAATGCGAGCGTTACACTCCTCGACGCATGTATATCTGCTATGAAAGCATTAAATTACGTGCCTGCTCGCACCGATATTACTACTAGTTTATTCAACTAGTGCTATATTCATTTATATTGGCTTATATACGAAATTGTGTATTAATATATGTATGTATGTTGTACATAATATATAGTACTAGCGGCCCGCTCGCGGTTTCACCCGCGTGAACTATGTTTATTAATTTCTGTCTTCATGGCTACGTCCTAGTGACGTCTATGCAAAATTTGAGACTCCTAGCATTTGTAGTAAAGAAGTTTCATACAAACTTTCGACCCCAAAAACAACCCCTTAAAAGTCGAATATTGCAAATTCCCGTCTTAGCGAGCACCTACCTCCTATAAATAACTCCTATGCAAAATTTGAAATTCCTAGCACATGTAGTTTCTGAGATTTCGTGATGAGTGAGTGACCTTTCGATTTTATATATATAGATAGATATATCTAGTATCTACATGCGTAACAAACGATGCGTAAGATATCTTTGATTTCATTTGAATACTCTACACAATGAAAACAATAGTTCAGTTCGTTGTATATTGATTTTTCGTCTCCAAATAAACATACAGTTACTTGCAAATGCTACTCTATCGATTGTTAAAGTACCCTTAAATCGCTCAAAATTTAGTGCCAAAGAAATCACGTGAATTATATCCTTTTAAATGTATAATAATAAATGTGACAATTTTATTTAATTTAAAAATATGTTTCCTTTGTCCAGAAATATCATGAATACAATGTGGAAGTGGTACGAAAGGATGGACTTCTTCTGGTCCGGGAACTAGCTGCTGAAGTTAAGAACCACATGGACTTCAAGATAAACGCAGTTATGGTAAGTACAAATGCATACTTTTTAGTTTCCTAAAAATATTAATTATTTATATAAGTAAGAATAAAAAACTATTAATGAAACTATAGTTAAATCAGACTTTAGCTGGAATGTAATCAAATGGTTGTTTGTTCTTATTTGTATTTACGTGTATAACATCATTGTCTTTTTTAATCTACCCTTTGTTGAGCTATCGTTTATATGTAATTTAAATAAACGCAAAGATCGTTATATGGTTTTCCTAGTAGTATTTGTTTTTTGCGAACTTGTTACATTTTCTCTAAAATTTTTTTAGAAGACCAAGGTTCATAAGACCACAATTCAATATGTGATGTTTGCTATACCGTAATTAACTTATATAGATATAATAAATTTTATAAATAGCATAATATACTATTTACTATATAGAATATTTACTATTTGCTGTGACGCAACTAATACAATTACTGTAAAGCTAATTCTCACCTAGATTAACATGTCAGAAACCTTAAAAATACAGTCTAACTAATTCATTGGCGCTCACGTATTCTTGCGTAATTTATTTAACACTGTTTCATCAATTTGTGTTTACAATTTCATTTACTCTAAGTTAAAATAGAATTTTAAAGGAAAGTCAATTTAATTTTTTAATTTATTTTAATTAATCCTCTATTTAAAAATTAAACTTTATTATTAGAGCGTACTGGAATCAGGTTGAAAACACTAAGATCTGTCAGCAATGTTATTAGTATAATTTTAAATATCTTTAAATTCTCTGACTACAAAAAAACCCAAAAATTCAATGAGAATAAAAATCATAAATACAAAATACAAACAAAATATCAATTAAAACTTATGAGTATAAAATAGATAAAGTTATTATTAAAAACTCGCTATTTTTAATCAAGTAGGTACTTTTAGTACTAAAATACTTAAATATTACTAATTTCCAAGAGGACTATCCATAAAATTGAAACTTTTACTGCTTTCGTTTAATTGAACTTAAAAGCACTTGCTGCTCCTAATTGAAACAAAGTATCTAAATACTTACAGAGTGCACTCTTCCAACACGACAACGTATAAATAAATATTAAAATATTAGCCCTTCAAGGACCTTTTGTTTTCATAATGAAACAAATCGCTTTGCTTATAAGAAAAGCTACTCTTTTACAGAATTGTTGTCTTCACAATGAGATGAGTCTTTGATAGAAACTTAAATAAAAAAGCTATCCGCTTCTTTTTATCACCAGTTTCTTTGACGTTGAAATGATGAATATTAATTTAAAATATAGATATCTTAGTTTTACATAACGGTTTACTGGAATTTTATCCTTTTATTTGTGAATATAACAATTTTTGTTAGGCGGCATTTCTTTATTTCTTATATTATAGTTGGTCTTTTATACCTAATTGTTTATCAGAAATTCCAGATCTTTAATTTTTATATATTACTGAAAAATCATCAATAAATCAATATAGCGGTCCCGGAGCTAATAGCTACACAAAAAAGTTTCATTCTTATCGTTCCTGTAGTTCAGAAGATATGTATGTGATGTACAAACTGACAGAGAGACAGACACTATTAAAAATGTGTTAAACATTACTTAATTATATGTTTTTATATGTTTAATGTAATCATATATTTTTTTGCTATTTTATTATAGTATAGAATATAATTCTATATTTTGATTATAAGATTGGTTAAATATAATATTAATTATATACGAGTATATATACATAATCTTTATTTATGGCTTAGTTCTACATGTCTACCAGATATTTTTACATACAATTTAAGTTTTTCCACATATTAGATGACATGTCTTACCAACAAAATATTTGACTTCATCAAAGCTCATATGATAATATTATATTTGCGAAGAACTTCCTTGTACACGTAAACAGTCAACATTGCGATATAAATATACCTTGCGACGTAGCTGACGTTATTTGGTATATGACGGCTTCATAAGGTGGGAAGTTTATAGGGGTAGTCGAATATAATCTTGTCATTTAGGTATAATGTTTTTTTTTAAGTATTTTAAGTTTATAGTACGTATATTTTCAAATAAGATTAGATAGATTAATTAAAAATGTTCGTACTATAAAACATCTATAACGAAGCTATTCATATTAAAATCTATACGAAAATAAATTCTTTCTAATTTTAATTTAATTAAATTTAACCACAACGCTACCGAAAACCATAAAACAAAAAGAACATATTTTCAGATGAGATTCTTCTTTCTAGAGCAAACACTCAAAAACATCTTTCATGCGACCAAAGTTCGTTAAGAAGTACTTAAGTGTTCTGGTAAAACATTTAATACCCAACCTCCGTTGAGTTGAACACAAAGATTTATGAAGGAGCGACAATGTTTGTCGTGTGAAAGCCAAGTTCGAGTATGAACCAACCGATCCAACACCCCAATGCCATTTGTGGTTTTTGTTCCCGACCACACAATCTACTAGAGCTGGGCTGGAAAAGTTCCTTTTTTGTCAATTCATCCCCACGCGACGTAATGAAGGCCTACAGTATTCAATTAACCGTAGAGATTGGAATGTTCTGTGATTTGTACCCGATACGTAATTCTATCGGCACGACGCAGCGTTTTGACTCAATAGTCGTTTATTTTCTGTGGAAATCAAAGGAAGAGAAAATGTAATGAGAGAATTATACAAATATTTTATAATTAAATATAACAAAATTATATTATGTTATAAAATATCATTCAGACGTAAGTTAATTAAAAATAAAATGCTAATATATTTAAATATTTACTTTTAATTTTGCATACATAAAAAAGCTACACTTGTCGCAGCACTCGTATAAGAGCTTAGAAATACATTAAAATAGAAACCCAAAACGTTTGAAAATGTGCAAGACCTTATTTACGGAATATACATAGAAAGTTCAGACAAGAATGTCTCTCGAATATTTAACGGTCAGTGACTCGGGCTTTTAAACAACGTATGAGTATATACCACAATATTCAGTATAAACATTTTATATGTAAATTGACACAGACAGAGTTTAATGAACGAAGAATATGTAAGCTTAACTTGTTAAATTGAATAATTTTTTGTATATTTCAAAGTAGTTCATCCAATTAATCTATATCAAAGGCTTTCCTTTACGTGTTCCAGCGTAGTTTAAATTCCTTAGTGTAAGTGCGCGTACGTGAACGAAATTCAGGTGAAATTACGAAGCCGCTATGCCTGGCGGCGCACCGATTGAGTAATAAATCATAATATTATAATAGCTAGCTATAATGTAAACAGGACGCCATCACGCCACCCTCTAACCTCGGCCTCCTCGGCCTCCTCGCCCGCCATCCAAACAATACTTCGTTTAACGAGACAAAAAACGTCAAGCAACGTTGACAAATTAAAATCGATAACATCAATAACCGTTCAAACTAAGATATCTATTGCGATTTAATTATAGTTTTTGGAAAAAGCATGACTAAAGTGCTTAAAAATGTTAAAAATTATCAACAGAATTCAATATTTTAACACAGATAAGTTTTTTTGTATTTTTTTTATTAATTTACATTAAACAACCAATTTTGTTTCTAATTTTTGGAGCTTTGACATTAATTCGTATTGTATTTAATTTATTATCAAAAGCGTACGGCAACGTATTTAATTAAGCACCACAAACAATAGCTAATGTGACATATTTGCGTTAAATCCACGTATCTGATATTTAGGAGCAATGAACCGGCGGTGGGAACAAAACGCGACCTAGTTGCCAGTGCGCTAATAGTTATTTTACATGAAAGTAATTACTGATACGCACACGTACACAGGCAGGTCGTACGGGCTACGCTACGGGGTGATATCGATATCAGTTTAATCTCATTTAGTACAGGTAAAGATTTCGTATATTTAATTTTGTTATTGAATTTGAAGAAGTTCTTTCGAATGAATATCTGTATCAATATTCTGTATTCAATTAGCTGTAAAATGGCTCGATCTAATGATTGATCACCAGCTCTATACTATCCTTATGTGCTCTACATGGCTCGTCTACATCAAAGTATTTGATAAGATGAGGTAAAAAAAGAAGCAGTAAACATTTATTTACTTTTGTACAATCTACGGACTCTTATGGACTCCTATATAGCGGTGAATACTTTACTGCGTTTCCATGATTAAGCGTTGGAAATATAACCAACTGAGTAATAACGTTTGTGAAAGAAAGCTCGTTTAAATAATATACACAAAAGCCAAGTATTCGATTTTAGAATTAGCTCTTGAATGGATTGTCATGGCGGACACGTATGAGAGACAATACAAAATCACTGTGGATGTTAGGGTTCCGGATTTTTTCCTTTTCTCTAAAAACCTAAAAGAGGAGTTCGCACAGTAGAGTGGAGGCGAGTATTAACGTTTATTTTCAAATGGCTCCTAAAACTTACAGTTGAGTCGCAAGCCCAGACAATGCTCTAAGCTCCTGACCTTCCTACGTGATAGATCCGGTACTCGCATGGTGAATAAAAACTGATTTCTTACACACTGTACACGTATTTTTTCCCCCACAATATTTTTTTCTAAATCTAATCACCTATATTTTCGCTTGACCGACGTAAAACTGAGTATGTAGTAACATTCCCAAAAAAACCAATGATGTACTCGTATGTATAATGTTAATCTGGCAAATCATGCAAACACCCATGACACTTCTATAGCACAAGTAAAGTTAGTTACCAAGTAATAGTTAAGTTATATAAGATTATAACTCAGGCATCCGTTTACCAAAGCAAGTGTCGCGTTCTTGAAATCTTGTACAAGCAAATATGTTATCAAGATGCGTCGCCGAATTCCTAAGAAATGCCATACGGTGCAAGGTGCAGGGGGCGGTGCTACGAGTTCGCTGTTTCCCGACCTTAACGCCGCCATCTGCAAATTGCTAAGCATTTGGTACTGACAAGAAAGCCCTGACATATGTCTCACTAATACGTCGTTTCGTGGCGGGCGGACCTGACACGAACGTACGTATGTTAATAATAGTACTGCCTATTCTTATCTTAGCGCATTGCTAAATTGCATATTATCTATATCTCTGAATAGTCTCAATTATTGTATCGACTATGCAAATATTTATTCACATTATAAATATTCATAACATCTCGAAATCTTTCTGATAATAATAACACAAACTTCAAATGTTATCTTTTCTGTGTCTTGTACAAATATTTTTTTAACAAATAAGTAAATGGTTAGCCACTGTTGAACAATATTTAGGAATTATTTTTCAAACATTATTTCTTTCATGAACAATAGTCAACTATAGTATAATTACCACAATTTGGAATAATTAAAACAGTGTTACGTTGTTAATGATTGCGGTGAATACATTTTTGATGAAACGGATAACCGAACATATTAAAAATTAACAATTCTATTTTACCAATATAAGTTACATGTAGGTTTAATATTGATTATTATTATGCGTGAAAACGTAAATGCGTTATTCTACGACTTTAAGACGAATATACCAATTTTTAAGAAAGTATGGTTTTTGTATGTTTCTTTCTAGTAAGCTATTGCAATTCTGAACACATATCTTAAAAGTAGCAGTATTTAAATGTGCGCGTCGTAGAAAACACGTCCAACTTGGATACGGGATGTTAACTTAGCACGCTCGGATACAATTTTTTTAAGTGTAAGTAATTTAAACGTGTTTGAGAGATTTAATATTCTCTCATTATTGAAAAGTTATATTGTAAAAGTGAATTCCAGCTTTCATTTAAACTATTGACATTTTTGAATTGAAAACAAATCTCATCATAAGTAAAAAAAAAAACACAATACAATTCAAGTATACAAATTATTGATAACGTGTATAAGTATATAGTATATTCAAATAGTTTCCCTCGAAAATAATCTCAGATCAACATTCCAGCGCTGGCTCTCCACAAACATTCACATAATCAATTTATATGCAACAGTAAAGCTATTGGATGCCATTCCAAGGTTTATGACAAGACATTTACAAATGTAGACCGTTGGAATACCTCGTGTAAGCATCAGGGGGACGGATGTAGAGACGGCTGCAAGGCGTAAGAAGTTATTAAATACCATCTCGCGGGTGCACCGTGACCCATATCCAGTGCACCCGACTTATACGAGTGGACTTTATTGATTCGCAGTCTTGAGACGGTCTGCCGTCTCCCTCGCTCCCGCACTGAGCCCCGCAGGCCACTTACTCAATATTCCGAAGAGCCTGCAGTATAGCTTAAGTAACACGCATTCTTCTGTAGATTTTCACGCGGTTTCTCATTTTAATAGTTTGAAAGTAGTTTTGTATTTGTTTTTAAACATTTATATGAAACTAAGTATTATTTTATACATATATTTACTCTTCACATTTCGTTTTTTATTGTCTTTACAGCAACGTTTTGTCCAAAATATAAAATGTAAGATGAGTAAAAAGTAATATTAATAAATCTTTATACGCTTCACTTATTTAATTTTTCATAAAAATATTAAATATATATTTTTTACTTTCGTAAGCTATTATTACTATTACTATTAAAACCTCGTAGCTGTGTAGCATCGTAGACCGCGTAAATATAGAGTGCGGGTTGACGACCTGATTGTCGGATTACATTGACCCTTACAAAGTTAGCTCCATACATTTTATATTAAAAATTGTCTATTTCTTTAAAAAAATTCAGTATTATCAATCGATGGTCATTTGATTTTCTTTGTTGATATTGAAGATTAACTCGACTGTTGAATGTAAATTGTTATTATTTATGTAGAAGATTAAATTATAGGCTTATTATATGGTATTCCTTATAGTTGCTATATATTTTAATTTATTTTTAATTTGCTTTGTTTAATTTTTTAAGAGGACGCCTGAAAAAATGAAGTTTCTCAATAATTAAACAATCGTTTAGTTACAATTATGTGATAAAAACTTCAATTGCTTGAAAACTATATATATTTCCAACCAAAACCAGGCAGACAGACTTATAGATTTATTGAATCTGACGTAAGGATTATAAATGCTCACGTTGCAAAGCTAGAACGCAACAATGACTTGAAACCAATCGCTGGTACCATTCCGCTGATATTATTTCTATTAAAACTAGAAACTACTTACAATTAATATACTTTATTAATAAATGTCCCTTCAGTAGACAGTGTAATGCAAAATATATTAGATTTTAAGTATTTTTTAATAATGAAACTATTAAAATTGCTTCAAATTTTAATACAGACAAACAAAAAACAACACATTGGTGGATTTTTATTGTAAGTGTAACTAATAACTAATAAAACTAGATTCTCTCTGTCTTCTCTTTTATATAAAATATGATACATATTAATAATATAACATACTCTATACTGGCTATAGCGTATTTTATATTTTAAGACGTAGTTATATGATCTGCTGAGAGCGGATTACAATTGTTCCCATTGCAAAGCCAGAGGCAGCACTGAATGCACGCAACAATGACTTCGAAGCAATCGCTGGCACCATTCCACTAATAATATTTTTGCAAAAATATAAAACTAGGATAATATTTATATTACACAGTGGAATTTAATAAGATGCTAATGGACGTTGCATACAAAAATCTTTTAATATTTTCCAACTAAAATCTCATGTCGTAGCAGTCGAAAAAAGTTGAAATTTAGAAGAAAAATCTACAGCCAGCTTTTATTATTAACCTTCGTCGAAAATCTGAGGATTGATATAAGTTTAGCGTCTGTCTGTGGCAAATTGACTGAATGAATTTTGATTAAGTTTTTTTTGTTAGAAAGGTAACTTAATTGAGAGTGTTCTTAGCCACGATTTAAGAGAATTTTAAGTCGTTTGAAGATTAGTCTTCTCTAGTAGTTAAGTTAAGTTTTTCCTCGAGGGTTTTTTTAAAATTATTCATCTATATATTCGAGAAAACAAAAATCTTTTACTATCTATGTTACATGATGAAAACAGAAAAAAGAAACCGCAAATCCAAGTACAAAAATTGTTAATTCAATATTGATACGATAAAAGTTTTCGACACACGCCACAATGCAACAAAGAGCACTAACCGCTGGCACTATTCCACTAATACGATTCCTATTACGAGCTGCAGACGACAGAGCCGCGGCTCGCAACATACGACCATGTACTACACCATAAATACACTGGTTCAAGTTTTATGTTGATTGTGTATTGCATGAAGTTAAAAAAGGTTAAAGGTTTTATATATTTGTAAAAATATTATTTGAGGCGCAGGGGCACAAAGCGTGATTGTGGACGCAGGTTTTGTGGGTTCGATTTCCAATCGAAGAAAAGAAATATTTAAATTTATATTTTCATTTTTTCGCTCTGGTGTCAGACGAAGTGCGGCTTTTGTTTCTGCCACTCAACACGCAATGCTTTGAAAAATTTTGTGAAAAATGAGGAACGGAGTGTTTAAACACTAGGTCCTCTCTGCCTACCCTGTTACACGCGAGATGTAGCGTAAATTACAATTGATCGTGTTGATGATGTTCGAACTAAAGTTAGATGATCTATTGATTGGAAATAACAAAAGTAGGCAAATTAGTAAGCAAATTAACTGCAAATAAGATTATCTTAATCGGAATAGAACAAGTACTTAAGTACAAGTACAACAACAAGCAAGTTTGCGTAAGTAAGCATGAAATATTTGTAAAAAAATAGTGATACAGCTCTTTAAAAATATATTTAAATATTGTTTTCTTCTATTTTTTACCGTGATCCACGAAACTAGAGTGTTGCTAGAGTACTTAAATTTTCAGAGAGGTTTTAAGTGCTTAGTTTAAAGTAATTATAAAGACACGCCTTGCTTGTCCGGGAGCTACTATAATAAATGGAATGTCTGTCTGAAATGAAAGAGTGGAGTTTTTCACTAGAATATAATTACCCTTAACAAAATAAGTTTTAACAAGAAATTCACTAATATTTAAGCCCTCTATATATATATAAGTGTATGTGTGTGCAGTCTTCCCGGTATGTTATATATTATAAGGCTAAACAGAATTAATATAGAGTGATAAACGGATCTTGGAACAAGACAATCGTTTTATTAAGTAACACACATTATATAGCAACCCATTCGACGTCACACTCAAGGCGACCCTACCAGGCAAAGAAGAAAACAAAATATATTAAGCAACCATATGATAGGTGTATAGATATTGAAAAGCTAATTAACTAGCCTATACTCGAAGCTTTGCTGAATTAAAAAAAAATACATTTTCAGGAGATATTCTATTACCGCTTCTAGTCAAGTGTGTCATTTGAAAAGACCTTCTAGCGTTTTACAAACATGAACCTGCGCGAGATGAGTCGAGGGTCTCCGCTGAAGCTAAATTAGCTAAGTGTTTAGAGAGCTCGAAAGTGTTTATACGAAGGCGTAGCGGTGGCGGAGGCGGAGGGTGGAGGGCGGAGGGCTGAATGCTGACATAATGCAATATGTCTGCACAGACGAGCGTGCGGTGGCGGTGGCGGTCTGTCGCCGTTGCGCCACTCGCAACGCCTTGTAATCTCGTTACACGACATGCTTTCAAAATCCGTAAAGGTTTTCATTTATCCATTATTTATACATATTAAATCATTTCAAGAGTGGAATAATTTAATATTATGCCAAAAGTATACTAAACTACTAATAATGATGTATTTTATGAATAAGTCTGTATAAAATATTAGACAAATTATGGAACTGGCTTTCAATAAATCCGCAAAACCTCTCTCTTGCATTAACATATTTTTCCAGTTCCGACTGAATATAAATTTGTATCCGAATGTTACTATATAAGTACAAAGGGATCTAAAGAAAAGGAATTTCAACAGGCAAATAAGGATAACCACAAGATTAACATTAAACATAATATAAGCAATAAGCATTTTAATAAAATTAATTACTTCCGACTAAAAATATCAATTAAATTCTCTACTAATAATCTCTTTCCGACTATCGTGTCTATTTATTCGGGAAATAAATCATTCGTAGGCTATAAATAAATAATTAATCATTCAAACCGTATTACGACTATATTTAAATCATCGTACATAATTACAAAAATAAATGAAGAGCCTTAATTCATATTGAAATAATAAACTGATTTTACTTTAAAAGTAATTCCCAGATAGTAATGACATATTGCTATCGGTACATAAAGAGAGTCGGTATACGTATTTACGAAGGCAGTAGCGGCGTAGAAGTACGAATAGGCGGTATCATAATAAGTTGCGAACAAGGCCCGAGCCAAAGCGCCTAGAACTTAGCTCGACAATAAAGTTGAAAAATCGGGGGATTGTGCTGCGGGCGTCGCCAAGAAAAAACGACGCCAACATTTCGCACTTAATGAAACTGTAGCTGAAACAAAATAAAGGAATTCCGCATTTATAGAGCACTAAGTATTGTTTCAGGGATACGAAGCCTCCTCAGCCTCCCTTAATAGCTACATTCAAATATTTGAGGTGCTGTAGGTTTTCTGTTCAATACTTCCCCAAAATGAAGTTCGATATAATCATTGAAGTTAGGAACATTTATATGAATACTTATTTCCAATTGTATATTAAGATAATTTCCCTCGTAATAATTATTATAATACCTAAAAGAATTCAAATTAAATTTCACTCTCTAGCGAAAGTTATTCAAACTATAACAATCCCGTCTCAGATCTTAACCGGATTTTTAATTGTATAAAAAGTGTGAGTAAGAGGGCGTCCAGCTCGACAAACGCTATAAGGGCGGACGGGTGCAAGTTTTAATTACTTCGCTTCTACTTGGAGCTTGTTCCCCGACGGGACTATTCCCTCACAACTAAAAACTTTCATTTATAAACAGTTTTCAGGAACATTCAGCAAATTAACTAAATACGTTTTACTGCTATCTCAAAGAATGTGAATGTAGCATTAGCATTTACCTCATTACAAGTATTGGCAACACCTTAATTTTATAGCTGTAAACACTCATCCTTGCTGGCATGAACATTCGAAAAACCTAAAAAAGACAGTTGTCGATTCTAGAGTTATAATATTTTGAAATTAAATTAGGAAAACCTTATCTACTAGATTTATCATATTTCATACACGTAATTTTAGATACTAAATATGTGCTACGAATATACTACAAATATATTTTGCTACATCTAAACTATACAATATCTAAATCTCCGTCGGTGGTCTGATATCTTTAACGGCATAGACGATCAGCGATTATTTATAAAATAAAAATAATTGATCCATAAAAGGCTTTTTCTAACTTTAACTTGCTTTGCACACTAAAAATATACATTGTTATTTTGATAACACAGTTCAAATGGACAATAACATTTTATTATAAAAATATTATAATAATACTTTTTGCCAAAAACGCTACGGCAAAACTATAGAATTTCAAACGAAACGAGGAACGAATACAGAAAAACAGATAAAAATAATATTAAAGTGTTTTCTGTCACTGTGTGATTTTTTCCTTTGAAGGAGCAATAGTGCTACAGACAAGTTTCTTTTAAGTGTGCGCAGAGAAAATTACTTACTTTTTATCTTTTTATGGTAAGGAATTTAGTTACAAGAATTCAGAAGAAAGTTGAGTGAAGAACATAATTGCATTTTTATGTATCAGAGCTTCTTTGAGGAACTGTGAACCGTAATTACGTCTTTATGTTGGTATCATATTTCAAAATTCTACAAGAATTATACATAGATACTTTGTTTCTCTTTTCTTTTTTTCGTCGACTTCTTTTCTTATTGAATACTATTAAGAAAATTTTTATAGCACAAGCGTGCGGCTGTAAAGGCGACGTTTATGGGTTCGATTCCCACTCGGGGCAATGCAATATTGAATGAATAAGCGTGGTGTTAAGTACTCAACCCAATGCATCAAGAATTCGCCGAAAAGTGCGGAACGTGTCTTAACATTAGGTTCCCTCTGCCTACCCAGGACTAAGCATGGAACTAAATACATAGTATAGTGTTTTTTTTATTATATAGTTTAGAAAGCGTAAATTTAAAAGTTTCATCGCGTGACTGCATTTCACTCTGACAGGTAGAATTTAAAAACAGCCAAATAAAATTTGTACCTTGTTATTACAACAGGTTGATAAACTAAGTAATTTCATAAATGTGGGTTTGCAATAATTGGAAATTCGCTTTTTTAGTTCTTAAACAATTTGTTATATTTAGTTTGAGAATTAAAAAAAAATAAGTTTTCAATGCGATTAAGACAAAACAAATGTATCATGTTCACGCTGTATCCCGCACACATCAGGGTACGCAGAGGGCACCTAGTAAGATACTCCGTTCTCCAATTTTATTCTCAAAATAGTGTTATTTACTAATGTTATACTAATGCTTACTTTAAGTCTTTTAACATAGATAAATTGTAATTTTTAATTAATTTCGCAGCGAATAATGGATTCAGCAGAGGCCGCAGCACTATCAGCAGGGAGCAATACCGACGCATCCCCCGGCGCATACTACGATGCTCGATGGCTGAACGTCCACGCAGACGATGGCACGTTAGCAGCTCGAGCTCGAAGACTCTTGCTCTCACCAAGTAGACACTTCGACCACATTGCTGTGAACACCAGTTATAGTGCCGTCCTTATGCCGCCATATATAAATACAGATGGTAAGAGATTCAAATTCAAAATATTATTTATTCAAATAGGAAATTATTAGAAGCTCTTTTGAATCGTCGAATGAACATATGAACAAAAAGCTACTACCGGTTCGGAAGGCAGTTCTGCTGAGAAGAGCCGGCAAGAAACTCAACAGTTGCTCTTTTCAAAATCAATGGTACACTCTATTACATTTGCTGGCAGCTATCCTGCATTACATTCAATAGACATTAATTCCATACATGCTTATCCTCTAAATATTCTTGAACAGTGTAATAAGCTTTACTTGTTAGAATTTTTTTTTACAGATATTTTAAATTTTGGTAGTGATATTAACTTTAATGTTTCCGAAAATATACTAGGAATTCTTTGATAACTTACGTTACAATAAATTATAAACAATATCTTCTACAAATTATGTTCCATGGTTATCTACGAGATATTCAGTAGACTAAAGAAATATTATCATATAGATGATCTTATGAAGAACTTTATGGTTAAAGAATCGCTCGCCTATAATAACTGCAGTGCCAGCCCAATTAGCGCCAGCATTGGCAAACCTAAATGGCATCTTTAAATGACGTCCGGCTTCTTCAGTGAATAGATCTTAAATTAGTGCAAATAAGTATAAAAGACTACCATCTAATTTAGGATTTTAAAGCATAAATTTGTATTATGATTAAATTATAGTCTCCCGTAGTGACTAGCATTGATAATTTCGATAAATTATTTACTGTCATAAGCATTCATGAATATAATTTTCAAGCATACTTTTTTAAACCTCGCTTAATCCACGGGCCTTTTTCATGAATGAATAAGGAAAACGATAAAATATGAATAATACTAAATTGGGTATAAACAAAGTAGATGGGCATAAGCCAACAACGCACAGAATAAGCAGCATATAAGAGCATAAATCTCAAATAGTTATTTGAACTCAACCAGCAAGACATAAGTCTTGGTCTTAATATTGTATAAATATTTTTTTAACCTTAGGAAAGTCCATACAAAATCCTATAAATACATTTATTTTTAATATCACCAGTTGCTTTAGTAACGTTGTGTGACAGCATGACACTGCTTGCGCCCTTAAATAAAACGACACATTGTTGACAAGTGAGGGGTGGATGTGGGGGTACGGTGGTGGTGGAATGATTTATTAACAAATGAACTCGCCTATTTTTACTCTACAACATTTACTACTATACCGACTGATACAATCACTGGCTTTTATTTACTCAATCGATACTAGTAGTGACTAGTATGGACGAATGTATATTTTTTAAACACTATATCTAAAGAGGAGGTTGTATATACATTTTTTTATTAATAGCAATATATTTTGAAATTGATAAATAACCTAACAGATCCGGTGGCTTATTTTAATCTAAGCAAAATTTAAATTTAATATTTTATTACTTTTAATGGATTAAGTACTTGTACTTAATCCGTGGAACCTTGGGTTCATCCTAATATCTGACAGCGATTTCTGAATTAATTCTTAAGTAGGTATCCTATAAAATTCTAGAAATGAGCATAACTAAGAAATGAGCTATGTTTTTGTTATTTCATAAAAATATTCTGGTACTGTTATATATAATTTAAAATCTAAATAAAACATGAAAACTAAATGAAACTATATCAAAACTGACTATACGAGGATAATAGGCACTCAGCACTGCGGCTATGAGCTATTACAGTGAGCTCTACATCAAAGCTTTTAGCCGGCAGAACTCAATTAACCTACATTGAATTTGAGCTGGTAGTAGAAACTTTTCTTAAAAGGAATCAATGAGTAAATTCGATTTTATAAAATACTTATATTTACTAAATACCTCGTCAGTTCGGAGATGCTTTCACAGCGCCACGCCGTAAAAGTACAACTAAAGTTTTTTCTTTAAAAAACACTAATTATTTTAATAACAGAGAAATTCCTTTCAACCACAGAACTAGCAAAAAGTAACTTTTGCTGTTTTTTAAAAAAATCCTTCGAAAATTAAGATAATGTGAATTAAAAAACTTATTATTATGAATTGAATTTAAGGTTTTTACTAATAATATTATAAATAAGCAAAAAGCACCATCAATATAAATATGAAATAAAATAAGCAATATCTAAAAAAAATATTTTATAAACGCTAATGTATTTACAATATTCAATACGAAAGTGCTATTTTACATAAAACGTAAATAAAAGCTTTTTCAAAAGTAGGTCAATGTAGTGATAGTTGATACACGCTAGAATAACAAATAAATATTTTTTATACTAATAGAACATGTAACGGATCAAACGTTTACCTTTGTTGATACTGATTACTTTTTTTAGACAAGGCTTACATGATTTCTAAAAATAATCTATAACCACAGTGTAATTTGTATACCTATGTCATTTTAGTAGATAAAATAAATAATATATATTATATATAAATTATTTTACATATATTGTAATTTTGTTTAATTATATATTTGTTTAATTATATATTTCTTTCCAAAGATAATGAGGTTCAAAACCAAATATCATGGTCGGAACATTTGGATCCCTTGTTCGTGAACAACTATGAAATCGATCCAACGCTATCCTGGCAGTACTACGCCTCATCTTCGGGCTTCATGCGACGGTACCCAGGTGAGTTTGCTGAAATTTATATAGCAAATACAGTTAATAAGCCACACAAATTGTTTTATAACATAAAAACACTTGTTCAATTCTTATTTAGCTATGTCATGGCCTCCTGAAGACGGATATTCACACCACGCCCGCGACTTCTACGACTTCAGGTCGTCAAACTGGTTCGTCGAAGCGGCAACGTCTCCGAAAGACCTCGTGATCCTATTAGACGACTCCGACGACCTCGGCTCCTCGAACCGTCGTCTCGCGAAGGCGACAGTGTCTGCCCTACTTGACACTCTCGGCCCAAATGACTTCGTTAACGTGTACAGATACAGCGACACAGTGTCTGAACTCCATCAATGCTACACGAAAATATTAGCTCAGGTGAAAATATTATAATTCCTTCTATTTCAATTTACTTTTTACACATGCAAATATCATATATTATTTTCTAATCACTATCAGTACTATAATTAAATTATTTTTTTTGATTATGTAAGACAACGTTCCATAAATTTCCATAAAATGTTATTTTAATTTGAAATTATTAGCGCTACACAAAGAGTCGGTACCCGCAAAATACGCTGACTCTACCAATCTGCTTACGTAGCTCTGTCGGATATAACAAGCGTAATTTACATACATATATGTGGAATTCATCAATAGAAAGGATGTTTATTCACGGTACGCTAAAGGAACCTTTGATCTCGATCTCGATTCTCTATAGATTTATTAAGAGGGAAAATTAAAGCATTTTTAAATACACGTTAATGAAAAAAATGTGTTAGAAGTTTTACTGTGAATATTATTATTCAATGTAAATAGACTTGTATTGTTAGAGTCCATTATAATACAAGTCAAGGACAACGATTACAACGAGTAAGTCTAGTTTTGGTCAATTATAAGTAAATCCACGTATCGCGTGTTTCCCCCGATACACATCTGCTCGGTGTGTACGCGTCCTAATGGATTCTACCGAACGCGTTTAATGCAGAGATCCATTAAAAACGGGACACAAATAATGTAATTCCGTAACTTTGCTACCTCAAACGAAGGCTTTGCCGTAGGTCTCCTCTGTCTTACGTAATATTTGGTGGCACGTGCGAGCGAGATGGAATATTCGTTGTTAGTAAAATCCGGAGCTTAACCTAAATGATTCGTTGGTTTTCATTCGTCTATTTATAAAACGTAAGCTTGAACATCATTATTTATGTCAAGCGTTTTACAAAATGTGATACTATATCCAAGTTGACATTAATTATTTAAAAAAACATTTACAAACACTAAGTTAATATTTGAATCTAACGCAAAATAAAGATTATCAATATTATTTAATATTTGAGATATAAAAAATTCTCCTAATAATAATTTATAACGGTAACTAAGTGGATATTTCAATAGGAAACGTTTTATGAATACAAAAGTACGCCCTTGGAGCGTAGCACGTAGCTGCGAAACATCTCATGAAATTTATCATTTGTTCAGCCTCTTCACGCACCTTATTGGTGGAATTTCAAGTTGCTGGGCTCTACAGGCTCTACTTAAGTGAAAAGTTTACGTTCAACGCTCTTTGACAATTTTAATGTATGCTTTTAAAGTTAACTTTAAGCTAATAGAAAAGACAAAAAAATATTAATTTTAAAATTAATATGCGAGTAAAAATATCTTAAACATTGTGTATCAAAGTTGTGTTACAACAATGTTAGACTAGGTTGACTTGTGTCTTAAACATATGTATGTATTTATATTAAAAATAGACAAATAAATTAAGCAAAAATATATTTGAATACATTATAATAAACATGAAATTTAACTCATTTATTTTGACTTCCCTATATGTTTTTAGCCATTTACTGTATAAGAAGTTTTAAGATTACATCTGTGCTTCGTAGAAGAGTAGACTGTGGCTCGAGCACCCGTGACAGGCGAGGTGAGACCTTATCGGCCGAGTTTGTAACTTCGCCTGACTTGCGACTTGCACATACGATATTCCAAATGACAAGTTTGACTAGTCGCGAGATTGAAATCACCCAACTGGAATTATGGAATATTATATAAGTTCCTTTAGCTCTATCGATTTTTACTTTATCACTTACATTAACTTTATATAGGTTTATAAATATAATTAATTAAGAATAGATTATTACGAACGGAATATTTTAACACTAAAAAAAGTCAAAAGCAGTAAGCAAAAAAAGTTAAAGTATTACTTTTTATCCATATATAAATATTATATAAACTAATCATGTAAATACAATTCCTAAACAAGAATTCATAATCAGCATTTTACAAATAAATATTAGCACCTAATCAACTTAAAGGACATCTTTACTCAGTGCCACGCGATAAGACCAGCATAACGTGTGTATCATATTTCCGAGAACAATATGTTTAATGTTATAGTATTCCTCGTATCAATATCTCCGGTACTTTCTGTACTTAATATTGAAAATATAGTTGGGCAATGGATTCCAATAGTGTCGTTTCCGGAAATAGAGTTCTTGCCGTTTTGCAACACTTATGAAGTAAGCTATACCAACACAAATTGCACATGTGGAAATGAAACAACTCCTTTGATGAGATACAAAAGGCTTGGTGAGCCACTGGGATCGTTCAGTGAGTTCCCGACAATAATTGTTTTAAAGAGTGAAGAAGTAACGAGAGCTCTCAAGAATAAATGTGAATGTAGAGGAAAACATAATTTTCACGTTGTAATTCGGTATATAAATAAGAAATATCATTTACAGTATGAAACGCAAAATTCTCCATTCATACCATACACCCCCGAGGAACCAAATACAGCGACGATGTTGGTTAGAGTGCCATTTGTGCCAAATTTTAAAGAAGTTGAAGATATAATTTCGCATTCTGATGATTTAAAAAACAGAAGTTCGAGTGTGATCTGCCCTAGTGCTTTTATATTTTAATTGTTCTAAAGTAACAAAATTAACTTTTGATACATGTTTGTTTTAATTATAAATAAAATTTATTTCATAAAATGTTGTATTAATGGTACACCGTGAATATGAGTCTATTTAAAAAGATAAGTATTAAAAAAAAATAAAAATATGTTTCTTCTTACGTTTAACAATCGATTTTTCGCTTGCCGACAAATTAAAATATTATATAATAGGCAGTTTGAACATAAAATATTAATTTTAATATATCGATTTCTATGTGCATATTCATAAACATAAGCAGGTTCAACAAGTTATAATATTATACACATTAGTAAATATGAATCTTTTAATATTGTTTTGGGTGAAGTATAGATATATAATCAGTGATGACATTTTTTATTGTATATTTAAAAAATATTTAAGATCACCAAAACTAATATAAAATATATTTCAAAATATTCTCAGCGTGTACTGAACCGACAGCACAGTTTGAAAAGCTGTGACCACTCCCACTACCACACATCTAAATGGAATCGTGACATAAATCCTTGACCCTCTCAAGGTTTACAAGGCAGTGGGAAGTGACTAGCTCTCAACTATTATAAACCTCTCTAGTTCGTGGAATACTTTACTGTTGCTCATTCTTGTATATATATATAACAATAATGGATGCTATTTACGTGATATAAAAGCAATAGTTTAATTATCATAATAGTTATAATATTTAAAATGTATTATTAATTTTGTAACTTTCTAAAAAAAATATAAAGACTCTACTGCAAACAAAAGTAAAAGGAAATGAAAAAGCCCAATAGTGTAAACTGGTTAAGAGTAATACTGGACAATTACGCTATTTAAATAATTTTATTATTGATATACACATGAAGTAAACATAAATTATTACCAAAACTAAAGGATTTACAGCCTGGATATATTTAAATCTTGTAGAGTTCCTTGGAATGATTTGAGTGACTAAAATTTTATTTTTATTTTTTTTAGTGTCTTATTTTTTATGTCGGTGTTTTGTATTGCTTTATTTTTTATTTTAATTTTATGGTTTTTTGTTAGGATTTATTAGCTTTGTTATTAGTTCTATAAGACGGCCACAACCGGCAGCAATACGCTTATTTACATCCATCTTTTAACTTCCGTCTCTACTAAACATATAACAACGAGCACTTCCCAAATATATGTATTATATCTCAGATATACAATAATTCGATTTTAAAGAAAATTCTATACTACTTTGCAGCTACTTAGGTACAAAATACATTCACTTAAATATTTTTCACTTTAAATGACACAACGATCTACGTCTAATAACATTTAAATAAACATGTGAAATTTCTTATATATTATAATTACCTATATATTTTTTTAATGGTAAAAAACTTCAAAATATACACAAGAACACCTCTCCAAACTCATCGTAGCTGCTTACATAAAAGACCTTTTAAGTATTCACTGGGCTTGAAAGATATTTTAGCGAATGCACATGTTTACAGGCGGTACCTGAAACAATACGAGAGCTGAAAAGCGAAGTGTGGGCCGCGGAGGCGTCCGGCGGCGCGGCCAATCTGACCGGCGCTCTCACCACGGCCTTTGAGATACTACATAGGGTAATGGAATTGCTTATACATAGCGTGGCTAGTTAGGATGTTGACCTGCCTTTTCTCGTCTGCCTTTGTAGTTTCTAAAAATAGAAATATGATATCAATTTAGTATAGTTTATAGCTGAGTAAAAGACTATAGGTTTTGGTTCTTCAAAGAATTTGAAAGTAACATGTACATACGTTTCTTTTTATATTAAAGCTAGTAAACGTTATAACGTTCTGTATTATTTAACAGTACAATCGAACGGGCCTAGGTTGTCAATGTAACCAGGCAATCGCTGTTGTTGGAGCTGGAGGCGGCTCGGGCGGAGTGAAGGCCGTATTCCGTACATGGAACTGGCCTCATATGCCTGTTCGTATATTCACATACAGAGTTGGTGGTGACGCAGCTTCGGGACAAAATTTGAAAGAAATGGCTTGCACCAATAAAGGTCCTTGTAATCACATACTATTATATTTACAAATTTAAAAAAAATATTCCAGGCCGTCGTGGCCCAGAGGCACAAGGGTGTAACTGAAACGCAACGGTTGTGGGTTCGATTCCCCCTCGAAGATTGGAATTATTATCTTTTAATCTTTTGATATCTTTGCTCAAACCTCAACGTCTTACCAATAGGTTCCTTCTGCCTACAGTGCTATATTCGGCATATATAAGTTATGTATTTAATATTTTCACAGGATTTCATGTAACAATAAATGATCACGGAGAAATTAAATCCAAAGTGCTGCACTTTGTGGAAGTGCTGGCGCGTCCCATGGTTATGTACCAGACCATGCACCCCGTGCACTGGAGTCACGTCTACGTCGGCGGCAGGGTAAGGAGTCAAATACAGAATATAAATACAAGTACCAATAAAATTATACATAACTTTCAATCCATACCTATATTATAAATTCGAAAGTAACTCTGTCTGTCTGTCTGTCTGTCTGTCTTTTACGCAATCAGGGCCAAACTTCTAATTTAATTGTGATAAAATACTCATATAGAGTTACTTGAGGGTCCCGGGATGAACATAGGATACTTTTTTTTCTCATATTTGTAATATTTTCGATATATATCAATATATTAAAATATTTATTAATTTGACAAGCAATTTATTCCGCCATGTTTATAACAACCGTCGTTGCTAAGCAACGATTTGGTAAGTTTGTTGTTAGAAAACGTCACCCAAAATGTGTTTGCTTAATGCATCTCTCTATTGAAAACTGAAAATAATTTTATAAATATTTAATAAATATTCGTATAGTTCAAGCGGGTGTAGCCGCGTTCGGGTCCACTAGTATTATATAAATATGTATTGAAGTGCTTACTTACAAATATAAATTTTCTTGAATAACAGAGTAGCAGCCTTGACGATGACGGAATGGGTCAACTGATGACATCAGTCACAGTTCCTATTTTCGACAGGCGAAATCGTACTGTAAGTATTTTATTTCCGTTCTTTAACATTTTTAATAAAATATAAATTATGAGATTATTAAAATAAAACATGTTTCCAGCAAAGAGAAGCCAACTTATTAGGTGTAGTTGGCACTGATGTTCCTGTCGATCAAATAAAGAAGCTCGTTCCACCGTATAAGGTATTTTATATTTTTTATTTTCTTTAATTTTAAATTGTAATATTACGTATACTATTATATATATTGAAATATCTTTCTATTGACAGCTCGGAGTAAACGGTTACTCATTTATGGTGGATAACAACGGGCATGTTTTGTACCATCCTGATTTAAGACCTTTGGTAAGATAAGAAAATTAATGTATTCAATTTTAAATATTTAATAAAAAATTACATTGTAAATTAATTAAAACTATTTTTATTTCAGCATACAAACGAGGAGGTAAGGAACTATACATCAATATTTAATAAATAGATTTTCGTAGTTCTAATGTAAAATAGTGGGATTATTTAATTAACACAAATATAAGAAAGGAATTTTTGCTACAGTACACAGAAACTCTACGACCTCTCTACTCCAGCGTTGACGTCACCGATGTCGAACTACTTGTAGATTCCGATGAGAATTCTCGAGTCAACCTTACTTCTTTGCTTCTTGATGTAAGTTTTATATTTTAAACATTCAAAATTATTCGTCAAATATAATTTTAAAAATTATTCTTAGAGCTTAAATAGTAAGACCATATCAATAGTAATTACTTTTGGTACTGAGATCAATATAATTTAAAAATATATGATGTTTTAGCTACGGCATGACATGATAGAACAGCGTGAAGGCGAAACGGAAATGGGTGTGAAAGTTCAGTACGAGGGAATGCGCCGCGTTGCGACCCGACGACAGCGTTATTTCTATAGCCCAGTGGACGGCACGCCTTACTCCCTGGCCGCGGTACTGCCTGACGGCTACGGCATGTACGAACTGCAAGCGGAGCAGGAAATAAAGCATAGCCCTATAAATGGTGAGATTGTATTTTTATTTTATGGTACCAAAAATACCTCTTAAGTAATTGAATTTTGACAATATAATGAATTAAATTTTGTTATAATTTTATTAAAATGTGCAAATATAGCTTTATTTTTAAATTTTTGAATCAAAATTTAGACCTCTATGTGTGTAACTTGTCTTGTTATTAAGCTCTTCCAAATGATTTTTGTTTTTTTCTTGCAGTCACGGAATATTTTAAAGGAGAAAATTGGAAAATTCACCCAGATTGGTAAGATAGTAGTAATGAGAAATAAAACGACAACAAAACTAAAAATGTTAATACTTTATAACGATATACATAGCTTAATGTTTGAAATGGTCTTTATATTAATGTCAATAATAAAATAAAAATAATTTTACTTAATAAACACTCTTGAAACCCACACTTCTATCTAAATTAAAACAAGAACATACTTTGCAAGAATACCTAGTATAAGTACAATATTTACTGCCAATCTTCTTTAACAAAACTCAAAGGCCCATACTATATAGGGTATATTGCGAGTACTCGTCAACATCCGACCAGACGTTCAACTCGCCCGAGGAGCAACTGCTCCACTTCCTGACGCGGTCGGGCCGCCCCGGCTGGAAGTGGATGTCGCTGCGTCCGCGCGCCCTCACGCTGCACAATGCACATAAGAAACAGGACCGGGATGCGTATTATTGTAAGTGGAACTTGTTATCATTATGGTTAATTTGTAATTGTATATTATGGTTAATTGTATTTGATAACGTTTATCTTTGAATATTTAATTTTGATAAAATTTTATACTTAAAATTCGGTTTCCAAAATTTATTATAGTTAAAAATATAGCTTAGTACAAACGTTTTTTTAAAACCGTAATATATGACTATGTATAAAAATATATAAATTATGTTTAGATTAAGGGTGACTATAAATTTTAGTGAAATTTAATAATAGGTAACATAAAAAGCAAGAAAATGAAGTAATGAACACTTTTTCCCACTGAGCATTATCATCATCATCCCCCTCCGATTCCCATTTTTGGTGCACTTTTAAAGTTATTGGGTGTTGAGTGGTGAAACTCAACGCCGCGCAATGTCTACCACAGCAGAGAAAAGAGAATTTAAATATAAATAATCATTCCTCAGAACGGGGATCGAACCTAATCAGACGCTTTAGGCCTCATAATATAAATAATTTTTATTTCAGATTTATTTAAAAAACGTTTGATTTCTTTTATAGGTGATAAAACACTAGTACAGTCTCTGGTCCGGGACGCAATGGTAATTAAAGAGTTGGACGCACACACTGGACACGCTAGCCACCACTCACAGTAAGTATCGTCTCGATGAGAAGCATGTTGCATAGCTTTAAAACACTTACCTCCAAAAGACTAAAGTCCACATACTCCTATAATAAAAATTAAGAAAACATCTCAAAAACTCCCGAACTTAAGATATACGAGTATGGTATATAAATTCGATGATGGACGATATACTATGAATACCGCATGATTCTTTCTTTTGCACCCATAGAATAAAGAACACTTCGACGCACTTTATTTTATTTTATTTTGATCACTAATGTCTATGTGTTTGTCACACGAATAGCCCGATAGCAACATTAATGGCACTACTGACAAGGTAACGTAACTATAAAATGTCCATATTAATTTTTCGCGTAGATGAACTCTAAACGTAGATACATGGTTCAAAACTGTCCTATTAGAGAAAACATGAGGATGTGCTAACAATAATGTAGATTAGGTCAGATGTGTGATGTTTGGAAGTCCATAGAAGCTTTGAGTGAAAATCAAAGTCGATACTGAGTTGTAGACTTGAAACCCCTTTTTATCAAGATTTGGACCCATTCGAATAAGAGTAACCAATGCAATAGATTGAATTACATTAATGTTTTTCATAGACATGACCATTTCCTCATAAACCCACTAGAGGCTAGTTTGTTTTAAATGCATAAATAACATAGCTAAAACAGGTAAAAGTGTGACAATCTTAATTTTTGGAGTGGATCCAAACACGCTGAAAAATATCATATATCATTTTTATTGAATAATTCTTTGATAATGATGCACTTTGCTTTTCGACATATCGATATTATATAGATAAGCAGCCAAGGATGCAGGTAAACTAACGCAATTTTATATTTTTAACAGGTTTTTCTAGCTGGCTTGGATTATGTGTATATAGATGACTAACATATTTGTTTGTATTTATTTCTTATTCTACTATATATATAAGATAACTGAATACGTATCTTCGAATCGAAAACATAAAATAAGAGATATTATTAATAATGAATTGTACGTACAGCTTCCGAGAAGTAAGCTGACCTTTGCATTTGTGTGAGTGATTGTATAAATGGGGCCAGAAAAAAAAATATTATTACAAATCTTTAAAAAAACCTATATAGAAAAATACGAATTCTTCTACGCCAGACATTGCATTATTTTTACTCTCGTTTGAGTTAATAATGAATCTTTTCGATATATCAACGCGAATAGCCTTGTGTTCACGATTCTTTTACTGCATCATACTGAGTCACAAACATTTTTCCATTATTATAAGATTATATTTCTTAAATGTTACTGTATACTATATATCTTTTACTTTTAATAAATCGAACACAGGAATTAAATAAAATGAAAAATCAAATATGTCACGCTGCTATCGTGACATTACATCTACACTATTATGAATTATTATGAACACAAATGGAAAGCTCAGCTTAGACCTCGCGGACAATATATTTTATCATGTTTAATTGTATAAAAAATAAGAAATTGTGGATTTGTAAATTATAAATGGAATTAAAATATATTTGAAACTATTTAAACTGGCAAGCAACGATTTCTTTTATCTAATACAATAAATTCTTGCAGGCAAGGGCGCTTTCATAAGTTCGTGGTGTCTATGTCGTTCATCGCTACTAGAAGTGGCCTTCTAAAGTGGACCGAAAACCTCAACAGCTCAAGGTCGGCTGACTCTTCTGAGCCGTATGTATAAAAATGGGCTTTTAATTAAAATTCCATTGTTCAATGCTTATTTTGTTTTGAACAATACACATAAAATAATTAATATTTTTTTAAGCCCATAATGAACTCTATTATTCTTTATTTCAGGCATTTTAGTGAGAAATACGCTCGAGCGTTTGATTCTGAGTGGTATCGTCGTGCTGTGGAACATCATTCAATAGAACCAGAAAGTTTTGTATTTTCCGTTCCGTTCCGTGACGGATCTGAGCCGGAAGATTTCAGTGGAAAACCTCCTTTAGTATTGGCTACTCATGCAGTATTTGTAGAATCTAGAGGTCATCGCGCTCCCGCCGCAGTGGTGGGTCTGCACTTCCAACTGGACTCACTTGCTAAACATTTCTTAAATGTTACTTCTACGGTTGGTATTTTAAAATTTGTGGTTAAGTATTAATTAAGTTAATATTTTTTTCTACTTATTTTTATATTTCAGTGTACCGCCGGTAGTGTTTGTAAGAAAACTTGTGCTGGAGATGAATTAGACTGCTACATATTGGACGATAACGGTTTTATAATTTTGTCGGAGGATGCCACACAAACAGGACGATTTTTCGGGCAAGTCGACGGCACTATAATGGACTCTTTGGTCCAAGACCGGATTTATAAAAAAGTAACAGTTCATGATCACCAAGGTCGATGTCCGGATTCAAGGAATCCCTTCAGCGGTGCCAGTAATACGCTTTCTCCAATAAAGCCTTTATCTTGGCTCAGTGGATACATTTTCAATTTGATAGCGGTGTGGTATCCACTTTGGGAGACTGCACATGCACGTTCCCACGCCGAGGAGGAATTAGGTATAAATATTCGTTTTATATTTGTTTTAATATTATTCTCACATCAATCATAACAAATACATTATATCAAGACTGATCTGTTTATCATAGTCTTTGTAATACAACTGTTGCTCTGAATTTTCTCATAATACAATGTAAATAAAAAAAATTTGTAAAAACATTTTTACTGTGGTAAATTCATTTCATCAGTTTTCAACCAATTTGATTCAAATCTTTGGAGCTTAAATTATATTCAATTAATTTACACACTTTAAAGACTACGAAGATTACGAAAGTGAAGACATAGAACACGAGGATGATTTAGATCGTGATCGTGGGACGTATGAAATTATTATCGATGGAACGGGGGCCTCGGACAAGGGGCATGAGGCGCCTCCCGTAAACCCGGGGCCTCCGCGTGAGCCTCCTCGCGAGGCGGCGCGCTCCGCGGCGGTGCGGCCGTGCGACACCAGCGCCGAGCTGTTCACTCTGCAGTCCACTAGGCTTAATGCAGCGCAACCGCTGAAGGGAAAACTCACTAATTGTCATAATTCTGGATGTGAAAGGTAAAAAACCGTTTTTACAATTTATTTGTATACTCTGCTATAAGGTTTAAAAAATATATTTACAATTTTAAAATAAATGATAATAACATTCAAATATAAAAATAATCGATAACTATCTAATATGGTACCACTGGTATATATAATTATAAAATTATCGTTTACCTTTTCTGTACCAATGGATTTACATATTTGTTTATTGTATTTTTGAATGCATTTTGGTTATTGTATTACTTGCTCTAGTGAAATTTACTAAGTTTCCACATGGTTGCAGGCCATTCAGCGTCCAAAAGATCCCGCACAGCAACCTGATCCTGCTGGTAGTGGACACGCTGTGCCCGTGCGGTGCCAAGCGCCTGGACGTGCGCGCGCGCGAGGCGGGCGTGCGCACCGCCTGCCGCCGCCCGCCGCGCGCCCTGCCGCGCCGCCGCCCGCCCGCCTGTGTCTCCTACCATCCTGAGGTATTCCTTAACTAACACTATTACCATATCAAAGTTATTGTTAATATTATCCAATTATGCGCGACGCTTACGCTTAGCTTTGCATTGTGTGAGTGATTATAAAATGGGACCAGAAAAAAGCTTTTAAAAATAATATAAAATTAATAAAAATGATATTTATTAAATGGTCATCATTTTTAATAAATGGAACACACAAAAATATATATTAAGTATTAAAGAGGTATTGTAGCAGGTTGTCAAAAAACAAAATAAACGGGTAGACCATACTTGGTCTAACACCTACACTATACCTATATGAACACACACAATTGCAAAGCTCAACTTAGACCTCGAGGACTGTTTGTTATAACATAGTACATGTTAAGCTTATAGCCAAAAATGGCGTTGCCTTTATTTTATTAATTTAATTTTCATCATTAATATACTTTAAACATTAATACGTTTTAAATGATTCCAGGAGATCGAGATACAATCGTGTGGTCGCGGCGCCGTCGCGCGTCCCCTGCACGCGGTCGTCGCTGCACTCGTGTTACGGTTATGTTTTAATTTGATAAACTCAACGTGACTGTCCAACATAATGTCCCCGACTATTTGAAGCTTTCTGTAACCATATCGTTTCATATCAAACATTGTTTTATCCAGATGCCGTTTTATGAATTTTAATAGGGAAGCTCCGCGGACACCCGCAGTGTTCGAGCGACGTGTTTCAGTGTGATTGGACAATACTTGTGAACTATTGTGCGTTGGTTGACGGCCGGCATCCAAAAACGTCACTTACTGAGCTCTCGCAACCGCGTTTAGACACGTCAATTAGTAATTAATTGAAATTAAATCGATAAACTGAAATGAATTGCATATACAACATACATTTGGACGGATTTAATATCAATTAAATGGTAATTGAGTTTTTTGAGTGTTATATCCTTGCTCCTTTACAGTGACGTCGTCGGCCCATTTTGTAGGTGTATGTGAAATGTTTAAAGTTTTGATCAATTTTACCGACTGAAGTTTTGGTCCGACCAAGTGAACTTTTGATCTTGTTTTGAGACAGGATTTTCGATTCGAGCTAGATTAAGGTAACGTTTAAATATTCTCTCTTCACCGTTAAATTGTCGGTCTTGATATCGTGTCGGCGACCCAGTCGCATGCGGTGATAGATAGGTACCTAATATCTTGTTAAATTTAATCGAGAATTATCAAAAGCTCGGAGATCTTATAAATTATAGCTAATGTTAATAGATATTTAAAGATAATAAATGTAAAATAAAATATCCTCTAATAACTGTTTTAGAAAAATTTACCTATGTTGATCCTATCACGATTTATTTCTTTATATTTTCAAGAAATTGTTTGCAAAAAGTAGTTACCTATATTAGTTAATATTGACTAGTTCATAGATGTATTGTTTATTATTGTAAATAAGGAGCGTTTGTTTGTAGGGAGTTTGTTTGCTACGTTTATGTGTGCCGTGTTGTACTGTCAGTATTATTGTGAAGAGTCGACGAGCTAGCATCGTAGAGGCTGTCTTAACAACTATGGCTCTATATTGAAATATTATTAATATACAAGTACTAACTCCGATGAACAAAATACATATCTAATTAACTATTTACTTATTTATTACTTTTTAAAACGTTATCTTTAAAGGATTAACATAAAATTTTATGTTAGATATATTAAATTTTACCTAGTTTTCAAGTTTTTTCGACATTTTGTGTTTTTCTTGTCATTTCTGTTCGAATTATTTTATTTATTTTGGGTTATGTATAAAAATAAAAATAAATTATAAATTGTGCAGCACAGGGTTGGATTAGAATAGCGTTTGCCAGAATGTAATCATATAACAGTTTTCATTAAATATTTTTATCTTTGGAAGAGCTTCGTAACTATACCTATTATACATTTTAAAGAACTTTAAAATTACTTATACTGATGCCTATTAAATATATAATTGGAAATAACAACAATAAACAATAATGTATTCAAAACTGTTAAAGCTCTTCCTACGCAGTGGCGTAGCTAGGGTATTTGCTGCCCGGTGCGGCTCGGGGGACTTGATGCCCCTTTCCTGTTGATGACTTCTAAAAAAAAAAAAAAACGTAATCATCGACGTTAAGTTCTAAAAAAAACAAAGTGATCGTCGACTTTGATGCCCCTTTTATTTTGATGCCCGGTGCGGCTTAAAGGACTTGATGCCCTTTAAAATGGTATAAAGTCTAAAAAACAAAGAAAAAACACACTAATCGTCGACTTTGATGCCCTTTTCCTGTTGATGCCCGGTGCGACCGCACCGCTCGCACCCCCCTAGCTACGCCACTGTTCCTACGATATGAAATGTAGATATAATACAACTGTCAAATATTTATTCTACACCTGTAATATTCTCACGATGTCCCCTCGGCCGACTCCCATTCCACATATTTTTTAGTAAATTTTGCCTAATCTTTGAATAATGTTGTACGTATTTGAGATATTGTAAGCGGTCTCGTTTTTATTGTACATATTTGACTTAAAGGGCCTACTAAATTTTAATGTGTGTTGCTAATGTTAATAGTTCGATTTCGACTTCTTCTGTCATACGTTAATGTTAATAATATCTAATCACATCTATCTCACAGTCCAGGATATGATTTGCATATTTAAATCGTTCTCATTGACAAATCTTGTTCTGGCACGCAGTGTTGTCCTTTCAGTTAATTCCGTCTGTTGAGACGGCCAGTTAAATCAAGCAATTTGTCAATCGGAACTACCTTCAATCATTAAGGTTCTACATATTTTTGGGTATACCGTATACCCAACATGAGCTAACATTACACATATTGCGATAAGACAAGGTCTAACTAAAATAAATTTATTCATGTTTGTACTTATCATAAATATGAATTAGAAGTTAAATTCAGATTCATAGCATATACATTACGCTGTATCACATAACATTAGAACGGAGCTTGGTTGTGTCCACAAAGATTTTCATTCTTCGAATAATAATCTGAAATAGTACAAAACATACATACATTGCATGTCTCGCGTCTTGTGCCAAACCACATCTAAGTTTCGTAATTATGGATTTTATTGAATGGGACCGATAGTTGAAGTCTTACAAGGACAGTACCAAGCTCAAAGTCCGAATAGAGTTAATCACAGTATTCTCATCTCACCCTCTTCTTTAAGCTTTTTAGTTGGGCATATTTTCATCTTATATTTTTGACGGATTTTTTTTTGTGTCAGCTATAATAAGACATTTTGAATATTATAATAAATGATATTACATTTGTATGCAGTTTACTGTGATCAATTCATCAATAATAGTTCTATATATAATTCCGACATTATTGCATGTTTATGGGTGAATTTTTCAAAAGTTAAAGAAAAACATACTCCCGGTGTCGTTACCACCTTTATTAGTAGAAAATCGTTGACGTTGCTTAAATTGTTAAATATAAAAGTATAATATTTGTTATATTACATGTATTGAATAGTGTTTAATAAAACAAATTTCAATATGAACAATATTATAAGTGTTTAAACGATATTTTTCTATTTTCGTTTGAGATGTGATAACGACGCCGCGACCCAAAGCGCCTCACGAGTGGCGTAACCGCGGGTGCGCTTTTGAGATAATGTACATTTTGTATAAATATAATACAGTAAGGTTTCGATGTAAAGCGTAATATTCATCTGGTGAGTGGCGAACGACTGGTAATGTATTGAAAGTGCTTCTTGTAAGCGTCGAGTCTTCCATAGCAGTCGAACGCGGGGCGAGTGTTACTGTAACTAAGCATTAAAGGATAATAATAGAATATTATACTTAACTACTTAACATAGCATAGGAGAGATCGCGCCGCGGCGCTCGGGTTTAGTTGTACGAGTATAGACACAAACAAATACCTCGTTTAGTTACGCAGACATAGCTAGAGTGTTAGAGTTCATTTCGCGTTTAGTTATTGGACATATCAATTCAGGCACCAATGAGACTATAGCGTAAGCAATTTTTTGAATATTTTCAATTGTAATCTTATATTATTCGTTTTAGGGAAGACCTCGCTTTCTGTCCTGTCGTTTTCTTAACAATATATAGTGATATATGTTTGGCCAGTTGGAAATTTGAAATTTTATAGTCCAACTTCAAGTTATATTCGAAAGTGAGGTCTACCTAAAGTTATGGTACATTTTAAGGTTCGTACGTGCAATAAATTTATGTAAGCAACGGTGATTTCTAAAGTAACGCTACGTTCGAGTATCGGTGTACACCTACTGTATACAGGGCGTACACTTTTCTACGAGTCTAATTATTTATTTAATATCTGTTTTAAATATTCCACTGTAATCATCCCCTCGTTATCGCTTCTAGTAATTAGGTAATATTCGAAATTTTATGAAAGTAAACTTGTGAATGGCAAATTTTGATGTCGCTGTTTTTGAATTATCTTTTATTATATTAGTTAAATGATATAGTTGTTGTGTACTCGGGCACGGCCGACTGTGAACATGGTTCTCTAGAATAATTATAGTCAAATACTGTTTCTTTTGTTACTTGCCAGTTCATGCTATAGGTAAACCGTAATTACAACAATAAAGTTCTCTTATAACATTGTGAAAAATATTACTTTGGTTTATTTTATACATCCTTGCCCGTACGATAAATACACCCACTCCTTAGCCATCTCGGCAGCTATAATATGATGTTGTGGGTGCGATTCCCACTCGGTGGAATATTATATTTCATTATTTCATGCTCTGACAAGATAAAACGCAGTGGAAATCAACATTTCCATCACTGAATACGCAATGTCTCAAATGGCAACGGCAGACAGCGGATAACGAAGTGTCCTACGTCCAGGTAAGCGGACGCAGCCTGATACAGACAGTTGTATATAGATAGAATATTTGTGGGTGGCAAATTTTACAACCACATTTTGTCTAACAGTAGGAACAAAATAAAACAATAGCATACGTGGAAGAAGAGAATTTACTATAAATGGAAATACAATAGTATTACATATATAAACTAGCAGCAAAAACGATGTCACGTTTTAATAGTTTAATGGAGTCACTAAATTTGTTCTCGAGGTCTGTATTGCCAATGTTTTTGGCGGCCTGACATAATTGTCGTAACACTTCTTCTAGACGACGCATACACCTGATTATCGAACCTAGAAAATATATTATAAATATTAATACGAGATTTAATCATTTAACTTTAATGATTCAATTATAAAGTTGTTTAAAAATAGTTATAACATTTTTAAACTATTACAGCGTATAGCTGTCGCTATTTATGGGTTCTAATTCTGTTAATAGACATTTATTCTTTCACCAACATACAAGACCTAAAAAAACATTACAAATATTTAAAAATAACAAAAAACCACAAATAACCTTCAAACACATCAGTCATGTTGCATATCTGCAAAAAGGAGGCGCCCTTGGCCCACGCGAGCACGACGTCCATGAGCGTGCACTTGAACTTGCTGACGTACTCATCCTCGTCGAGGTCCATCATAGAGTCGATAGATACTTTTGCTATACGACGAGCGTATTCCTGTAACACGACAGATATTTTTTAGTACTTAATTAACATTTTATTATTTTCTTTTCTTAGATTTTTTTATTTATGCAGATCAACGTGACGTTTATGGGTCCGATTCCCTTATAAGGAATGGCCTAATTGAATTATTTTCCATTTTTTTGCGCTACTAACAAAACAAAGCGTGGCGTCCCACCAATCAACACGAAATGTCTCGAAAATGGCAACCTGCGTGGGACCGCAGTATCTCACAACTAGGTTCCCTCTGCCTACTCTACTTTACCTGCAGCTGACGCAGCACGCCGCGCAGGTTCTCGCCGGTGGCGGATGCCTGCGTGGAGTTCTCGTCGCACACGAAGCAGCTGACGAGCGCGGCGCACTGCTCCGGGCTCAGTGAATTGAAGACGCCGTTGAATATTAGCTCCGTTAAGAGCAACTCATCAGCACTAGGAAACAAATAGATATAGTTCTTTTAAATAAATAGTTGTAGTCTGTTTTGTACTTTTCAAAAATATATGTAATTAAGACAACCTATTTTACTAAAAATGGATTAAAAAAATTGGTATAATGTGGCAACAAATTGGTCGTTTACATGCTTAGACAAAACAATCTTTTTAATACTAAAGTTTATTTGTTATAGTGAAACCTAAAGGAATAATAGCGTAAAGCTACTTTATTTACATTTAAAAAATATTCAAAATCACTTACCTACTCAATTCACAAGCTATCCTCCCTTTCATTTCAATAACGTCAGCCAACGTACAATATCCGAGACGTCTCAACACTCGTTTTCTCTTCTTCAATTCATCCATTTGCAATATACTTTTAGCTTTCCTCAATTCAGATGTCACTTGAGATAGCTCCTCGTACAATTCTTGTTTCTTTTCATATGCCGCTGTTAAAGCACCACGGTTTTTGTCTTTATGTAACTGATGTGAATATAACCTGGAAGTAGTATTAGATTATTAGAAACACGTGGTCCGTTTACGGCTAAGTCTGCTTAAACTATAAGTTCATTTATGTATATGTATCAACTGCATTCCGCATGAATGGCATTACCTATAGCTTTGTTAATAGACAGAGCAAATTATAGATTTAAAAATAATAAAAATCTGTGTTAATTAAATTACCTTTCCTCCAACATCTTAATCTTATCCACACACTCTTTGAACACTGAATCTTCTATTTTCATATCTTTTATTGGATTTAATAATGGAGGGCCTTCTGGGAAACGTTTTTTGACTTCACCAATAGTTTTTAATACGGATTTCCGATTGTCAGCCGGGCGAAGGTCTTTAGGATAGTATACTCGAAGTGAACTTATTTGATAGATTAGAGTATGGAGAACTGGTACTACTTGTACATCACCTGCCTAGAAGTGGACAACATTGTCTTGTCAACAATACTATACATATACAAGTGTAAAAAAAAATAATTAAATCATACGATTTGCAATGATAATTTTCATTTCGTCGAATTTTAAAGGCACCTAAATATTAAGCTATAAGCGTCGAATTTTAAAGGCACCTAAATATTAGCCCTAAAGAACAAGGATAGTAATTTAAATTAGAATTTAGCAAGTACATTTCAGTTATATGCACTATTCACTATACTCAACTCTGACATGATTGTATGGCGCATTGTGACAATATTGTTTATTACCTATAATGGAAACTTTGTAACCCTTTTAACGATTACAGGAGTATGAAATTTGGCATTGTAACTTGTAGGCGAAGGAGTGTAGAACGCTAATATTCTATAGAATAATGTTAAAAAAACATTTAATTCATAAAATAAATCTAACACACCATATGTTACTTTTTGTAAAAAACCACAAGCACGTTGCTAAGGCAGTGTGATTTTTTTACTCGTCAATTCTATCTCTAGTAAATATTAAATGCTCAGATCTGGATTAAACACCTATCATTTAACGTCCCTCAACATATATCAGTACATATATCATATTTGTATATTTATTAAAATATATATGTAAACATACCTCTCCCGGCGGACATGGCGGATTTGTATCACTGTCATTATTTTTATTCTTTTGAACATGTAAAAGAATGTCAACAATTATTACTGTTTCGGCCGAGAGTGGATTCTCTTCTTGCTTCTTGCCTTTACCTGTCTTGTGCTTGAAATTAACTATTATACCCCAGTCATATTCATATTTTTCTGTTTTAACCTAAAATACAATTATATTAAAAGAATTACATAGAATAATAGGATTTTATAGATTGATATGAGAGCTTTATTAAAAGATACTAGTAGGTGGATAAGTTTACATTACGTAAATTAAATTAAAATCGAAAATTCCATATATATTCCATATGTATACCGCATAATATTATAATGGAGTAGATAGACAGTATCTAATGTCAAGACACTCCATTCTACACTTTCCGCTTCAATTCGAAACATTGCCTGTTGAGTGGCGGTATTCGACACCGCGCTAGTTTTTGTAGCAAAACAAGGAAATGAAAGTAATTAATTCCTCCAAGTGGGAATCAAACTCACAGTCGTCGCGTTTACAGTCAGTTTCAGTTATAACAATAAGATATGTACATCCTTACTTTAACTAGTCTCCCCGGTTGCAAGAAAGGCTTCAAATACTCCGGCCGTGTTATGAACGACCTGAACTGAGCTCCAAGAAGATCCAGCTGAGTTCTGATAGTGCAGTATGAAGCTATTGAATGTTCTTGTTCCACTGTCAACCTGTCATACTCTTTCTGTTTTGCTTTTACTCCTGTTCATAAGTTATATTTACAATTGTTATAGTTATAATTATAATTACTTATGTTGATAAATTGTGTGTACAATGTCATATTATGTAAAATGGAGATATTTACCAATTTCAAATACAATTGACTATAAATCATTATTCACAGAAAGCAATAGAATTGAAGTAGATTGACTTCAATTCAAATCAAAGTCATAGAAATATTTATATGATACATATATTTTTAAGCTTATTACACAAAGTGCTGTATTGGGTTTCATCATCCAAATAAGTGGAGAACGTAAAGATTTATATTACGAATAATATAAGAGTTTATTAAAAACTCTCATCAATCATGACAAGTTCGAAAGGCATTTAAATATGTTCATAAGATTTTATTTTTATTTGCATTACGCAAACCTTTTAATGCTTGGACACTTTTGCAGTAATAAAATATATAGTAAACATTTATACTTATACAGGGTGGAATTGTCAGCGCCACTTTAAATGAAACCACAGTTTTAACTACTCTATAAAAGCCTAATATAATTCGGAAAAAAAATAATTCTCAAAAATGAAAAAGTTTTTTTTTCAAACAAAATAAATAATAAAATTATCGTTTTAAAATAAAACGCCATTTGTAAAGTATAACATAGGCACGCATACATTTACCTGTCAAATCGGAAACGTCGCACACGTATGTGTGCGTCACACGAAATACAGGTATGGATAAAAATCGTGAAATGAAAAAAAATTCCTACGTCCAAACTGTTGAGGTACCTTGATTAATTTCTTAGGTGTGGGTTTGAAATATATTACTCTATATGCAGTTTCAATAAAAGAAGCGCTGCCTCTTCCACCCTGTATAAAATATTTATATATGAGATTAATATTTACTATCTATAAGATCTGGAATGGCTGCTTGATTTTGGAATTGGAAAAAGCTCCTCTCCAACATGTACTCTGGATTGATTTCTTCCACTCGTAACAGATTTAAGACCTAGATAAAGAAATTATTATTATTGTATTGTAATGCAATTAATTGTTATTACATTACACATATATGCATATTACTATAAATTACAAGAATTACACAAGACACAAGTTTATGCTTAATTTATTTATTATTTATTTTTACTATAACTATTATTATCCATATAATAAATTTGGATTCAAAAGGCAAAGGACTCGAATCAATGAAACTATAATAAGCATAAGTTAAAAGAATATACTCACCATATTATAAGTCAAATGGAAAGCCGAATTAATTGGATCGGCCTTTCCTTGGACCATGCTCTTGACAACAGCAGGGGTCACCTTCTGGTCAATCATAAGTATGACGATACCCTTGTCGTCCAAGCCACGACGACCCGCGCGACCTGACATTTGGATATATTCTCCGGAAGTTATCTGTGAATAAAAAATAGATAAAATATTACAAAACAAAAAAGGTTTCAAGCTTTATCCCGCATGGCAGGGTAGGGAGAGGGATCCGTGACAGAACTTAACAATACACTTTGAAACAGAAATTATTTAATCCTTCAAGTGGGGATCAAATTCAAAACACCGAAAAAAATATTTCAAATGCTGTTACACTACCCTACGATGGCACAATGGATTTATATTCCCCAAACATGAAAAAAAGAAATAAAATGGAAGGCATTTTTATTTGAAAATATGTTTATATTATCTTGCATGGAAAAATGCGATATTTTGTAACGAGCCTCGCCTAAGGTGTTTGGCATTACTACAATTATATTCATTTGTATATTGTAAGAAACGAGTAATCGATACTTACAAATCTAAAATCTTTGCCATCAAACTTTTGGCAATTCGTAAAAACGACAGTCCTAGCCGGCATATTAAGACCCATAGCGAATGTCTCAGTAGCAAAAAGAGCCTGCAAAAAAAGTATTACGATATAATACTAATATATTGTTGAATTTAAATTTCTCAATAATTTTATACACAGAAAATATCTTAAAGATGTATATTGTTTATATATGAGCTAGAAAATTTAATATTAGAGAGATTTTGTACATTAATAAATTGTAATAAAATAAGTAAAAATAGCAGTAAAAAATAATTTTAAAAAGTATTCGATTATATTCAAAATTAAAATATTCAATTTATTACCTTAATAAGTCCCAAGCCGAACAATATCTCAATAGTTTCTTTTAATATGGGCAAAAGGCCGCCATGATGGATGCCTATGCCACGTCGTAACAATGGTATTACATTCTCCACTTGCGGTAATTTTCTATCCTCTTCAGAAAGCACATCCATTGCGTTGTTGAAGACTTCGTCCACTAACTTCTTCTCTTCAACTTAATAAAATAAAATAACTTAGAATTTTATTTGTCAAAAGAATTGCTAATGCACATCAAGAATTAGAAAATAATTTAAAAAGATAAAATAAAAAATGAAACCACAGTTTTAAGTAAAAGAAAACGCCATTTGTTAAGAAAGAAGCACGCAGACATAAACCTATCAAAGAGAAAGCCGCACACCCCTCACTTACGAAATCGAGTCGTAGGTATTGGCGGTAAAGTTCAAAGTTGTTTAACTATTTTTGTAGTAGTAAGTGTAGATAAACATCGCGAAATTAAAAAAAATCCTACGTCTCAACTGTTGACGTACCTAAATATTTTTTTTAGGTATGGGTTTGAAACATTTTTCTCTATGTGCTCCTCCCGTAAAAGGAGCGCAGACGCTTCCAGCCTGTATATATGCATTGCATATTTAAACTTACTTGTATTAAAATCCAATTTGGCCATTTGCATGGCATACAGTTCACAATCTTTTTTACTAAAACTGAATATAATGACCGGAGCAAAGTTCCTTTCCATGATCATCTTGACTATGTTAAATATATTGGTATTATTATTTCCACGAGGACCTCCTTTCCGTCCTCTCTGATCCCCCTTTCCTGCATCCCCCGCATTGCTTAGTACAGTCATTGCAGTGTTAAAATTGTCTTCTTTGAATTGCCCCTGAGAAAAAAATAAAATAAATAAATTACTAAATTTAGAATAGCATAGTTGATAGACCTAAACATTTAATACTATAGCAAAGAAAAAGATAACCCAGTCAAAATGTTAATTCGGAACGCGACGGGGGCAACGATAAAAATAAAGACTAAAATAAATAAGTGAAATATAATTTAAAGATGGCTTTGAAAGATAGGAATGCAGCAATCACTTCTTCCACCATAGCGATCATGCCCTTATCATCGTACAAAATTCCTTCTGGGATGTCCCAATCGATTATTAAGATAGTTTTGTATGTAATTATAATTATTCTACATTAGATATGAATAATCTACGAACATATATATAAAACGACATGTTCCCACTGACTGAGGTAAGATGCACGCACAGGCGTAATCGCTGTGCGTAGAAACGTGAAATTTGGACAGATGGTTATTTTCGTAAGCTGGACGTCCACTAAGAAGGGATTTTGAAAAATGTTAAGCCTAAAGGTATGAAATAGGGGTGGGAAGTTTGTATGGAAAAAAAATAAAATCTGCACCGATTTTTATAAAGTTTGAAATTCAGACTCTTAAAAATATTTCATTGAACACGTGTTTCATGGTTTTTTAAGATTCACCCCCTAAGGGTGCAAATAAGCAGGCGAAGCTGCGCGCGTCCGCTAGTATTATATAAAAACTTGCTTAACACCTTAGATCTAAGTGAAATTTTCATACAACAATGTAAAGTTAAAAATAATACTTTCTTATAATAGGTATTAATTGTATGTACAAAAACAATAATGTAATTAATATGTATGATAAGAAAATTAGATATAATAATAAAGTAAAAAAGGGTACGGACCAAGCGTCTGTAGTGTTGAAATAAATAAAATATATTAAAGACCTAAACATCTATGGGTGGACAGAGTTTTAGTAAGATTAAAATTATTGTGACAGAATACTATAAACAAGGCAGTTTTGCTGTTATGAAGAAGTGCTCAAATACTGCCTAGAGAAGTTAATAGCAAAATGTCTTAACACTCAGTTCTCACTGCCGGAAACATAGATTATAAGTAAACATACCTTTTCATCAACAACCAAATGTATGCCGTCTCCACCAGCTGGGAATATATAATGCTGTAATGGCGTCGGCCGGTACTCTGTGTAAACCACGTGGCAAGGCTGGGAGTGTAAACGGCATACCCACTCGGCGAACTGACGCGCATTAGGTATAGTGGCCGATAGGAACACATAGTGGACATTGTCAGGTAACAGGATTAATGTTTCTGAAAATTTTTTTCTATTAGAAGTATCCATACTAATATTATAAAATTCAAGAGCATGTGAATGTTTTAATCTCAGGAATTACTAGTTGAAATTGAAAAAAATATTTTTGTTTTAAATAGTAATAGTATTTTTTGTGTTAATATTGAGGAAGGCTATAGAATATATTATACCAATTCATTGTCTCTCTGTAACCCTTTATATTTGCATTAAGAGATTCCCCTGGAAAATTGGAATCTTTCATACACCACACTTATCTATTTCCATTTGACTAAATAGGCAAACCCCTAAAAAGTGAAGCTAGCTTATAAGTGTAAGATGACAGTTTCGGTCTATAAATCAAATTGCGGCACATATAGCTATTATTACAATGATGGTGGGTTCAATTTCCACTTGTGTGATTAAAATATTTTCATTTCTCGGCACTAGTAATATAAAGTCTGTGACTCCATAGGGCTCTGCCACTGAATATACAATGTCTCAAATTAAGAAGGGAATGGAAACTGACTGCCCTGTCATATGCAGGAAAAAGCTAGAAACTGAGTCTTAAGCATAATTGTTATAAAAATACTGTGGGTGGGATTGTAATCTATTTGATCATATTTTAATGTAACAAAAAAATATCTTATTTACAAAATACATGACTTATTTTTCTTATATTATAAACCATCATAAATGTAAAAGGTTAGCTATTAAGGTTATTATTTAATGATAGAATCATGATTTACCTTCCCACACAACACCTCTTTCTTTGTCTCTCATGTAATGAATCTCATCAAACACAACCCATCCCACTTCTCTCATTATCTCAGACCCTCTGTATAGCATGTTTCTTAAAATCTGTGCAAAGTAAAGCTGAGTTAGTGTTTTTTTCTATTTTATTGTTAATACAATATAAAAAACATCAAATGTGAGTTTGGATTACCATACTGAGTGTTCACAATAAATAATAATATTAATAATAACCTGAGATATCTAACCATTAAACTAAATAATAATAATAATAACATTTATTGCCATGAAATACACATTTAACAAATTAACAATTTAACAATAGGACATTATGGCGAAAGGTGTAACTCAGCTAAATGATAAGTTTTAAGTTTTAATAAGAAGAACAAATTATATATACAAGTATATTTGAAATTTCAGGACTAAAAATAATATTTTAAACTCTTTTTACAACATATGTTATAATTCAATCAAGTTGCACTTTTTGTAGTGCGCTTTTGTACTTATTCTTAAAATTAACTGCACTAATTTTAAGTCTTAAGGGAGGGGGTAGATTATTCCAAATTCTTGCTGCAGCCAACTTAAAACATCTGCGATAGCAGGACGTGTAATGTGAAGGTATTTTTAATAGATTCCAGTTAAATGGCCGAAGGCTTCTATTACCATCACTAGCCCATATAAGTCAATTTCAGGAGGGTCAATTCCATTATTGATTACAACTACTACTACAACTTTTAAAAGGTAACCAACTTAAATTTAAGGATATATGCATAAATTTTAGAACTATAAAAATCATTTAATGGTTTTCTTAATGGTAATGGTTAAATTACCAAGTTATAGTTTTTTATATTTGACCTACAAGTTTCTAGCAAAATTTAATTATTCTAGACCAATTGGAAGTAGATTGCAAACTATATGTGGAAAAAATAAATATAAATGTGTGTATCTTTAGATTGCATTTACTTAAAAGTATAATTTTTACTGTGCTCCAAGGTCCTCCAGGTCTCCACCTGGATATTTTATATTACTGTCAATCATCTTCAACTTGTATGTACCTTCTCATGATACAAATGATTTTTATAGATCAACAGTTCAACTGGCACGCTCGAAACGCCATATATCGAGAAATCAATCAATAGATCAACAGACAGACAAAAAAAGTAGTCCTATAAGGATTTAGTTTTAATTAAGTTTAAGTATAAATTTTTGAAATAAGGAATCTTAAAAGTTCTTTATTAAAATAAATTAGTTCTTATTACCTCTGTTGTCATAATTAAACATGATGCAGAAGGATCAATAGTGACATCTCCAGTAATGAGACCAACATCACGAAACTCTTCAGAGAATTCTCTGTACTTTTGATTAGAGAGAGCTTTAATTGGTGTGGTATAAATGACTCTTTGTTTACTCTTTAGTGATAGGGCAATTGCATATCTGAAAAAGTATTATATTTATTAATAAACTGGAGGACCTAAGCGGCTTCGACCACTTGAACTATACAAATATTTATTAAATATGTTTATGGAATTATTTTTAATTTAGGGGATTATCCATACAAACTTTCAACTCCTATTTCATCCCTTTAGGGTTAAAATTTTTCAAATTCTTAGTGGATGTCCAGATTACGAAAATAAACATCTGTTCAAATTAAACATTTCTACCATCAGCGGTTGTAGATGTGCATGTGTCTTACCTCAGTCAATGGGAACATGTCTTTTTATATATATATAGATTGGTAAAAAGAAACCAAAATTAATGATAATATGCAATAATAATATACATATAATTAAATAATAATTCAAATCTATACTAATTTTTTAAAGCTTAAGAGATTGATTGGTTGAATGTGCTAATCTCAGGAACTACTAGTTGCAGTTCATTTTTTTTATAAATGCATTTTATTTTTTCCTTTTACTTTTTTGCAAAAGCATTGCAAGCAAGCACACAAAACAAATGAAAAAAAACTTACTCTGCTACAACAGTCTTTCCAGCTGATGTGTGGGCAGAAACCAAAACTGACTGTAAGTTATCTATGCACGTAATAGCTTCTTTTTGAAAGGGATCCAGAATAAAACTGTATTGTTTTGCTGGTTCAGATGTAAGTGGTATGAATGGGACATATTCCTGGTTAGGTGGTAATGCCACTTCATGTGTACAACCTTCATGTGTTTCTAAAGTATGTATTACTATTCTTGAACCTAAAATGTCTAAACTGAAAAATAATAAAAATAATAGAATTGAATAATAAGATATGAGATTGAAAAAATAATACACCTATATTTATATGAAAATGTGGCTATTGGAATAAGATCTTTGTTTTTATATAATAAGAATGACGTTCTTTACGAATCAGAAAAGGTAAATGTGGAATAAGATACTTACTTAATATCACTAATAAGATCAATTTGTTCTTCTTCTTGTTTCGGTTTCTTAGAAGTATCCTCATATTGAACCAGTTCCTGAGGACGCTTCACGGGAGGCTTCGTGGGTGGTTTTTTCTCAGATATTCTTCATTGAAAAAAAGTTCGCGTTACTAAAGTTTATTGATAGTTCATACACCATTAAGTACAAAGGTTAGAATATACTTACGACTTATCTTCATCTTTAGAAACGTTAGGTAATTGAATAGAATTTTCATTGCGAGAAGATTCCTCAAAACAATCAAATAAATCAGTTATATCAGCCATAATTACTTTTTAAACTTAAAAATAATACAAACTAACGTGTTCGCAACATAATACACATTTCATAAGTCAATAAAATTCAATAAATAAATGTCAAACACACAGGTTAATTCACTAGATTCAAACAAATAATGTAATGAACTTGAGCTAAAATAAAAACAATACACTTGATTATATTCATTAGTCAATACTGATAGACACAATTAGTAATTACAAATGATAGTACAAAAATTATACGGTATTATAATAAGTTCTTAAAATTTTATATTTTTATCTTTTTGTTGACATTTGGTAAAGTTTAAATTTTTATCATCTGTGGATTCTTGCGGATGTTTATTGTTTAGTGTTTTAGTTATTTTTCACAAGTATAACTTTTATTTGTAATTTAGTATCCAGTGTCTCTTATTATAATAAATTACAAAGCAAAAATGAATTTGTAAATGAATGAATTACAGATTTTGTCATTGAAATCATTATTTACTTTTGAATGAAGCATGGCAGAAATATTATCAGACAGCGATGGTTCTGAAAATGCAAATCGAGTATGTATTTGTTATAAAAACTTTTTAGAACTCAATTTATTTCAATCTTTATAAATTTTATTTACTGTAAATATTACAGCCTACACGACCTTCTTTATCCCAAGTTAAAGTAGTAATAGACTTTATGCAAAAACATCCAGACATGGCTCATAAAAAATTGCGGTATGGCATGAGCCATGAAAAATTTAAAAAACTTTGGATAGAACTATCCAACACTGCAAATTCTATGAATGGTACAATAAAATCAACTAAAGGATGGATAAAGGTATTTATCTCAAAAGTTTAAAATGTGTTCATGGAGTTTTATATATCATGTAACACTTAAATATTTTTTTATAGTTCTGGTCTGACAAAAGAAGAAATGTTGTTTTTAAACATAAGCAAATTAGTGAAGGTAAAATTAAGGATAAATTGACACCTTTGGAACAAAAAATATTAAGTCTTTGTTGTAATGAGAAAATAAATAGTAAGTGCTTTACTTTTTTAAACTATACTAGTAGAACATTTTTTTTTAATCCATACCAGTAGAACTTAAAGTTCAACAGGAAACAAATATTTCTAAGGATCATATTTTAATGTAAATAAATACTTGAACTTATCAGGAAATGTATAAAAAAAATTCAAAGCTGTAACTGAAAAATCTATCTATAACTTGCTACAAGATTTTGATCTGTCCAGGACTATCATTAGCTTAGAACACACTATGAAGGCAGACATAACTATTAGAATAATTTTGAATTTATTATAGGTTTATTACCCTTAAGATGTGGGTCCACAATTCCCAGAGTACCATGCAACTCTTTATATTGACATATCTTTTTATTTAGGAACCAATTGAAATAAAAGTAATGCTAAATGTTAAGTGAAGTCCTTCCACTTCTTCCCTCTGGTGTCATAGCAAAGCGCGACGTTAAGTCCCGCCACGCAATACGCAATGCCTTCAGATCCCGGCAGAGAGTGGGAAACGGAGTGTCTTAACACCCTAGTGTAGCGAACCTATTGGCTCTGGCTACACTGCTGTGTGCAGGATACAGTGTGAAGCTGATAAAAAAATTTTCATTCATTCATTCAAGCTTAAAGGACATCACATTATATAAATTACATGAAATGAACTATAATTAATTACACATTATATCATAAAACAAGTTCAAAGAAATAATACTATATTTGAAATTATAGGAAGAAGTAAATTAAAACAAGAAAATTGTAATAGTGAAGATAATTACCTTGATGCACTAAATGGTAGTGAAACTGAATTTGAAGTTGAAACTAACAGAATACAATGTACTGAAGCAGATGACAAACATATGACAGTCATGGAAAAAATGGTAAAATGTATTTATTTATTTTTACTATTTTAAAGTACACTTTTATGATTTTATGTTATAATTTTGCTAGCATTGCCTAGTTTTTTGTTTTATAATCAAAGTATTTATTTTTCTTTCTTTCTCTATTAATATTAAGAAATTATTAGTGACCCAATTGTGGCTTTTTCCGCTTGTTAATAGTATATTATAGCCAAATTGTACAAAATCTTTACATAAATTGTAGGCACTGTGTAATTTTGATGTACAAGCTATATTATTGTTCTTTTTGTGTGAAGCTGGAACAAACTTTCATACTCACAAACTTCACATTTATGATATTACAGACATTAGAAGGATAGTAGGACTGTAATTTTTTATCCAATATATTAGGTACATACATACATAGCTTCACGCTTTATCCTTAGCGGGGTAGTCAGGGAAGACAGAGCGCCAAACGCTACCGTTGATGTACTGCCCCCTCATGTAAGAAGAGGTTGATTACAGTACGAGGCGAAAGATGTATGTAGAGATCTCTTTCGCCTCAAACACTGTCATCAACCTCTTCATACATCTCCTCTGGGGGGTCCTCATGATTTTTTGGTAACATTCCTCTAGTAAAAAAAAAATACTCCTTGCTACAGCTGGTCTCATTTGTGAGTTTAGTTGAAACCTGATATCACAAAGTTAGGAAGGACCACCTATCACACAACATCACATTTCGCGGATTCCTCCACTGCATGATTTATTATGAGTAATTATACATAACTATCTCTTTATAATATGTTTTATTCAAGGCTGAAGTAATGGATCAACAAGCCGTTGCTATGACAGAAATAGCCCAAGCAGCAGTATGCAATTCAAAAGCTATGGAAAAAATTGCAGATGCTTCTCATAAGCAAGTATGTAAAATTTGTTCTCCATTATTTTGTTCATATAAATTATGAAGTATTGGGGACAACTGTGGTGCTGTGGGACTACCGTAAACACGATGGTTTAAGATTCAATCATTGTAAAGTGGTATGAACTTACTAGTATGTCATTTCTTATGTCATAATTATTGTTACTCAAAAGTCGAAACACAGTCTAATTCAGTGGAAAATGGAAAATGGAGTGCCCTGACAGGTTGAGCTCTACTCTCTTCACTCTTCTATATGCTGAAACTATAAAGCATGAAGCTAAAAAAATAAAAAAGTGTTTAATTTTATGCAATAATCTTGCAAAATTCTCGTTCTCCACTATCTGAATCAAGTTCATGTGAACGAAAATAAAGATGTTGACTGGAAATCAAAAGAATTTGGCGGAAAGTGGGTAATGAAAGTGTCTTAATGGGAACAGAGTATCTTAACATTAAGTTCCCAGGTTCCTTCTGCCTATATCTAATAAAAGATATATATTTTGTTCTATTACAGGCCCTTGCTGTTGACAGATTGGCGAACACGTTTGAAACAATCAACGCATCAGTGTACGACATGAGGAATGCAATAATGAACATTGATTACAGTCTCAAACGGTGCTACTCCGCCACTCCCATGCAACAACGACAAAACACTAATATGTTCCCCTAGAAATTTATTTATTGAGTAGTTCTATGCTAGCATTTTTTTTTTATACAATAACTGTATGTAGGTAACTTATAATTTCTATATGGTTGAGTTTGAAGTAATTTTATTGCATTACAAAATGACACACAAATATACGTGTTTATTATTGACTGTCTTCCAGAAGTCTGTTTGACTGTATGTGTTATAGTCATCCACTTTCGATTAAAACAAATAGATAGCATGTCAATTGTAGTGATTAGATAAATGAGTCATAAAATGTATTATGATATTTAATGACATATTTACTTTTTTTACTATTAAATTAATTTTATATAATGATCTCAATATCTTGAAAATATTCATGTACGTACATAATTTATATAATTACAAATATATACTCAATTTCAGTAAATTTTATTTCCGTTAACATTTTCCGTTTACCTTATAATGAAATGACAAATACACCGTTATCTTATCTTTGTACTGATAACGCTTATCAGCTGTGGCCGCGACTGCTCCATTTCACAATGTGTTAGTTAGTGGTTTAGAACAATAAATCAGAATGCAATGCTTTAGTTTATACAATGTTGTTATATTTTATAACTTTTATCGCATTCGGGACGTGCTTGGGAGCTTTATGTCCTAAAGAGTGTGATTGTGATTTGGACGATGGGTTGAATAGGGCAGCTTGTGTTGATCAGAACATTGTGAGTGTTGATGTGGGAGTGCCCAGAGAGGTGCAGGTGTACAGCTTAAGGAGGAACGTGATAAGTGAATTGGATAATTATTGTTTTCAAGTAAGTCCTTTTTTATTTTCGGGTAGTTTTTTTTTTGGTGGAGAATTTTTTTCTTGGTGGTATTTATTTGTAAATGTATTGTGTTACTAATTAATCTTAAGAATTACATATGCGTGAAGTGTTTACTTTCTTGTTTTATAGTGGTGTAGAGTAAAATCAATCGGATAATAATAATAATTTCTTTTTTCCTTACCTAAAAAGAAAAACAAACACGTACAATACAATACTCTCGAATATACACTCGAATATAAATACGATGTTGTGGAATATTACGCAAGTAATATTAAAAAAAAAAACATTTTATTTGTTGACGCTGCCAAATATAAGTATGTGTTTATTGCTACTATTTAACTTTTTGCTTATATTTACCTAAAATTAGAAGAATCATAAAGATATAGGTGAATAAGTAAATACCTTATCATAAAACTGACCTACCGTAACTCATGATGAGATTTTTGTAATAGTAAACATGCAAATTGTAAGTATAGGTTCAAATATTTGTTAGAATTTTTTTTATATTGAATATGAATACTTATATTATGGAGGTTATTAATGTTTAATCATACGTAAGTAATAATATGTATTACTTACGTATGATTATAAGTGATAACTTCTTCGTAATAGTAAGGCCAAAAAAATTGATGGAGCTTGAAGGTCATGCTCACTTTTTTACGTGTATGTTTCTCAGTCAATTCCTTTTGTATTGTATACTTTCGTTAATAGAGAATTTGGAAAAACGGTTATTTCTCTTGTAATGAGTACGCTGTTAAATGTTAGATATTAACCATCTACTAAAAACTTTGTTATCACTACGTCTAAAAGTATGTTATATTCATTACAGGAAGTGGGATATACAAATCTAAAAATATTGGATTTGTCATATAATCTTATTTTCTGGATAGGATTACACGCATTCGCGGGTGTAAATCAGCTGACCAACCTGGACGTAAGCAATAACAGATTAAGATACATCCCTTCTGACCTGTTTTGGGATACACCGGAGTTGGAGATCTTAGACTTATCGTCAAATGTTTTTGAAAAATTGAAAAATGAGCCCTTTCTTATGCACACAAAATTACAGGTAATAAGATAACAATGTGTTTATTTACTAAATAATTATCAAGCAAATTAAAAGTTTAAGTTAAATAACAAAAAGGGGCCGTCGTGACGCAAGGGCACAGGGGTGTGATTATGATGCGACGGTTGTGGGTTCGAACCTCACTTGAGAATTTATAATTATTATTTATTAATATCTGCATTTATTCTCTGGCTCAAGGGCAAAAGCCTGGCGTTGAGTTCCGCTACTCAACACGCAATGTCTCGAATAATTCGGCGGAAAGTGGGGAACGGGAGTATCTTAAAACTATATTCCCTCCTCCCTGCCGCATGTGGGGTGCAGCGTGAAGCTAATTTTAAATACGTAAATCTACCTACGACCGACGTGACATGGTTCGATGCCTACTCGGTGCACTGATTATTTTTAAACTACCTATTTTCATTTCCTTACTTTGATAGACAAGACGTAGCGTAGGTTTCGCCACTTAACATTAATTAGGCAGAAAATGAGGAACGAGATTCCTTCTGCCTCCTATGGTATGTAAGAAAAAGCGTGAAGATGGCTTTTCAATATTTTATTAAAGAAATTGTATGATTGTTCTTTTATTGAAATATTTTCATGTTTTCTAGGTCCTCAATCTTAACAATTGTCGAATAAAAGCTCTAACAGAACGACTCTTTACCAGATTACCAAATTTAAGAAAACTTGATCTTAGTGATAATTATGTAGTTACATTAAATTTGGACGTTTTGAGACCACTTCGAAAGTTGGACAGGATAGAGTTAAGAAATGAATATTGGCAGTGCACACCTGACTTTGTGGCCGTTGAGACGTGGATAACCTCACGTAATATAAAATATGACAAGCAATGCCACAAGAAATTACCTAAAATGTTTGAAAAAATTATCTCCACATTGCCAATTGAAAAGGAGGCCGTAGATGTTGAAAACGTGTGGAATGTATCTAGAACAAACAATACTCTGGCGGAGGAGAAAACGAATAAGACTGAACCATTGACTCCATATCAAAAATTCGATAGAGAATTTTCTGCTGTCCAAGCATTTGTGATTGGTCTTGAAGTGGGCTTAGCGCTTGGTATCGTCGGAACTTACATATGGCTGAGAAACTTTTGTAGCTGCAGCCGACCTATGTGTACTAGACGACAAACAAGAAGTCGACGTCGTCAACGCATGGAAGGAGATATGAGAGCTAATTTATTATGGAATAGCCCTGATTTAGACACTCCACCGTATTATAGGAGACAATTATCTTTACCAGAACGCAGTCCTCCTTTCCCTGGTACCGGGATAGCGGGTTTGCAAGTCGATGCCATTCGCGTTGACAGAGCAGAAACGCCGCCACCCCCTTACGTTGAATGTCGTTTAAATGTATGAGAAACGTAATATTTATGTGAACCAAAGTATTTCAATTTAATTTTAGAATGAATATTATTAGGTTTTTAGGAAACTATATTATGACATGATACCATATTATATATAATATTTTATTACAGTTTAATGTAAAAAGAATAGAGTAAGTTACTCATGAGTGAAACAGTAATTTAGTAATAGGTACCTAGTAAGCTTATTGAACTTTAAATGTGCGAAACAATTTTATACAAAAAATAAAACACATTGAAAGAAGCAAATACGGAATATTTTATTTACTTCATAAATACAGTTATCACATTTGCATAACAATCTAACAATATAATGTTATATTAATATAAAATTTTACGTTTAGTCAGACTCGTATATAGAATTTAATATAAATTCTTTCTAAAGTAAACATGATTTGGGTAACATAATTTTGTACAACACAACCACATGGCAATAACTGCATCAAAAACACTTTATGGCATTCTCATGGCATTTAAGAATTACCTATGTAGGTTAACAATTATAAACTTATAGTATCGAAATTGGTAAATATCAAAATGATAATATATTAAAATTCTATTATTTTAAATACTTTTACTTATGTTTCTAAAATATAAAAAGGAATGTACAAATTGTAGCAATGTTGGATTTGTCTGAATTGATTAATAAAAAATATATTAATTTATTAATTAAATTCTAGAGGAACTAAAAATATAAAACCAAGCAAAGTACAGCAATCTACTTAAAACCATTATTTCGTTGTAAGTCTGATTAAATATGAAGTTACACACATTCTTATTTTAAAGAACAAACAAAAAAATATTTACTTTACATATGATATCTCTACATATGATTATTTTTACTAGATATTTGTTAAAATTTGTAAAAAAGCACATATATGTAAATGACGTACAATAATAATTCTAAAATAAATTTTGCAATATAACTGACATAATATTTTATATTCTAGGTTCATAAAAATTATATATTTTTTAATCAACGAATGTTTTATATAGTCTTCATAAAAAAGATATTTCATTAAATTTATAGAAATGCAACATTCAAACAAATGCATAAAGATGTAAATCTTTTCTACATTCTTCACGTCATATAATGTAATTTTATAAAGTATAAATTCCAAATTCATATTTTTAAGAGTCAAATAGAAGTCACACACTTAATTATTTTTTTCAATTTCAAATGAATTCTCTTACACATATTTATGTAAACAATAAATATGTCTAAACCATTTTTTTACGGAAATAAATTATTTAATGTTAAAGTGAAAATGCTCTACAAGCACACAACATTTTAAGTCTAAAAATATGAATTTGAAAAATAACAGGATAAAATTGTAGTTTAAAAAGACATTTAATGGATTAAAGTATATATATTTGGAATTCAAATCCTGTAAATCTTATTTAAAAATCCTAATACTACATTTGTACACCATTACGTTAAAGTTTATATCTATGTTTCAGGCACATCATGGCATGTTTGATTGGATTCGTTCATTTTATGACGCACAATAAAAATAATATGTATATAAAAAAAAACCATAATTGTTACTCAAATAAAAAAAATACGTATATTATTAAAATACAATATTTGTAAATCCTATTTATAATTTGTACAATTATATTTAAAATAATTCATACTGACTTTAATAAATAACTGGCTCTGTTATGAACTAAATTGTCTATAACTATTTCATTGTCATGAAAAATATTTCGCTATAAAATTATTGAGTTCAGCTTAAAATGTACAGTAAAAAAATATTTATATATTAAAATAATATTTCATTAGAAAAAGTTTTTTTTTAAAATTAGAACTTAGTTCTTCATTTTGCTATTTGACAACAGTGGTATCATTTTTGAGTAAAAAAAAAGAAAATCATTTTCTATTGGAACTAATGTTCCAATGTAGTAATAGAAAATATTTTAAATAAAGTCAATTTACAAAAATAACTTTTTACCTACATACTTTTCTTACATTTATATAAAAGTCATACATTAACATCTTCATTATCCATAGCCAATTGACTTATATTTACATAGTCTGGATGCTGTGAGAAAAAATCCACTAGCTTACCAAAACTCGGCCTTTGATTGGGACTGTAATCCCAACAGTCGAGCATTAATTGGTAAATCTCGTCCGGACAATCTTCTGGTCTTTCTAGTCTTTGACCATTTTCTACTAATTGTATTGCCTGTTGATAAAAATAATTAAATATTCATAAAAATATAATTGTATAATGATATAAATTATAAGAAAATGTAGAAAATCATGGCAGTATATTAGATTAAAAAATGATCTCAATGCTATTCCTTATATCCCTATAAAATCCCTATTCCTATAAAGAAGCTTCTCCTTAGAGTACTCCCGAATTCGAGACATTCCGTGTTAAATAGTCGAACTTAATACCTCACTATCTTCGAAAAAAACATAAAAAACCCAACTCACCTCAATACCCCTCATATCCCCATAAGGCTGTTCCCCATAGGAGAACATCTCCCATAATGTAACTCCGTAGCTCCAGACATCACTCTTATGGCTGAACGTGCCGTAGTTGTAGGACTCCGGTGCGTACCACTTGATCGGCCACTTGCCTCCGCGACTCGCTTTATAATATGAACTGTCCGTGGATAAAGCACGGGACAGACCGAAATCGCTGATTTTTGCTTGATGTCTGCGAAATATGAAAAGTATTTGTTTGGTCCATATTAGATACTGAAATTATTAAAGGTGATGTAAACGCGAAGTTTGTTCCCCACTTGATAAATCAGATGATTTAATTGGCTTTTTTTCATTCAATGCTTCAAAAATCATAAGTGGAAATTTTAATTCATACATGAAAAAGAATGTGCTTAGGTGGTTTGGGACGTACTTCAAGAGACCATATAGACCGTAGTGAAACTTCACACTTTTAAATAAAGTGTGAAGTTAAAAAAAACAAACAAACCTGCTAGCCAACAATATATTCCTCGCAGCCAGATCTCTATGGACGAATCGCCTCTTTTCCAAATACCGCATGCCAGCGGCCACCTGCCACGCCCACAATCTTAGTTCATAGCCTGGTGCAGCCCCCACACTTGTATTTGAACCTGTGACTCCACGACCATGGCGGATGAGGTATTCCAGTAATGAGCCGAGTGGTACTAACTCTTGTACCATGGCTAGAGGGGGACCCTGTAATAGTTTTTTAATTAATTTACAGCCTAGGACGTCGTGGCGCAGTGGTACTAGCGTATGACTTATTTACTTACTAATCTGAATTGCTTTCGTGTGTATTTTAACAAACTTTATCAGATTAAAACTTTACAAATAACCTACTAAATTGACTCAAAACTAAAGTTTGTGTCAATTTAGTCAGTCAATAAAACATTGTTATTTTACGGCAGCTTAGTCGAACAAAATCATTTATATTGATTTTACGTTTTTTATTTATGAACCGATTGAAATAAAACAAACAATGTTAAGGGAAGCTTACCAAAATACTGTAACAAAAACTGTATTTAAACAAGTTAAACCGCTTCTAATATTAGCGTGCTCAAACACACAAAGAAAAAGGCAAAAAAATTAAAACAATGTTTTGGGTTCTATTATAAATGTCCGCAATGATAATTTCTCTAATATACAGACAGTAATTGCTTACTTTTTATTTTATGTATTGATTTGAATGATTTACAAAAACTTACTAAAGATACTCCAATCAGCCGTACGATACACTTATGACGTAACGACATCATCACTTTAGCTTCGGACAGGAACTCCATTTTATTTGTATCAGTGTGCTGTACGTGCAAGGTCTTCACGGCGACTGGTACGGGGTTCGAATCCGCGGGAGTGTATACTGCTCGATGAACAGAACCAAATTCACCTTTGCCTAATACCGCTTCTAATGTTAGCTCGCTGAATGGTATAAATTCTGAAATCAACGAACAGTAAATGTGTTATAGTGCCTATAGTTAATTATTATGTATGAATATAAGACAAAAGCAAACAACAATAATAATTTCTTTTACTTTCAAGACATTCCGTCTTTATTTAAAATTATATATATGTACTGAATTAAAAGACGACATTGTAAAAGTGAGACTATAAACGCGACGATTGTAGGTTCAGTTCCCTATTATGAGAATTAATTAATTTTATTTCATATGTATGAAATAAAATTAATTAATTTTTTCAAAGGGCAACGTGAGTTCCGAAAAGTCAACTTGAATACGGGCGGTAAGCGGTGAATGTAGACACTACGTTCACTTTATCTATATCTAGTTGTAAGCTTAAAAATATAGATTACAATTACCTTGCAATGTAGACAGCTGGCCTTCAGAGTCAATTGATATTTCGTTATAATTTTCCGCTAATGAAACTACCGCACTATTATTTACTGGCACTTTGTAAGTATCGTTGTCTTGACAATCGTCATTATTATTTAAACTATCATTATTGAAATCAGAGGAAAACGATAAATTTCTTGTGAGAAGTTCAAAAGCGTTGTTATTTAGGGATGTTTGTGTGTCATTTAATATATCATGTTTGACTAGCGACAGTGACTGGTTGAGAACTCGGCTTGGGGAAGATTTTTTTGTTCGTGGCATAGTTGAAAACTGAAATACAAAATAAATCATTATAGATTATTAGCTAATTACGAATAAGCAAAAGTTTAGTAACGTCACACAAGGTGGGAAGGGTGTTAAGAGTTCGAAAAATCTAAATTTGCGTGACAGACAGATAAACAAATAAATACTGATATGATAGATACTGACCTCAGGCAATGGCGGCTTAGGTTTAGGAGACACGGGTGCAGTAAGCTTTGTTGGCAAGCCGTCGGGTACAGTGCCGTAGTGCTCTATCAGTCTCTCTAGCGATTCTAAATACGGACCGTCGTCTATGAACAGCCACTCATTCTGTAATATTGATAAAAGGATAATATTTACATTAATTTATGATAATATCTTAGTAATATTGTTGATTAACAATAAACATTATTAATTTTTTACATTGTTTCCTATCAGAGCAAAGAAATTTTATTATTCATTTCCACTGCCTACCATGTTATATGTGAGATACAAAGTGAAGCAAAAAAAAAACTATTAAATTACCTCTTTCCTAATAATAAAGTTGTATGGCGTATTTTCACTGAGCATCGTAAGGACATACGCGCCTCTGTTTCTTTCGCTGTACCGCACTAGGAACACTCCATCGGAAGCTTTGTCCTGCAAATTGTGTATTTTGCAATATTCCTCTAATATTTTGACTCCTTCCTCTCGATTTAGGGTTCCGTGGTACCATTGACTTTTTGTTGTGTTCGGTTGGTCGGGAATGTGATTTTCTGCAAGGGTAGGTGTAACGTTAAAATCGTAGTAAGTATTGTTTTATATCAAAATATATATTATAAAAAACTATAATATTTTAAGATAGCAAATTGTTTTAAAAAGGAAATAATACGTTTAAGAATTTTAAAGGAAATATTGTATGATTATTAAATAAGAATATATAGAAAATGAAAAATTGTGGATCGAAAATAACAAGATGTCTTCATACACAGGGTAATATGTTACATAGATACATAGGACTTAGATACAGGAGCTAATAAAAAGGTTTATTAAGTATAAATTTATTAAACTTACTTAGTAAATGGTAACATTCAGTATGGCCACTGTGTTTTGCTAATTGTGCGGGTGTGTCGTAAGCTAATGTTCGGGGATGAGCTGGGGCTTTCAGTTTTAATAGTACCTATGAATAAATATAAATATATTTATTTATTTATAATTTGTGGAACAAAAAACCATATTCTGCCATTTCATTGTATACATATTCAAATAAAAAGGACAACAAGATAAAGATTGGATATTGGTTTCAAAGTCGATACAACGAATTATACTTTAAGAAAATGTATCTTTGAAGAAAGGAATAAGTTACCGTTATTTCTAACAAATCTTTATACAAAAAGTTGGCGGGACAATAAAAAAATTCCTACTATTTTACAATATTGATAAGAATGTCAACAAAATACCCTGACGTTTAAATAAAATAGTTCACCTTAATACATTCTATATGTCCTCTCTGCGCTGCTTCATGTAGAGGCACTTTGCCGGATGGCGCGTGTCGCATTTGATAGTTTGCATTTCCTTTCGTTATGAGCAACTCCGTTGTACTGGGTAAATTGTTTTGACACGTGTACTGTGGAAATAAAATAATTAATTTGTAAATAAAAATTAATTTACATTTTTATCTTTAATACAAAGATCTTCAGAAGCTCTTACGGAATAGAGAGATATCTTAAATAAACTCTCTTTAATCCGCCTGTCATATAAAAATATAAATATTTTATTCAGAGAGAGAATTCATTAATATTCAATTCAAGTCAATTTTTATTTGAGCTCATATAATCTCAATCAGAATCTCAATCTGTTTCCAAAGTGAACTGTCTTTTAATCTTTGGGCTCCATCTATTTGAGTGAGCAGTTTTCAAAATTATACCCAAGTTGACTGTGATCGATCAACTGTTAAAAAAAAGAAATACAAAGTAATTTTCGTACGTGGCGGAGATCATTTAGATTTAAATCTGGGGCCATCGAACGTTTATAATAAATATAAAAAATAGTTTTACTGATGCTATACCTATATCTATACTTCGATTTCTGCTTTAACTAAATTAAATAACCGTTTATTTGCACATGGTTTGTTTTTAAATTGTCGTTGATAGAAGTTCTTACATGTAAATAAAGACGAGATTATCAAACTTACATGTAAAGGGGTATATCCAAAGGAATCCCGCACATTGACTGTAGCCCCGCTGTCAATGAGTTTCGCAAGTATATTATCCCGGCCGGCCCTGGCTGCGATGTGGACCGCCGTCTGTCCGTCTTGGTTCTTGGCGTCGCGACTACGATAACCACCGTCTAGCATTTTTGATACTATGTTGTAATCACCGGCCTCTGTTGCTCTGGAAGTGAAAATGTTTGAATATAAGTTAATAATTTTTGAAAAATCTTAAAAATGTTTCAATGTAGCGTTGTCTAAAAAAATATATTTAAGGGTGTTAATATTATATAAAAAAATCAATAATGCAAAATTTGCAATACAAGGCAGAATATTCAAGCATTTTGTTTTAATTTTTGTTTTTGTTTTGCTTAAAAAATACTCCCGTAAGATGCTTACGCCTTACGCCTTAGAATTTATAATATTGTATATTTATTTATTATTATAATTTTGTTATATATTATATATGTATTATTGTTTATTTATTATAATTTTGTTTCTATAAAATTTTACAGCTGACTCTTCAAAGCCTGACCCTTAACTGCGTCCAATTATTATAATAGTAGTAGAGTTTGTAAAGTAATATAAAGTTGTTAGTTATCCTAAATTTCACATAATGTTACGAAGAATATTACGATCTACATTTTACTAAAAAACCACTTAAATATAATATATTACGATTTAAAATATACCTTTGCGTACATAATCATCACAAATTTTCAAAATTAAATTAAGTCATAAAGACAAAAATGAAATAATATAAGTACCCAGTGAGTAAAAACAATGGCTCCCATCGAAATTTTTAATTACTTAAATTCCCAGTAAAAATTCACATATTCTTATTGTGTACAAAATATGAATTATATTCTAAGAATATATATAAGACACATATTTTTTTTGGTTACTCATATCTTGAGAATGTTCTTATGACAATAACATAGCAACAATTGGAGATACATATGTTTAACAGTGACTCATTATGTTTATGTTAATGATTCATTAATTACTTTACCATTCGTTGACGCTGTTTGCTCTTGAGATTAGCATCTGGATTTTGAGCACGACTTTTATGATAATCCGCCATTTTAAGCCTCAAGGTTAAACTTAATATTCACTTGTGTTTATTTTCAATAGCGTCTCGCATATTAATTTTAAAGATAATCACAGATTGAGAATTGATTGAAGATGTTTAGAATCGAAGTAGGTTTTTTTATAAATGTATAGTTTTTTTTTTGTATTAAGAATGAAATACACAAACTTTGCATAAGTAGATACATTACTTTTAGAATTTTCTTGTACCTAATATGTTGTTTTTTTATTTTATCTTCGTCTATCTCATAATTTTAGGGGATAGTGAATAGTGATAGGTCAATCGATTTTCCGTTTTGTTTTCCTAATACTGCATAACAAATACTTGCCACCCAATGTAGTATTTTTTTCTAATCATACGGAGGAAATATTTTAATTTATGATTATCCCACTACCAAATATAAATTGAACGTATGCGTTTAACAGTCCGCCCTACATTCGGCATTCTCCAAAATTTAGAAAAGAATAAAAATGATAAACAATCGGTAATACACAAATGTAATCAATCTATAAATTGCTGTTATTCTCAATAGCCATTGTCTCACAGTGGCAGAGGCAGCAGGAAATTATCAATAAGCTCGTCACTGTTTACTGCTCATCACCTACAGAATACAATACGAGTAAAACTTTAAAGGCCAATACCCTTCCAATGCCAATTTCTTTTCATTGCTCAATTTGTATTCTACACCTTATACAGTGTGTACAGTAGGAAACCAATTGGTGCTAAATCGTTTGTTAAAGAGGTCAATGTTTAACATAGTGTCTTGATATGGGGGCTAATAACTTCAACTGTTCAGACGAGAATATTTTAATTTCATTGTTTTATCTATATCTATGAATCAGTTCTCTCTATCTGTCCTCGGAGTAAACAATTTGTTTTTTATGAAAAAGACAAGACAAACGATACTGATCACTTACCATCAGATGACACGACATTCGTGTCATCTGATGGTAAGTGATCACCGCCGCCCACGATCCCGTGCAACACCAGAGCTACAGGCGCGTTGCCGGCCTTTAAGGTGGATAGGTCGAACAAAATGTTTTACCCAAATATAATTACTTAGAATAATTATTATTTGGCAAGAAAGAATGCTATTTATTAAATATTTTTAAAGTTTTGCACACTTAGGAAAAGAAATACTTTTTTTAGAAATGCATAAAATTTTTTGAACGTCACGTTAGTGCGAACGCAATTCACTAGTATACATAATAAAGTTATAACTGCTTTCTGTCTGTACATGTTATATTATTTACGTTAGATGTTTAGAACCCTTCTCTATCCAGCTATCTATTCATACATAAAGCAATAAAACAACAAAGAAAAATTAAGGGCAATTTGTGTGGCTCACTTCTTAATAGGACTTCCTCCTTCAACTGTTATTGTTATTGACAATCACACTAAACAATTTCACACTGACTTGCATGGAATGTTGAGAAACGAACATAACCTTCTCTCTACTTATGATATATGTAAATAGAAAAAATAATAAACTAGTGTCTAGCCCATGGGCTCTATCCATTAGGTCTACAATATAATATATAATATGTAAGTATTTATTATAACTATATTTATCCTTATTTTAATCAGTAAAACCACAATAAAATCCACTCCATGGTTTAGGAGAAGCATATTTGTTTTATATGGTGTAAAGATCATGAATATGTCATTTAGATACGGACATTTAAAAAAAAATCCATCATTGTAACAACCAACGGTGTGAATTACTTTTTGACTATCAACAGGATATAATGATAAATTATTATCATTAAAAATATATCTTTCAAATGGTAGAAATATTAATCTAGCTAGTTAATCCAATAAGCATTTACATTATTTCATATTTAACTCATTAGCAGCACACAATTTAATTCTAATATGTGATTGTTGTGGGTCTGATTCCCTCACAGGGGAATGAGTTATTTTCATTTCCTTGCTCTGGTAACAAGTAAATAGTAGCGGAGTTGAGGATTGCCCACTACTCTATGTTTCAGTTCACTCAACACACAAAATCTCAAGAACAGTGCCTAAATACTAGATTTCCTTTGCTTACATTGCTAAATGTGAGATATAATATGAAGAAAAAAATAATTTTAAATTAAAAGTTAAAATGGTTATCTAAGTATTTTTTAATTTAGAATTACTTACCTGTGTAAAAGGTTAGTTGTGCCCTGAGTTCTTGACTCATGGGGTGGTGGATTTCCTTTACACACAACTGATAGTCTTGTAACAAGACCATTAGAATCCCCTCGGTAATGTTGTATCAATGTATCTAAACCATGCACTGTGGTGTGTTCCTCGATAGAAAAGAAGGCATCTTCACCATGTCTTCTAATTTGATAATGTACTACCTCTTCCTAAAAGATAAGTATATATATGGTAAAAGGAAATAAGAAAAATAGTTAATGCAAACAATAACAGTAAAACAAATTTCTTTGCCTGTGATTTAAATAGTTGAAGAAATTAAAAGCATTAATTTTAACAACAAAAAATACCTGATATAGAACTGAAAGTACATAGTCCCCAGGTGAAGAGTTACTCTCGCGTACCAAGAAAACACCATCTTCACCGTCTGAAATATAAAACAATAATTGTCAACAACAATTTACAAACAAAGGCCCATATTTATATATCATGACAAAAACCTACCTTCTTTCAAAAGTTTCTCCGCAGTTTCCCGTGATATTTTCCCATGAAACCAGTTTAAATTGTCTTCTGTATTCATCCTCAATAAAAAAGAGTTTGTCTGAAAAGTTGAAACTTGTTCAACAAATGTCACTACTCACATTACACCACTACAGATGATCCAATTTTTTTGTAATTTTTGTTATTAATGTCACTACACTATTTTATAATTAAAGTTTGTATTCCAAGTCCGAATACGTATTTTTTTGTCAAATAAACAAATTTAAAAGTTATGCTCGAAATGTAAATACACGATTACCAAATTCCCAATAAAGAGATCAAGCAACAACTTTGTCTTTTATTTCTTTCTAACCTATAGCAAATAACTTCGCCTAACCAAATGTTTTAAATTCTAGATGATTTTTTCCATCTCTTTCGCAGAAAACTAATTTAAAACGTGTTAAAAAGAGATAGAGCATTCTTATATTGCTTTGACATTTATTTGTGTAGCATAAATGTAAACGTCAAACGTCAAATATCTAGTTTGGTCAAATAAGAAACTGATTATTATTTTTTTACTTAATCATCGAATTTATGCAACATCGTTTGCGAAATACTAAATAATAAATAAAGTAATTATTTATTCCAAGAATCTTACCTTCAACAATATGAATGACGTCATGGTTGTTATCATGATATCCAACTTCGGAAACTCACAAAAATATTTACAAATATTCAAGTGTATGCAATATACGAACTATTCATTAATACAATATTTTTTTAAAAGGCACATTTCGATTAATCAAATAAAATAAGAGTTTACACTAAATAATTTATCCATAAAAGCGTTCACAGTGAACGGAGAGCGTCTAGAAAGCAACCGGCAGACAGGCGCGGTATCCCCGACTCTGCCTTCCAGCGAATGACTCATAGCAAGGTCAATTCCGAGAAATGAATCACCAGCCAGCGTACTCAGTTCAGCAATGCCATAAGTAGTACACATTCCCTCACAAGCACAACACAACATCGTTATTATATTATTTCATATGGTAAATAACGCCAGATACATGTTAAGTGGCGTTAGCTCTGCAAATATTTTTATCAACCTACTTGTACCTATTTCATAAATATATAATTGACATGATTTAAGAATTGGATTATTAACACAATATATGTATATAAGCTTCTATTTAATAATACTAGTACTATGGAGAAAATAATTTGATTTAAATGCGATTTTCCCTAGCAAATGTGATTCAAGAGATACTTAGATTTATATGTATAAATACATGCATATTATATCAGTGTAGTCCAAACAGGCAAAGCCTCGAGCATCGCACTAGTTTTATGTATATCAAAATTACTTTAGTTACCTACTGACATAGCTACAAATATACGTATAATAATTAAATATAATATTCCAATTAGCAAAAATGACAAATTAATGCACTTTTTTGTGTTGTGTTAATTTGTATTTTTTATCTTTACGTATTTTTTTTAATCATATACTCTTATTTTACAATAATTGCAGGTAACTTACTTATATCGACCGATTTATAATTAAATTCTTGCGATTTTAACTAAAGTCAAAGCCACGTCCTTATAAGGTAAGGACGTTGAATAAGCTCGTAAGTTGTATTTTATTTTTTTACATATTGACATCTATAAAATTTTACACTTTTTGCTTTTATTACCTGGTGTTTTCGTACTAATATTTTAACTACAGTTTTCTTTATTTAAATAATAAAAGATACCTAAAATATTATGATAGTTGCTCAATTACTAGATAGTTAAATAACGTATTTAATTTGAACAACAATAGCAATAAGAAACATAATTTAAAATGAATCATCATTATAAATTATAATACAATAACTAAGTAATCATTGCACGACCAAAGAATGATACATGTAAATGCTTATTAATAAAACACATTAGACCTATGTACATTGTACATATTACATATGTATATTTACAAATATCTAATAAAAAAATCTATATCTTGTCTATCGATCTGTCCTTCTGTTTGACCAGAATAATCTCTAGAATAGCTTAACCGATTTTTATTAGAAGACAAAGGGGTTCTAGAGCAACAAATACGATTTGTTCATCCCGGAATCCTCTCGGGATTGAGGCTGACTCGGTAAAATTTTCATTTTCTATTAAATCAAATAAAACCCTAAAAAGTTTAAATTACAATTTATTCAGTGAATAACAGTTTTTCCTAAATACAGTTAAATAATACAATCGTATAGTTCAAGCGGGTAAAGCCGCGGACTGGGCGCTATTAATAAATAATTAATAAGTGTTCTATCTGTTTATTAATATTTAGAAAGTATTAGCATAAATGTGTCGAATATACTGCAATAAGGACTGGTTCCTGCAGTTTGTTTACCTCGTGAATGCAATGTTTATTTACTTTCGTTCGCGTTCTTGTAACCTGTCTGCATTGCAAGCGACATCGCCTACTCGTAGTCGGCATCGCTTCTACACCATACATGGGTATGGATAGATGATACCGACATAGACAGGCAGACGACAGGAGAGGTTTATAATTTCTCTTTTTTTTGTTCTAAGTGATCGAATGGTGATAACAATAGGAATATGATATGACATCTTTTTTCTAAGAAATTTTATTTAATTATACGTGGATCTGACTTATCCCATCACACATCCAAAGTAAGACAATAATTAAATGTATCTATTAAGGGCAGTTTGCGATAGATAGATAGATAGATAGTTTATATATCTATACTTACAATAATATAACATTTAATTTACCAACATCCTGCTTACTAATATGACGCTGCATACATAGAATTAACCTTTGTAAAGCACAATCATGCTAACAGGTGATTCCGTAATCCTTTTATAGAAGCATAAATTCTAGTAGCTTCTATAGCAATAAGTCGATAGAGCGCAATCGTTTGGCAAGATTAATTACCTTTTTAGTGGCTCTGTTCAAGTCTAAAAGTTTCATCACATAGGTCATCTCTAGCTCTTACAATCATTTAAATGGTTATTAGTGATAAAAATTTGTTGATTTCTAAAGATTAGTTTTATATTATATTGCAAAAAGTAAATAAGTGCTAAGTTTTCAACACTATCTGTTGCTGTTCGGTACTTAAGCTATGAATCATCGAGTTTGTGATCAATTTAAAAATAACTTTGCGTTATAAAGCGTAAAAGAGTTGCTCCGTTCTCGATTAAAAAGGGTTGTTGATTTGCTACTTTTAGTTGAGTGTAAACTTACACCATCAATCAAATTTAACCAATAGGTACAGTTTTATCTTTTAATGAAAAGGACAAAAAAACAATATAAGGTGTTTATTTTAAAAATAATCTCTAATTATTACTTTTAGTGCCTTACAATTTATAGCATAGAAATCATATCCTAGTACAATACATAAAGACTAAAGGCACTTAATTTTAACTCACGTACACAAATGAAGTAAAAAAATAGCATTCGCAACATCAAGTATTATGGTGGAGGTGCAACGGTGTTGTCAAGGCAGCCCCGAGCCCCGAGCTACTCCGGCCGGCCTCTGACTCACCGCTTTCTACCAGCCAGCGGTCGATGACACTCGCCACCTAACTCCGCTACTGTCTTACGAAATATTACTGGAACACTTGTAACTATTAAGAAACAAGATTTACTTGCGAACCATTAGTAGGTAATCTCTATAAGTAAATGTCAAAAGATATTTTTAATATAGACTTGTGTGAAGATTTTGTAATGGTTATATTATGTCTAGACATTGAAATGCTCATAGAATGACTAGGATTTTATAAAAATTACGTATGAGGAAGTTAACTACGGTACCTTATACGCAATGAAATAAAAGAACTGACACCTCATTTTAAGTTTGAGCTATTTGAGGAAAAAGACTTAAGTAGGTCTGCTGAGTGCTGACTGCTCTTAATTTAGCAAAATTATGTTCATATTTATTACTTATTATAAATCAAACTCTTATAAATTATCATTAAGGTACATACATAGTTATATTATGTTAAACATACCTACTATGTGCAATCCTTACCACTACAAGTGAATCTATTTAATAACATGTTCCTTTCCCTATTTGGCAATTTAACAAAATGGTGATCATTTATTTCCTGTCCTTATCGATGGTAAAAATTTGATATCTCTTGATATTTAAGCTTTAAAGCTTTATTCTATGAATATTAATATTTAATGGTATTACAGAAATAAAAATTGAATTTTATCTTATTTAAGTACGACTATAAAAATATATTGCAAAAGATTCACAAGTTTATATTATAAATACGAAATTAATAATATTCAATAATTTATATACAGGAAACGATACGGCCTCAAAATCAAGTACGACTTAACAAAAATAACAAAAACAAGGAGATCGACTTGCAGTCCAAGCGAATTGGACTTGCGCAAAAACATCAACATCGATGACGTAACCACTGGATTCTGTGAATGAAAAACTATATACCTACTCAAATACCTTGCCAAATCTAACTGTTTAAGGTCATTGATGTTTCTGGAAATTTTTGAGAAGGAAGCTATGTGTCAATTTTAGACAAGATTTTCCGTTCTTGCATCTTTTTCAGCTTGACGCTATATCCCACATGTAGCAGGGTAAGTAGAGGGGTCCTAGTGTTAAGAAACTCCTTTCCCCACTTCACGAATTCTGGAAGCATTGCGTGTTGAGTGGCGTAACTCAACGCCGCACTTTGTGTCGACATCAGAGCCAAGAAATGAAATATATTAAATATTTTATTTCCTCGAGTGGGAATCGAATCCACAAGCTGTCACGTGTACAGTCATACGATTAGCCTCTGGCGCGTTGTATCTGATTTTATTAAAACGCCGTCGAATAAAATGGGTAAATATAAACGTGAGTCACCGTCTGTAAGATAGATCACACAGCGTAAACGGCGACATGCTTTTATCGTTAAAATTTGCAATTCTAAGGAAGTACACATTTAATTACTAGTAGGTACTGTAATTATTTTGGGATTCCATGAATTCACGGCGTATTAAATGACTAAACAATCCATTTTAAATTAGATAGATATTTTAATTTGGTATGGTCTCAGACTTCATCAAAGATAGCGGTGTAGGTACCTATATTTGTAATTTATGTACTTAAGTTATTCTCAAAAAAAAGTTAAAAAATTGTACAAATTACTGTATATATTTTTTCTATTTTTCATTTCAAAATAAAAAGTAATAGGAACTAAGTTGTAGATAAATTAATTTGCGACAAATAATGATTTATAACATTTTTGTGCTAGTTTACGAGAAACAGCGTGAAAACCCTTTACATCTCTTTTTCCAAGATGACGTGATGATTTTCTTTTTCTATCCACATATTCAACCGAAATGGGAAAAATTTATCCTAATTTTGGCAACCTCTGCTTGCGACAGTTATATTACACCTATGTGTTATAGTCTTGAGAAAAGAATAAACTTTAACTCGATATATATCATTTGAAAACACGTGAGTACAAATAATTAACATTAAGTGGCCTGTTTAAACCTGGCAACCCTGCTTTTTTACCTGTTTACGATAGGTCAGTTAAATATCAAGTGTACCTTATCAAATCTATACCATACCAATCTTGCTGTGGTGCTTAATGTGTGATGATAATTAACAAGAGAAACAAGAGTCGAACATGGCATAAGATAATTTATTATAGTATCAAAATTACAAAAATTGTTACATTGCTTAAGAATTATAAAATAATTATAATTACTAATTATATATTATATCTATTTTGATCATTATAATTTCAAAAGTATATGTCTTTATCACAAATAACATTATGTATTATGACGTTACTTTGGATTATATGAATAAAAAAACTACAATCAATTTAGTTCAATTTAAATTTGTAGTGATTTCAATTTTTACAATTCAAATAAATAATATTTACACGAAAAACTTATTATATAACAAAATTTTTAAATCATTTCAATATTTATACTTAAATTTATGGAAGCTAAATCGCTAAATTTAATAATACTAATTAAAACGTAAAACCGTAAATAAAATTGTATTTTAAATATTATACCTACACTCTGATATACCTACTCATATAATGCTAGGAGCATTTTAATTTTCTAATATGAATATTACAAAATAACTTACAGTAGTAAATTATACATTATATAATTTTTAAATAATTAATAATTTAAAATAGGAAAAAGTTCATAATAATTCAAATATCAAATTTATTTTATGGCAAGCACATTATATTGAATTTGACAGCTATGTTTATCCTTACATAGTACCTACTAGGTACTAGGTACTTTTTTTTAAAAAAATGTAAATTTTAGAAATTATAATAAAATATTTTATTTGTCAATTATGAGACTCTTAGCATTATATTATCAACTTAAATCTCTACTCTACCAATAACATGCATTGCTTTATCACAGCTTACTTAATATAATTTTATAATTTTACTATAATATAACCCTTACTGGAAACTTTATCTACAAATTATAGAAATTCTAAGTTTTAGTTATAAAATGCTTAATATATAAATCGTTAAAATTATGTTTAATACTAATGAATTATTGATTTTATTAAAATATAAAAAAACATTAGTAGTATGTACAAAAATAAATAAATAAAACACTGGCTTTAATTATTAATAGTACGGTAATATTGCTGAGCGCCTGCTTTGAAATAAAAAGAAATGTTACTTCTTGAACTATTGACGATAAGTTAGAAGGCACTTCGTAAATATTTTCATATTTTTAAGTAGATAATAATTTTTATACGAGTCTTTAATTTTTTCATTTCATAAGGTCTCAGTTTCAATGACACATTTTTAAATACTTAAGTAAATAACCGAGATACTGTCCATTGGTCAAGAAAGACATTTTTAGTTTAACATCAGCTTCACGCTGTATCCCGCACGCAGTAGGATAGGCAGAGAGAAGAGAACCCAGTGTTAAGACACTCCATTCCTCAATTTTCACCGAATTCTGGAGGCATTGTATGTCGAGTGGGAGAAGTCAACACCGTGTTTTTTGCCTCGACACCAGAGCGAAGAAATGGAAATATAAATTTAATTAAATATTTCATTTCCTCAAGTGGGGTTCGAACCCACAACCAGTCGCGCTTACAATCATACTTTGTGCCCCTGCGCCACGAATGGCCTCATATTTTTTAGTTTTAGCTAAAATATCTTTTTCATAAAACTTAATTAATATAAAAATATAATCAATATTACACTTATATGTAGGTATATGTGCCAGTGCAGTTTCACAAGTGTAATTAATTATCTTAGTTAGTTACATATTCAAAGATATTATTATCATATATTTTTGTAGTGTTCATTGGTGAAATTTCAACATCACATATAAAAAAAAATCTTAAAAAAAATCTTTGTCAGTATTTATTAAATAAATTTTATATACTTCTTCACGTCTTCTTCACGATATTTGTTGTGTTTTAATTAACAATGCAAATTTCCATCCATTTGTGGTCTTTACATGTAAAGTGCATGCTCATGCATTATAGCGCTTATAATCTTTATTAAGAGCCTGAGAGTCTCAGAGTATTTCTTTTATTTTTTGTAATATTTGTTTATATTAAACAGGATTGTTTTTTAAGTAATGTAGAGTTTTGTATTGTTCATTAGTCAAATTTAATTGAATTTAGATGTTTTTTTTAAATTATAAAGTTAACATTTCACCAACGAACACCTGCCTAACTTTCAAAAGAAATACTTACATGTGCCCTAAAATCTACGTAAAGCAGTTATCCTCATCAGCGTGGTCGGAACAGTCGACGGTGCCGTCGCACAGCTGCGCCAGCGCGATGCAGCGCCCGTCCACGCAGCGCAGCTCGTGCTCGGGGCACGGCGACGCGTGCGCGCTCGACTGCATCGCCGCAGGCTCTGCTTCTTCAGAGTCCTTGGTGTTTTGTGATTCAACTTGCTGTTCCTTGGCTGCTTTCTGCGATACAAGTGTAATTAGGATGTAATGTCGTCAATATTGTGAAATATTATCATTTTTTTATTATTTTTTTGCTTCACTTGGTGTAGGCAGAGGGAACCTAGTGTTAACACATTTCGTTCTCCACTTTTCGCAAAATTTTCGAGACATTGCGGGTTGAGTGGCGGAATTCATCCATGGGTTTTGCCTTGCTACCAGAGTTCTACCATTTCAGGAATAACATATCTAGAGATATGTAATTATGTCTGAATTCTAGTTCAACTATATGAGATATAGGTATATGAGTATAGTCATCCAGAAAAACATAACAAAATGTACAGACCACGTTTCGTAATGATTACAAAATGAAGTGATTTTAGCTTCACCTATTTTACTGTATATATTTTTATGGAGACAGCATCACGCAGTCACGATTGTCATAAATCTCACTTTTAAAACATTTCATATTATAGGTATTTTCACTGAATGGTTAAAATGGTTAAAAGCGTCTTTTACACTTTCTATAAATTCGATAAAATAAATTTATTAAAATAAATAATATATTTCTACCATAATTGTTAAATATGGATTTGAATATCAAAAAAATATAATAAACAATTACCCTCAACATTGCCGATCCATCGATTACTTTCTCAAATTGATTCTTCGTCTTATCTAAGCGAATTGCATCAGTGCTAGGTATAACTTCTGTAGTAGTTCTATGCATTGATCTTTGCTGTTTAGGATTTGTTATTCTTTCTGTATCATTAATATTCTTCTTCTTAATATCACCAAATAATCCTAAGTCGTCTGTATCAATACCTTCAGCAGAATCTTCTTTAGTTTCTTCTTTTCTACTGGTTTGTTCAACTCTAGGTGTAGTTCTTCTATTAATTGGCTTATTTGTCGTAGTTTCTTCGTTTGATTCAGTTTGAAGCTTGGTATCTAGAAGTTTTGGTCGTTTATACGGTGTCAAGCGCGATAACGATGGTCGTCGTGTATAGTTACGTCTAAACGCGTTACTGCTGTCACTAGTCATAAGTAGTTCTTTACTGCTGTCATTTTCTCCTGAAATGTAAATGCATGTAACATGTAATATAAATATATTATAAATGTAGATACATGTTATACATATAATATAATTTAAAAAATCGTAACTCTTGAATCTTAAACTTGGTATGTAGGTACAAATATACTTCTGAGAAAAGGAAACTGGTGACGTAAAAAAATTGTAATAAAATATGCTTACACTCGATAATTATAATTATATTTCAATAACTGTACTATTTTATTAACATTTTCGACCTTTCCTGTTTATCATTGCGGTAACTAATCATACAAAATGCAACCTACCATTACGTATACTTTGAGTCCTTTCATATATTGGTAGTCTATTGGGTTTACGTATAGAAGGTGCAGGTGCAGACCCAGCCAATTCTTCTCCAGGTTCTTCAACTTCTACTTCATCACCAAGTGCTCTAAAGCTGGACCTCTGATGGCACATGTCTTCATGCTCATCTTCACCAGTTGGACAATCTGAATATCCATCACAAAGCCACCTCTTAGTAATACACAAGCCAGAATCGCATCTGTAAAAGATAAATAGTTTTAAGCTTAAGTGAAACTTAAATGTTCCGAGAATATATATTTTATATTCGTTTATTATTAGGTGAGTAAAGGTTTATATGTTTTTTATGACCACTCAAATGATGTAGTTTAGTGTTGTTATATAGCGCAGCGTCAGTTACAGCAATTTATGGCGTTCCGTAACAAAACTTTCTTTTATTTATTTACTGGTACTGTGGTGCTTGAAAAGTAAACGAGTCAAATGTAAATCGTACTCGCCTATCGAGGGTTCCGTACCAATTTGAGGATTGCAATTCAACAGGACATACAATTTTTAAAAAATGAAAATCTTAAGTTTGCAACAAAACAAACAAAACTACTTATAGTTTTGTATGAAATGAACTAAAATTATAAGTTTGTAATAGTTTTTTTATATGAAATATGTTTAAATACCTCTAAATTTTGACTTTTTGGATTTTTTCCTATATTTGTATTGTTAGTTCTCATTTCGTGCCAAATGTCACAATTGGAGGTAAACGGAATAACTATAAACACTTAATAAAATGTCACGAAATTCGTACAAAGTGCAGCAAAAACAATGCAAACAATGAATGCTCTTGCTTGATTTTTTCAGTGCTCTAGTCTAAGGTGCCTGAATATTTCTTATTAATTTGAGCTTAATACCTCTATGCTATTTCGAAAAAATAATCTTGAAAACAAAGTGATCTTATAAAAGTTCCGATTTTTTTTCTTTTAAGGTGTGAAACCCTAAAAATAAAAGTAAAAGCAAAAATACCTATATTCATTATCTTCGCAACTTGCACATGGTGCTTCATCCTCCCCTCCCGGGCAGTCCCTGGTGCCGTCGCAGACCCAGTCGCGCGGCACGCACGAGCCGTCCCCGCACGCCAGCTCGCGCGAGTAGCAGGGCACGCGCGCATTGGCGCAGTTGTTGCTAGAGTACTGACTGCATTTGAACATTGCTTGTAGTTCTGCTGGTATCATGTCCTCGCAGCTGTCCACGATAGCTTTAATAAAAATAGGTTTGATTAGTTATTTTAATTGAAAAATAATCTCTTTTGAAACGTAGGTACTTACACAAATAAAAATGATAAATGGAAATCATCCTACTATTATAAACCGGAACCATCATTGCACGCAATGGTTCCGAACTAGAATTATAAATATTTTTTATAATTTTGTTTTTTTTGAACCTATCCAACAATAGTAGCTTTAGATTATATTTGCTACGTAGAATATAAAGTCAGAATAATAGTTTATATTTTGAGGCTCGTGGTGCACGGCCACCAGTGTGTAACGCTGTAGGTTGTGGGTTCGATCCCCACTCGTGGAATTTAATTTTATATTTTAATTTCTTCGCTCTGGTGTCGAGGCAAAATAGCGGCGTTGAGTTCCACCACTCAACACACAAAGCCTCCAGAATTGCCTCGGAAAATGGGACACGGAGTGTCTTAGCACTAGGTTCCCACTGCCTACCCTGTCTGTATGCGGAATACAGCGAGAGGCTATAAAAATATATTAATATTAAAATAAAAATTTTGTGAATTAATTGCTACACTGACCTTTGCAGAAGTTGTAACACGGCATCTTTGCTGGATACGGTGGTGGAGAGCACTCTGGCTCTAGAAGAGCGCAGGCGAAGTGTCTCACCCTCTGGCTACAATTGGTACTAACGAGGTACTCTATTTGTGGAAGTAGAGTTGTGACATCGACGCCGCTGACAGTCGCAGGAGCTCCTGCCAAGTCGTAGGGCAGTACACCGCGGCAGAGAGCAAGGCGTGTAGAGCGACACTGTGAATCTGTAAATTACGATACAAATTTGTAAATAAAGTTTTTTTATTATTTTTTTTCTTACTTGTATGATGATCCTATTGCACTAATGTGCACAGAAATGAACAAATAATTTCAATAGGTACAACACTATGAAAAAGCTACAACACAATCTGGGCATAAAAGCTATTTACCTTTACCTTTTACATTAAAAATAAAATCCATTAAGCGACAAGCTAGTGACTGATTTCCCAAGACTAACTTACCGTCAAAATTACTATTAACGGGATATTTTTTAGTGGTGGCCTCATCACGATCTCGCCACGTGGGCAAGGTTGGTGACACTCGTGTGTTATAAAGAGCATTTTGAGTAGTTGATTTCATGTTTGCTGCATCTTCGATAGAAATGCCAAAAAGCATCGAATGACCTGAAGTAAACTTGATGTTGCCATTAGCGATGGGCCTCCCATAATATTCTGGTACTTCTTGAGGATTATTAATTTCTTTTTCATAATTTTGGCTCGTGCTCGTCTTGGATTGTACGTCTCGAGGTAAAGAAATTGTTTCTCTATGAATTTGGGGATCAGGTTTCGAATATTGCAAAACGTTTTTATTTGCTTGCTGCTTTATAAAATGAATTATATCATTCGATGTTTCTGCATGTGTAATACTCTCCGTTATAGGAGACTCTGTGGTAGTGGTTAAGGCATTGCCTTCTTTAAAATAGACGGCCAATGGTTTTTCAGGTTTCTGCGTTATATGAGGTTTTAATGTAGAGTCGCTTGGAATGGTTGTAGTAACTTTTAGTAGCTTTGGCGAACGGGATTTTTCTGAATCTGCTTTTTCATTGCCATACTGAACCTCTGGAGATATGTGGGTAGGAAATATGGGAGGTATAGGTAGTTTACGTTTCTTATTTTTTTCTGTCACAATATCGACTATTGAAGTAAGATCATAATTTTTACTATCAGAATCGTAAAAATCTATTTCTGATGTTTTAGTACCTGCATACGAGATGAGACATTTTAAAACATATAAAAGTACTAAAAAGCAACATATAACAATTGAAGTGACGAGATAATGTGCAATAAAAACAAAAAGAAATAGAAAAAACTTATTTACAAACATGCAGTACACAAAAAACAAACAATATCTAAAAGCTTTACTTTATTAGGACCCGTCAAGTCTACGATTATATTATATTTGAAAGAAAAGAAAGAAAAGCAAATCATTACCACGAGAATGAGACTTTTCTGTTGCTGGAGTCTTGGTAGGATTGACTTGAAGCTTATTTAGGTTGCTGTGCGCCTCAGAAATACTGTCTTCCCAGTTTGTAGCATTCACTGTCTCCACTTCAGTGTCTAGGTTTACTAAAAATCAAGAAATAAATTATTGAAGCCATTTCTATAAATAGAAATTAAAAATATAATGTATTGAACGTTAGCTTAAAAATAATAAGCTAGCGTATTAAACTTTACGGCTTAACATGTTACTGCAAAAATATTTCTTTAATGAAACTTCACTGGAGCACAAGGGTGTGACTGTAACGCGGCAGTTGTGGGTTCGATCCCCACTCAAGAAAGTGAAATATTTATTTACGTTTATATTTCCGTTTCTTCGCTCTGGTGTCGACGCAACGCTGAATCCTACAAACAGCAAGGTAGACAGAGAAAACCTAGTTGTTGAGATGCTGCGTTCCCATTAAGACACTCCGTTTTCCACTTTCGGCCGAATTCTAAAGGCGTATTGAGTTGAGTGGAACTCAAAGCACGTATTAAATATTGCATTCCTCCGAGCGGAGATCGAACCCACAACCGTCACATGTCGAATGAAATTGCGTCGAAATTATGGCGTAATCTATTCTTCCAGCATGTAACATATTACATGCTGAAAGAATAGTATCATTAATAAAAAATAGGTTCAATTAAAAAAAAAAAGAAAAGTGCATGCAGATTTTTTCAAGCGGGATTTCGTATTATTAGTCTATTTAAAGAAAGTAGCGAGAATAATATTATCACATATTATTCTTATAAGAATACGACAGATAAAATTATTTTATAAATTGACAACAGTTGGCTCACAAAGCCAATTGAAAGTTCTTAGGAAAATATATAACAATATCATAAAATAAACAGTTCTCATAATGTTTAATAAGTAAACAGATAAAAAATATATATTATTAAGTTCCCACAACTAAATTAATTTAATTTTATACCCTGTCTACTATATATACAGAATAAATATTTCATAATATAAAATAGTAAATTTTGAATACTGACATTTTTCCCAATATAAGGAAGTTAGTTTATAACAAGTAGGTAGTGTTGATAGCTAGAACTAGTACGTGACCTATGGCCAAATTATGCAGCTGTCATTTTAATCGTATTTAATTTGACGAAACTACAAGAATTTCTTGAAGTAAAGAGGTGAGACAGTGAAAGCCAGGTTCAAGAAGTCACTAGCACACCTCCGTAACGGTGGTGACCTGACCGTCATTAATCCTTATCACACAACCTATTCTGCAATATATTTTAGAATTATATAAAATCAAGAAATATTACTTCTGAAATATGAATATCGAGCTTTACTTTAATGTATTACATATTTAATTTTAATGAAAAAGCATACGTTTCATCATCTAAGTATGTATTTGCATTTACAAGATCGTATTGCAAATATATTTTTGGTACGCTGTGAGACAATTCTAATATTAGTTTTTTGTCTATCTTTCTGTTGTTCGATTAAACTACTGGACGGATAAAAAAAAAGATAAAAGATAAAAAAAATTAAAAAGTTTAATAACTGTATTAAACACTTTCTGATGACGTCAGAAATTTGAAGGTTTAGAACACCTGATGTAAATTTAGGGGGACAGGTTCTAGGAATCTTAGCTTTAAATAGTTTAAGTTGTATTAATAAAATAAATTAAATTATTGCAATGCTTTCCTAGCATCATAGTTTGTTTGGAAATATTATGGCACTACGGGTGGTAAATAAAAGTACCATGGCAAGGATCAAAGGGTCATCAAGTTAAGATTAAGTATGAATAAATATATTAACATTTTTTAATTCTATTGGAACATTTATAATATTATTTTACATTATTTCCAAATATGGGAACAGTTATATTCTATAACAAGAACATAATAGCAGGCAGGTGTGCTGATAAAATATCATATGAAGTTAATTGTAAATTGCACGCCTGTAGAGTCAATCAATATCAATTTTAGAAATAAATTATCTAAATAGATACAATTATTAAATTATTTAGCCTCGTTATTGGTAAGACATACAAATACACATATTACTTACAAATATACTTTGAGTATATGTACATAATTATTGAACGAATAAAGTCTATTAAAGTTTTTAGTACGACTCAAATGTGAGCTAAAGGGATATTATCAAGCCTTCTACTTTAATTACATTTAAATTAAACTCATTTTGTGCTAAATCGAGTAAATGTGAAATGTATTACATAAATTATTTATATAATAATATTTAGTAGGATATTCGTCTAATTACATAGTCCATGTTTTTAACGTATAAGAAACTATTTCATTAATATACACATACACTTAACTGGAAAGTTACAGTCCTGGCTGGTTCTTACGTTGTGCTATTAATATGATTGTATATTAAATAATCTACCTATTAATAGCAAGGACATTAGATAATACTCTTGGTATGAAATAGATAATACTATTTCAAACTTAATTCAAATTACATATAATTATGTTATAATAGTTAAGGATCCAGTTAAATCAGTATAATTTGTTCAATATTTGAAGGTAAAATTATATGAGGTTAAATCAATGTATGTAACTGAAAATGTTGATTACATACAATTGATCAATAATAAAAAAGCGTAGGTGGGCATTGTAAAGAAATACAATAGTCGATGAGGTCAACTTTCATATCGCAAAAAGAGACAATTCAAGACAAAGCTTCTTAAGACACGAGGATATCCGACTGCGCAATCTTGTCTGGACCATAATGGAAAAATATGATTATAATTTTACTGCTTTTAAAAGTGGTTGTTGTTAAACCCTTCGCGTGCAGTGCGTGAAAGTGTCTGAATATTTATGAAGATCAAAGCCATCGTTAAAGGTCCATAGCTAACAAAGTACACTTAAAAGGAGGACTATAATTGGTTAGAAAGTTATTTATGATCACACTGCGCCACACTTTTGTTATTATCATATTTTCACAAGTATACGAGTATAAATAAGTTGTAAAAGTTGCTATTGCTATTTTTTTTTTGGTTAATTGCCTTGATTCAATATTAAAGTTGTCATTTTTCATATGAAACACTTAACTAACGTTTATTAGGTTTCAGTTAGCTTCACGCTATATCCCGCTGACAGCAGGGAAGGCAGAGGGAACCTAGCGTTAAGACACTCCGTTCCTCATGTTTAGCTATTATTAATTTTTTATTGAGTTTTCTATTGATTAGTAAATAACTGTACAATACCTCAATTAAAGAATATTTTTTGTAAAATGATAGCCAATAGATTTTAAGATACACAATGAAAATAAAAAGAAATGGAGAGGAAACGACAACAAAAATATTTTATCACATACATACGAGTATATTGAGTACCTGTTATGGCGTAGGTACACATATGTAGCCACAATTTTACGCAAATCAATGAAAATAACGTTAGTTTCCTGTTGCATGCAAAATAATTACAATTATTACGTAAAATACATATTTCATAACTCTTAATATACCTCCTTACCTAATGAAACCAGGTAGTAAATATCTTGTTTTAAAAAATATGTATTAAACGATGAGAATATGTAATTAGTTTATTATTTATGCTTCTGACTATTTAATAATTACATGAAACTGATATAGTGGTTACTTTTGATACTTTGGTTGCTTCGACAGACTTCATGGGTTCGATTTCGATACAAAGTAGATATTTATATAGTAGAATTAACTGTAGATTTATAATCGTATGAATCATTGATGCCATTGTAGCACAGGGGCACAAGCGTGTGACTCTAAACGCAACAACCGTGGGTTCGATTCCTCGGTTCGACTCGGTTACATAAAATAATTTATATTTTTCATTTCTTCGCTCTGGTGGCAAAGCGTGGCGTTGAATTCCGACACTCAACACGCAATGCCTCCAGAACTCGGCGGAAAGTGGGGAACGGAGTGTCTTAACACGAGGTTCCCTCTGCCTTCCCTGCTGTGTGCGGAACATAGCGGGAAGCTAATTTATTTTAATTTAAAATTATATTTGGCTAATACATATATTATACAAGTTTAATATACTTATATAAATTTCAATTCCAGTTGGCTCGATCATATAATTAAAAACAACGATTATTTTTAGTACATTAATAATATATAACATTAATATGCAAATGAATTATTACCTGGCATCAGGAAATACACAAAGGCCGCGAGTGCGACGCACACGGTGAACAGCGCGAGTGGCCATCGCAGCAGACGTAACGCTCTGACTGCTTTATCCGCACCGTCGCCGCTGGACCCACTAACTCGGTATAGACTGTCTGGATGTGAACCCTGGAACAAAATATACAATTACTATTTAATTACCTTATATTTAAAAAAATGCCGTATTTTTTTCAGGTTCACGCTGTATTCTTCATTTAGCAGGGTAGGCAGAGGAAGCCTAGCGTTAAGACTTAAGACTCTCCGTTCCCCACTTTTCGCCAGATACTGAAGGTATTGCGTGTTGAGTATGTCAGAGAGTGAGAGCTCGATACCAGAACGAAGAAATGAAAATATTAAATATTTCATTTCCTCGCGTGAAGACCTCATTATAAGTATAGGAAATAAAATTTGTGTACCTTCCTCAAAGTCAAAGGTTATTTTGGAAATATAAATAACCGTTGGCTATCATATCTTTATAGCATTTATGGCATACATCTTACGAGCGGAACCTTAAAAAGTTCTATTAACATAATAAGCGAGAAACAGCCAAGCGTAAACTATGATATTTATTCAAATTCAAACCATCTGCTCTTTAGCATTTCAATAGTAACTTGTTACATCATATATTATTATTAATGAAATTATTTTTAGCAAAGGAAAGTCTTTTGTAAATATGACATTAAGCCAACTAAAATAGACAACTAACATGACGTTAATCGCAACATCAAAAGATTATTTAGATTAGTTTGTATTCAAATTCTACTGGCATAGTTATTAGTATTAATTCGTCATTATTTTATTATTATCTATCACTTTCACGTGATATTTAGATTTTGTTTACATAACATTTTTTCTATTATAAAAAAAAAAAACAGTCGAATTGATAACCTCCTTTTCTTACAGAAGTCGGTTAAAAATGAAGATTTTTTAAAAAATGCGGCTACAATCTAGGAATAATATATAAATAGTATAGGAATTCCTAAAATAATTATTTATAACAATAATTAGAACATAATATTTTATCATAACTCTATTTAATTCGTATCGTAAGGCTATCATTGCTAAGTGGTTTAAGGTTGAGATGACACGCCGATGGGATGCCCTCTGACCTCAGAGAAAGCTGGATGACTGACCTAGATTCCAACATTATGAGCAGATTATTATGGAAACTGTGAAGACCTAGCTAGTTAAGTAATGATATTATTTAATTTAGAATTAATAAATATTACATATTATTAAGCGTATTCGGCGTTAAGTTTCGCCACTCAACACGCAATGCCTCCAGATTTTGGCAGACAGTGGGGAACGGAATGACTTAGCACTGGGTTCCCTCTGCCTACCTTGCTGTGCGGGATACAGCGTGAAGCTGTTCTTATCAGAGGACTTTAGAAAGTGGGTACAGTCATCGCATGAAATCAAACGATCCAAATGCGCACAAAGTGTAGCGTATAAATTTAATGCAAGTTGTACACTGGACACTGGATGTTAATAAATATCTAATAATTTTTAATTGTTCATAATTAATCATGATAAATCAATATGTTAAGTATATAACTTTAAAAAATCTGTGAAAAATTAACAAAAGATACAACTCGTGCCATATTTCAGTAAATTAAAAAAATATATATATAAATATATATTGTTAATAAGAAATACATGATTTTCGTATCTACATCATTGCCCTGTCAATTGATATTACGTAAACAGGTAAAATAAATGAATTTTCTTTAACGTAGGTATAACAAATACTTATGTAAAAGAACAATAAGTGCCTACCTATATGAAGTTTGTGCAACTGAAATTATAATACGCTACCTTAACGGCGAAGGCCTTTGTTTCCCTCGGCTTGGAGAAATATTTGTCAAGTTTGGTATCGTAGCCATTAATTATATTATCGGTAGGTGACGAATTCGATGAGCGTACTCGATAAGTTCCGTATTGCTCTACGTGTTCCGATATGGTCGGCAAATTGGGAGAGCTGCAGCTACTGCTCGAACGCGAGTATGCATAATTTATCGACCCATCCGCCGGATTTTTAGGCTTTTTTGTGAAAGCGTGTCGCTTCACTGGCTCGTCAGGTGGTCTCAAGTCGTACGTTTCAAATTTTTGAGTTACAAAATGCTCCTCCACTTCCGATGTGGGAACGTAACGTAAAAGCCTCGGCTCTTTTATTTTCTTTTCGAACTTCACAGCATCTGTCTCATTGTCCAGTTCAGTTCGGTTTCGTAAATGCTGATGTTCATTGGTTGTTCTAGCTTTCCTCTTTGGTTTTCTTTCGGCTGTTCGGGTCTGAACGTGATCGTCAACAATTTCTGAATCCGAAGATGGTCTATCACCATATAACACATAATTACCGTTTACCATTTTGCTAATATTTTACTTCTTTTAACTATTTTAAGTCACAAAATGGGAAATAGCTTTGGGCGCATTATTATTATTTTCTTAATGATTCTTTAACGTATATTATATTCGTTTTATAAAATTAATCGTCACCTGTAGTCAAGAAATATATGACAATTGAATAAAAGTTGTTTTGTAATTACACGAGTCTTGTTTGTTTGCTTGTGGCTCAATGAATGGTGGATGCAACAAATTCTTTTGTAGCAGATAATTTAGTGTTTAAGTAACATAATATTTATAAAACGTGTAAAGCGTTTGATTAGCATTTTCCGCAAAAATTGTAAACTATACAAAAAATTCTGTTTATTTTTTGAACGGCTTATAATGATTGATTTGTAAATTACAAGTGTTTATTTTCTATTTTGTCTATTAAAGCAAAGCAAGTCTTACGCGCATTTAACTGGTTTTTTGATATACTCGTAAGTACATTAGTTGTCCGTACACGCGATGGTTGTGGGCTTGATCCACACTCGGGAAAATAATTACATAGGGCGTGTTGTTGAGTTCCGACATTTAACACGCTATGTAACGAGATTGGGCGGAAAGCCAACAAAGCTATACTATGTTCCATTTGCTTACGATGTGGTGCATACGCGATGCGTAAAGCTAAAGAAATTGCTCGGTTTTAATCTTATGCAAATTTGTTTGTAATATTTTTCTCTCACATATTTCATTAATCAAAATCAAACAAAGTAATACAGAACAAAGAATGAGAACATTTGAAATGTTGTAAACGCAAGTACTTCAATAGATAACATTCAGAGCGTAATGGCGGCCATTATTGTTTTGACGCGGTTCCCGCGCTTTTTACCCCGTTTACGCGGGAACGTTCTCAGTAAAGCGCGTGCGCGATAATGGCGGCCAGGCAACGAGAGTGAATTGGACACGATTGTGCAACCAGAGCGTTTTATGCAACTGATGTGCCGTTAATGCAGCGATCTTGATAACCTAGGTCGTTTGTACTTAAAGCTCTTCCTGATCCTAATCTCCGACGTGCAGATTGCGTAATAATCGCTGAACACATTGTATATTCTTATTCAGAATAGTCTTCTATGTCATTGCGCATACATTTAATGGACATTAATTGATTTGAAATAAACAAACAAAATTGTCCCGTAGTTGGGATAGACACATAATTAAGCTTTAAAATTAACATAAACATTTTAATAGAATAAAATGTAGCATAATTTATTAATTTCATTTGCATTTTTCAAATATTTTTTTAAGCATGTATTTAATATATTATTAAATAACTACTGTTTTATTTTTAAAATATACCCATGCAGCGATTGAGATATTCAAAAATCGAACTAATGGCCTCCCGCTCAGAGACGAAATGCACTAACTATTAGACTAACAGACCAACAAGATGTTTCTAAACATACATGTATATATACGAGAATATTTATTTTAATCTTTGCTGATATAATTATGAAACCATATTCGAATAATTCGTGTAACCATTCGCATTGTACTGTGGAATAACAAACGCCGTCCTTGATCTATGTTCTGTGTAGGCACTATTATTTGGCAAGCTCTATAGGGTATGATTATTTGACTGCACCTTCAGCTTCATACCATGTACCTAAGAAGACCATCTATTGTTGCTCAATCATTATTAGTATCTATCAAAGACGCCGCTTTTAGTTATAATGAACCGTAATTTTTAAATTTAAAATGATAAATATATTTATTTACTATGTTATTGTATTACAGATAATTGCTTTTATTATATTTAAATAATAGGTTTATAACGAAATAGTATGAAAGGAAATGATAAATTACTACTTTAGTTTATTTAAAAACATTTTATTTTTAGACTAAAGAAAAATCACAACCCAAGAAAACTTATTAGTATTGCTCAAAAAACTCTATTTTTCCATAAACATTAAAATATTTTTGTAGATACATCGAATAACTTCTTTCATTTTCAATGGACAAGTAGGTATTTCATATAATATTTAGGTAGGTACGTACAAAGTTATGAGATATATTTAAATGACCATAAAACTCGTAAAGTTTGTTTTACAAATTACAAAAAAGTTTTAAATTTTTTTAGAACTTGTAGAGTTAAATAAAATAACTTAGCTATGATATGTACTCTCTTCATAATATATTTACATTTGAGAAAGAATACTTAGCACCAGTTATTAATTTAAGTTTATTCAATGGAAAAAAAGTAAAAACATATCATCATTAAGTCGAATTCGACTTCTGTAATACGAAATTTTATTTAAAAACTTGGTAAGTAAAAATAGCACAGAAATATTTTAAGTATAATTCAATTAGCTCTACAATCTAGATACAGTTTGACGGTCCAATACGTTTACGAGTGTGCCGTAGCGGTGAGCCGATAACCAGCAAACATCGTTACACGCGAACGAGCACCGCGGTCGTCGCGTAAACCACCAGTTAGATACACAATTATATTAGATGGCTTTTAAATTGATAGTTATTTAGAAAATTTGTGCTATTTTAATTAATAATATATTGTGAATTTATAATAATCTAACCTAATAGTCAGCAAAGTATTTTTATATAATCCAAGGATCATTTAAATAAGTAGTTCACCTGCTCATTCTATCGTATCAAAATGGTTTCTGTACTCACACCATTTGCACAGTTAAGATTAAATAACTTACATACTTAACTGTATGTACGTTCACAGATGTTATCTTCTGTCTGTATAAATTAATAGCACCTTTATGACTTTATTTAAATACTGAATAGTGGGACACCGTAAGGCCGTGCTCGTCCAGTATGTCGAAATCTATTAAATTTTAATTTATTGTAATTTTATTAGTTAAATATATATATTGAATTTTAAATAAGGTTAAAGATGCGTAACATTGTTTTATCAAATGTATAATTATCATTTTCATTATATCAACAACATATCTTAACAACTTTAAAATAAATATAATTTCCCATAAAATATAGCTTTGCTACAGCTAAAATATCATTTATATAGGTTCATAAGAATATTAGAATTTTCCCACCGAATTAAGAGGCAATAGGTTAAAGGTACCAAGATCGACAGTTCCTCGGAATACACTATACGGCGAGTGCCCTTTTAGGTAGAGTCGATGACCACTCGCAAATGTTACCAGTATTACTTACTTACTATTTAGGTTTGATTAAGTTTCGATACTTGTCAGATCGTAAAAGGATAAGAACAATGTTGCTCATAGGTGAAAGGTTGATCGCAGAAGATTCGAGTTATTTTGCTATGGTTGAATAATACTTCTTTAAAAGTAAGTTAAGCCGTTAGTAATCGAAATATTTAGTTATCTATTAACTTAAATATTGTTTCTTTAGCCATTTAAATAAGTTAAAATTTATTGCTATTCACCAGTAAAACTAATGAGAACATCTTAATTATTTAAATTCTATCCTAATCCAACTTCATTGCGATTTTGCGGTTAATTACTATTCAGGAAATTATTACAGCATTGAACTGTAATACTACAGGCCCGTTAGTGATTATAGACCTTTTAGAGAAAATCATCAGACAATGACAGTAACGTGAACTTTCACAAATGAAAGTATAACGTTTTATTTATCAGTTATAGGTGCATATATAGTAATTTATTTTAATGCAGAATCATAATCCCAAAAAAATCACAGGGAAAAATATACTTATATAATAAAAAAAATGCAGTACAATTAATTTAAAAGCATAACTTTTGAAAAATACAATCATCGAAAAAAATATTTAATCCTGTGTAATAATAATTTTATTGCTGAGTTTATTTCGCTGAGACATCTCAAAAGAGTGTTACATTAAGCACTTGCTTTTTATGACTACATCTCCACAGTGTGTTTTTATTATTATATTATTTATCTGTGCAAAATCTCATGTCCATTTTTGGAAGCGGTATGCAGTTCTTTAAAAAATATGTTTCGGATTTAATTTCAATTATTTATTCACGTAATCAGAAAATACCTAATCGACGGCAAAGACATTAACGTAACAAATAAATTGCAACCAGTATCATTTAACTTCTAGCATAATATTTAAACAAACAAGCCACATCGGAAACCAATCAAGCACTTCACAACACCACAGTCCTTTCAAATTGGATTTTACGCTCAAAGTCTTTAACTTCGCGCGAGTCTTTCGGCAAGAAGCACATCAAAATCTGCTGTGTAATCAGCAAGGAATTCGCATGAGTTGCTAGTATGGTGCTGCGCGTGCGACTGCCAGACGACACTCCGTTACACCACCACATTGTCGAGCACCGAACCCTGAGAAAATCTTTACGCAACCCATTATGACTAGAAGACTCTGGATGTTAAATTGCTTTTTCACATAGTCCGTTCAAACGATTTGTAATCGTTGAATTTGCAAACGTATGTATTTAAATTATTTAAATATTTACCCAGCTACCATAATAATAATATGTATTAGGATGTATTAAAATTGTAAATTTATTTTACTGTTAAATGCATAATACCTATACAATTATATTTCTAACACCTATATTATACTTATTATATTATGAAAAACTACAGCTGTTATTAATTAAGCTAATTGCTCATATACCTATTTGAATTATTTAACCAGCCTATAATCGAATGCAACAGATAACATAAAACCTTTTGCAATGAAGGTTATTAATAGTGTTTTAAATATTTAAAATATCATATTTTATATTTGTATATTTAATGTAAATAATCATATTGATTATTTTGGCATATTTAGCAATATTTTTTACAAATATTTTTGTATAATTGTTAAAAATGTTGTTAAAAAATGTAACATCATAATTACGTTGGTTAATTGTAAAGTATGTATCATAATGCGCATTTCCTTGAGCAAAGACGAAGACTGTTCCAGTTCCCATAATTGTGGCGCGAGACGTGTCCACTGCACCGGATCTCCTCAATTATATATTTTTACGATGTTGAAATATGCGACAGGTTTTGCCAAAATCAACACAAGTCAATTATCAGTCAATTTGATTTTTTGTTTTTGTTTACATAATAAATGAATAACAAGAATCATACACCAAATTACGTTGAAAATTTAATAACACATGCTCATTGTGTTGGTATGTGTTTCTTGCTTCATTCAATTTAATGCTTACAAAATATTATAATTTACCAATTAATAATTTCATCTTAATAATTTTCTTTTTATTTTACTTTGTATTAAGACCATTAATCAATGTTTTATCAATTTAGTGAAATTGGGAAATTTAAGCAATGATTGATGAGATCGTTTCCGACTCACACGGTACATATACGTTATTAAAATAAATAATTAGAAAATATTAATATAACGGTGTCGTTTTAGTTCTTAGTTAGTCTTCTTCTTCTTAGTCGTACGCTCCTGTCGTCATTAGCTGTCTTTTCCAATTAAAAGCGAGATTGCGAGATTTCTCCATCTATTTCTATTCTCAGCAATGCGTGTGCATTCCCCAATGGAGCAGCCAGTGCAGGACTTAATCATTCTTCTACTTAATCATTCTATTTCTGACGTTGACGTATGTACAATGGAAACTATCTAAATTAATCACAAGTTTACATCGCGTCTATTGTAGGTGCATGTAACACTGGAATAAAGCAAGTGAACTATTCATTCATTTACTCCTAACGGTTTACATGCATGCTAAGAATAACGTAATAATGTATTGTACAGAATCGAACTGTAAAAATATGAAAAAAACTTAAAAATCTATAATTTTTCGATTTTTTTTATTATATTCTATTAATAGCATTGTTTTTTTATTTATATGCATTATCGTATTATATATATTCTTTGTCAGTTCGCAGTTAACGTTAATAAAATAAGTCAACGATCCGACTATTCAACTTTCATTTAGAATAGGTATACATATAGTTTTTATTTTTAGACGTCCATTTCCACCTTATCTTCCATTTATATACACCGTTAATTATTGCAAACATTTTTTTTGTATTTAAGTTATAATTAATAGTCAGGTACTATTTTTTTTTAACTAAAATTGCAAAACAAGAATTGAGATTTTGAGACGCCGCGCCGCGCCGTTTCAAAATTTAATAGATATAACTATATCCTATAGGCTATATTCATATATAACTTTAAACTATTATTAAATATTTAGTCGGTAAGCATACGTAGCATTCTCTAAACATTCTCTTTTGTTAAATCAATAAGTAATAACGATTTTAAACTAGTAAACACAGAGACTCTAAGAAAAAAAATGTAAAATAAAATAAAAGGAATACCTATATAGTGGTGCAATAAAAACGGTCATTTAGTTAGCTTCATTGGCTAGAACTTTTAGACTCTAAGAGGCGGGGGAAATTTTAACACACTGGGAGACATCCAGTGCGTTAAATTTTATATCAATCATCAATTTCTATAATAATATTACAATGTGACCTCAGTTACCACAGAAAACGCAACCTCTAAAGCGTAGCTAGGTACTTGCTCATGCAAATAAAGAAAAAAATTGAAACTTAATACGATAATTACGTAACTTCTTAAAATGATAAACTGTTACCCCGCCATGATTTAGACAAACGCACAGACGCGTAATCATGTTTCACGCCAATTAATCTTACGAGATCGTATATCATTGCGGCGCATCCATTTATTAAGAGTGTACTGTGAAAACTGGTTCTAAAACGTTGCCTAACTGGAAAGAAACATTAACCATAACTAAATTCCGATTCACATCATATAGTTTACGGAATTATAAATGCAATATGTCCATGAGTTTTTTGCTTAAAAGTTGAAAGGTCACTAGTTTAAATTTATAGTACGATTCGTTCACCATACACATTTTAACGAATAATACTTTTTATTAGATTGGTAGGTCGATATCAATATTTGCACAAATAACGATAATAAAATAATAATCAGGCGTTGAGGCCGTCGTGGCGCAACGGCACAAGGGTGTGACTGTAACTCGATGGTTGTGGGTTCGATCCCCATTCGAGGATGTGAAATATTTATTTACGTTTATATTTCCATTTCTACGCTCTGGTGTACGGCAAAGCGCGGCGTTGAGTTCTGCCACTCAACACGCAATGCCTATAGAATTCGTGAGAAAGTGGGGAACGGAGTGTCTTAACACTAGGTTCCCTCTGCAACCTGCTGTGTGCAGAATACAGTGTAAATCTGAAATAATAATCAGGAAGGACTCGAACGTTTCTTATGTAAAAACACATATTACCTATTTTATTAAGAATTCACAAGCAAAGTCGCTGGTGTTAAATAGTTATAAATCTATTAATAATTTTAAATAAATCCTACCAATATACCTAAAAGCAATATCCATTATGATACCTTACATAAAATACCATAAATAAAATTGGTTGACTCACATTTAGATAAAGCTTCGCATGCCATGAATACGTAACATAGTTTTAATAATGGACGACAATGTCAAAAGTCACTCGGTGGACTAGAATCCAATTAATATATAGGATTTATGTAATAGGAACTTCTACGGCAATATAGCTCATCTGGTACAAGTTACGCTTTTATGTTCTTCCGGTTTGTTTCGCCCACATAAGTTGTTAAGTTAATGCTTTATTTAATGTCTTTGTTGATATAACTTTTGTACGCTTAAACTAAAACTGGGAATAGCAAATAGCATTATATGTATTTATTTTGTTGTATAAACCAGAATGTCTGCTCTCGAATCTTTGTTTTTTTATAATCTAATAAAAAAGTATATAACAGGTTATAGTTTATATTAAGTGAACATAGTAAATGGCTTTACATTTCTTATTAGATATAATAGTTAGACAGTTTAATTAATTTTTTATTACTATTATCGTGCAAAAAAATAATTAAAATATTAATTTTAAAATAAAATCACATTTGACAAAAATGGCACTATAGCGATGTTTTGCTCTACTTTTTCAATATTATGTTTAGTTAACTTTTTGCGTGCGGATCTCATCAATCGGCAATGACTTTGTAAGCATGACCTTTAGTTGACATTTATTATTTATTTAACGTCAGTTAAGTTGAACTTTAAGATGAAATTAATAAATAGGTACTATCAACCATTTCACTCTCTTACATAATGTTACTTTCGGAACAATAAAACTAAATTAGTTTTGCAATTCAGAATATTTTTTTCTCTTTTAATCACCCGTGTCGTTCACTTACCTCATGTTATTATCGAAAAAATTAAAGTAAATTCAATTTGCAACTCAGAATATTTTTATCAATTTCTTGATCTCGCTGCCACGCATGTAAAATCTTCTATAAAGACCACAGGCAATATATTTTGGTCCCTTTAATTTCTGTGATTTAATTGTGATAATTTTATGCAGGATAGATCTATCTATCCTATAGATATATCTATCTATAATATAATCTATTATATTAAATGATAAAATTGTAACCTCAATATAAAAAGAGGAACTATTACCGGCTCTTGTAAGAACTGCTTCTCGAGCCAGTGGTAGCTTCATGTTCATTCAACGATTTAAAAGTGCTTGAAAAAGTCAATTTGAATAAAAAATATTTTTAATTGAATTTGAACACACATAAACCCGTTTAAAAATAAAAAAAACACTTTTTCAAAATAAATCCTCGCTATAATATAAATTGTAATATTTTAAGTAAAATATTTATCTCCGTCACTAACACAGAAATAACTTGGAAAATAAATGTAAAAATTATTACGTAATACATTACAAGAGCAGATGTAATGACAGTTATTTGCGCCAACTCTTGGCAAAAGGATTCTCATATCTCTTTTGAAGCTATTTGTGGCTTTTTATTATATAAGATGAATTGGAGTTCATTGCAAAATCCAATACCGTTCTATTTTACGAAAGGCAAAGCCACTATGTTTGGTATTGAATCGATCTGTTTTCGCTACATCAATTATGTGTTGGCAGGTGGCAAGTCACGAAAATGCAGGCATCAACAGTGTATTACAGTGTGTACGAGTATGTCGTGAGGCTATGTTATAAATGTATCCGGCTTAGCTTCGCTGAGCTGACTAATTAATTGAGGCTTCTAAAGTCTTATCAATTTATATGAAATAATATTACCAAAATAAAAACACGAATGTCGTTCTAATTTAATTAAATATATGAATATACATATTATATTCATATGTATTATGTAAAAGAAAAAGAATTTATCTATCAAATGTCCTTGATACAACTTGTTCCAAGATGTACATAATATATTAAATTTTAAATTCATTTTATAAATATTTATACAATTTTAAAATTCTTTACTCATCTTGACCATTTTAAGAGCCATTTTAAATATTAATTATGAATGTAATTTATATTTTTATGGCTGCTGGTGTCATTCTCCTCGTATCATCCTATTTACGTATGTCAAAGCCATTTCTACAAAATATTTGAATCTTAATTAAATAAATGAATTATATTATTAAAATTAAAAGATTAATATTGCAAATAATTATGTACTTGTATTTTTTATTTTAGGGATGTTGATAAAGAACACAAAAACTATAAGACGAACTTACTAATCTGTATTATTAAAAATCAAAAACTAACCGATAGAATAAAAAAATTACAATTAAAATTGTTAAATAAGACAGAAGAACAAATCAAAACGTTTGTACCTAATATTGACAAATATTTCGGAACTTTGTTATTGTGCAACAAAATAACAATGCGTGTTTTGCATGCAAATTGCCTGTAAATCGGCGTGAGTAATACATTCCAAAAGACCTGCATAATTCTGGTACGTGTTCTAGATAGCCTAAAACTTTCTGGTTCTTTATATTTTTCAACTAAAATACCTGCTAACTTTTTTGACTACTAACAAAAAATGTTCAGTTGTATACGAGTAGTGTTTATTACTTAACGAATTAAATAAAATCATATTTTTTTAATAGGTTTGAACTACTAGTAATATTAGTGCATTTTGTTTTATTACGCATAATTTAATCGTTTTTTTATTCCTGTGTATGTCTATATACAGATGATACAAAGTTTTTATGATAGTTCTAGCACACAGCACAAGTTACACGGTTGTCTTTTTAAGGCTAAATAATGAGCCGGCTTATATGACCTTTAGGTCAGGCGCTCCTTACTGAGCATTATATCTCAAAGACTATTAATGCAAAGCAAGTTTTAGTTTTATTTACTCATGTTAAAGTTGAATATACTAAATTTCAAATATCTACAAAGAATGCCTAGGCGTAGTCCTTGCTTCTTAACAAAAACGGCTTCTAAATAAAAGCTTTTAATATGTTATAGTTCAGTTTCGTCAACGTTACGTCAACCGTTCTCTTTTCAGAACTCGTATGAAATTATAAACTTTCACTAGAAATTAAATCAATCAGAGAGTGTTTGACAAATCAGTATCAGCTCAGTGTGGCCATCACAATTTCACCTTAATTGCCCACGTCCATTGATTATCAATAAAATAATTTTACATAATACTCGTTTTGGTATTTTCGGCGCTTTTATTAATAGAATGTTATAAATAAATCAGTAAAGCTAATTAGCTATAAATATTTCTATAAATCATAATATGTTATATTATAAGTCTCTATTGATTTTATGAAATTTAAACAACCGTCGTGTTTAGTCAGTCGCTGACCCACTACGGCATGACGTCGGCCTGTTACTATAAATACATATGTCCTGAGTTCAAAAGTCTACGACAATCATTAGGTAAGTTGACGACAATCATTAGGACTCTTTTTCATTGGTCGTTACAGCACATTCGGGGTGTAGGAGATTTCCGTCCCCGCATCCCGTAGGAATCGCATGCTGTAAGCATTTTCATTAGTCGATACGACCCGCATGCGGGATTCAGCACGGGAAATTCCCGTTCACGCACCAACCAAGGAATTACATTACTTGTCAAGCCAAGTGCGGTTATATAGGTTATCTATATATATCATGCAGGTATTTTCATTATCGATAGCAAGTATTCGGGGATTCCCCGAAAGTTCTGTAACGACTGAGTTAACGTCAATAAATATGAGCCTTTAGGTCATTAGCAAGGATTTAAGCTGTCGTTCATGCCAGATCATAAAATATACCTACGAGCTAAATATTTCAATCAGCTTGCAATTAGGGAATACCTAAATGTACCTACATATTAATACCTATCCACTTCAACACAGATGATTACAAACGAAAATATAAACATATTAATGTTTACCAAAAGCGTTATCTTAAAGCACCTATATAAGTCACGGCAAAACAAACAATTATAATAATTAAGCACTTTTATAATGAGTTTCACTGTTATGAATACAAAGAATATAACAACGACGATAATTAAGGAATAATAAATGACACCCGCAAACAAAAATAAGATAAGCTATTAGACATGAATAGATGCTGAATAAGCGTTTTGATAATGAAACACCTGCCGAATTCGAACCGACATAGAATAAGTATTGTACGCCCACTAGAACTGGTGAGTCATTGGGAAGCGCTTTTACCTTGACATACTCAATACATTTTATGAATAATTAAAATGCAAATGTTCTGTTTATTGGGTGTTTAATACTAGTTGTGTTGTTTAATGACAAGAAATTATGTTTATTTTTGTTATTTTTAACGAAGACAAACAAGAAATTTATCGAATTCTCTTGTTAACCGGTTAATATTCCTTGTATCGCTTATAATACTTAAAATAATATAGTAAGTATTGCTATATTTAAAATGATTACTAAATTTTACATAATGTTGGTTCTTGATCACATTCATTAGAATAGAAAATATATTTATAAAATTCCTAATTCAAATTATAAAGTATTGGATTCAAAGTAACGTAGCTTTAGCAATTAGAAAACTTCGGCGGATACCTAGATGCTAGTTAACGTTTGCATATCCAGAATTGAATGTGTGTAAGTAAAATTTTTAAATATTGTGAAATAAAACATACTTATATTACGGATGTATTAAAAATGTCAAAAAAAACAAAAGATAAAGACCACAAGAAACTTACTCATTTGATATGTATAATAGGTAAATAATTAAGCAAGATAAAAGAAATGTTTATTATTAAAAACACTAATGTTTCAATATAATTTTGCTAACAATATTGTGTCGCTATCTCCTGTCGTGGGGCATGAACCGAGATAACAAAAAAGTCACGTTTAAACGGGAAATCCCAAATACGAAAGAAGAAAAATCAAATTACATAATCCATTAAGATTGAAATTGAAGAGAAGTTAAACTTGTAAATAGATATTTATTAAAGTAAGAAATATAATAACTGTCTATTTTAGCTCTAGGATAAAAGCGACGTTGTTGACTTTATGAGTAAGTACATATTTTCCACACTTCTTGTTCAAGTTCATGTCTCTAGAATTGATGGAAAGCGAACAGCCCTGTCAATAACCCCCATAAAAACACGAATTATTATAAATATTTTAGATAATTAAAAATTACAAGGCATTCCATAACGCAATAGAATTACGCTACAATAATGCTTTCTCTTCGATGGACCGACGACCTGAAGAAGGTTGCTGGCTTCGACTGGATGCGGAAGGCGGAGGATCGGGAGCTTTGGCGCACCCTGGGAGAGGCCTATGATCAGCAGTGGACCCGAAAAGGCTGATTTGATTGATTGATTGAATTCTTTCTCGTTAGATTTTATTATAAATTTACAACATATAATTTTAATTAACTTATAAAATTTTACCCTGTGTATGGACTAAAGCACATGTTAGCGACGCTACAGAGTATATATATGTATATTAATCCACAAAATATTTATTCTGTCTTTTAAAAAAATAATACAATCTTTAATTAAAATTCCTCGTGACAGTAAAGACTTTTTTTTGGAAAAGGTGTTGATAATAAAGTTGCTAATCTACAAATTAGTGGAAGCAAATAACAAATGTCATATGACATCAACGGATGTAATTCTGTAACATAGGTACATTTTTAGAGCAAATGCTTACGAAATTAAGCAAAGTTCAAAATGTTATAAGTATCTCACGGTTACGTTACATCAATTTGCGAGCGTCATAAGCTGTCACGGAATTAGATTTTTCTAAATGATAAATTAAATCAATTCATTGAATAACTTCATATTTGCCTATTGTTGTAGTTAATTAAAAAAGATGGAATATCTGCATTATTAAAAGAGATGTTTAATGTCAATAATAATTCTAAGACTATATCATATTTATAAAATACATAATATCATAAAAGTTATAATAGTCATATTTAAATTATTTACAATTTTATATATTCAATATAATAAAATACGTCCTTGATCTAAAATCTGTAAATTTATATTGTGTATTTAAAGAGCTGTCCCCATATGCTTATTTGCGATTTTCTCTCAAGTTTGAGTTTGAACAAGTTTGAGTTCCTCTACAAATTTATATATCTTATACAACTTTATTTCTACGCCTTTATATGTCTTCCATTAATATTTAGCTATAAAAACCATCGTTACTTATATATTTTAATTTAATTATAAACGTATACTCTTTTTCATAAAAGATACAAAGGTCATGTAGCTCATAAAAACACATCCTTAGTTGTGCAATAAAACTAAGAAAAAAATAAATAAAATTGAATACCGAAGAATACAATGCGAAATTGATAATTTTAAAGTTTATCCTATTGGTTTTACCTTTAAGTTACTTGTTAAGCAATCCCCACTGAGCGGCGTAAATTCATTCGTTACAGTGCTAAATATGAAACATAATTGCTATTCCATATATGTTAAACGAATGTTCTTATGAATTTGAGTTGGAAAAAAAAATATATTTATCATTTTATATGATTTTTGTACTGAATAAATATACAAAAACTAGGCTGTTCAACTCAGACTCTTTGTATAATATTACTTGTAATTTTCAGAAGTAGAATAAGAGATACTAAATTAGACAATTTTAACATTTATGAATGTTTTTTGCGTTAAACACCTGTATAGAGCATATCTATATAACAATGACAAGAATGCATTTACGATATGTTGGAACAATAACATTAGTCATAAGAAGAGTGATGGACATCAAGGCTTCTGGTATTTGAATGGGACAGAACATGGCCGGGGCGGGTCGGATGCTACAAGCCTACACCGCGGTGGCGCCTGCTATCGAGACAATGGCAAACATTTCGCAACCCGCTATCTTGCCAGTCGACATTTACATTCGCGATAGATAGAATACGTGCTTCGAGATGAATGCAAATTGAATCCTGCTCTCGCTCTATGTATAATAGATGTTGAAAGGGCACTCAGTTTGTTTTATGAACTGTCCTAGGCTTTGCATGTTCCTATTTCGATCTTTCCTAAGCTTGAGTATTGAATATTTCAAAACTTAACTTTAAATTATATACATATGTTTGTCTACTACCTAGCTATTATTTATGTATTTGTGTCCTTTGGGGTAAAATGGAAACATAGTTTACATGATTTCTATGATTTTTTAGAAACTAAGATAATAATATTTCCTATTATATAGGTATAGAATATTTGACATTTTTGTAACTGTGTCAAATATTATGTTTGTTTTATTAAAATGATAACCTAGGTATTCAGAGAAACCAAACTAGTTAAATACTATCTCTATTTAATGTTCAGGCCGTTGCTCTATTTCACCTAAATGCGATAAAAAATTTAGTAGGTATCGGATTTTCTATAAAATCAGAATTTATTATATTTGTAATGTATCTATTATTTATGGTAATTTTAAATAAACCTGAAATATCGTTAAACTCTCCTTTCTTTTTCTAATTTAATTTTGTAATAATAACCTATAAAGTTATAAGGATTGCCTTTACAAAGGATGTCAATATTTTGAGGCTTAGTATGAAATGTAACAATTTTATTTGAATACATACATACTTGCTGTGATGTTAACTTTTTTGTATAAGTAATATAACTCTAGTTTTTTACACACAAAATGAGTGTCATATATGTAAAGAAAAATATTGTAATTTACATATATATTTATTACAAGTAATGTTTGATATATTAATATTAGATATACCTAAGTGTGTATATATTGTTTCTTGAAATGCGCTGTCTTGATAAGTTGATGTCCTTAACATGAACACCTCGACAGACGGACCTCGTTGTTAAATAATCGTTGACCCCGCGTGGGAAGGATTCTCTATAGAAATAATAGATTTCAATAATGATTACCTATGGTTATATTAAAGTGAATTATCCAGCCATTACGTCATTTACATAATAAACTTATATGAAATATAATATTACAGCATTGCTTGAATATACGTAATATTCAAATTATCAATCAGCTTCACGCTGTTTCCCGCACACAGCAGGGTGCACACAGAGGGAACCTAGTGTTAAGACACTTCGTTCCCCACTTTCTGCCGAATTCTGAAGGCATTGCGTGTTGAGTGGCATAATTCAACGCCGCGCTTTACCTCGACACTAGAGGGAAGAAATGGAAATATAAACGTAAATAAATATTTCACTTTCTCGAGTGGGGATCGAACCCACAACCGTCGCGTTACAGGCACACCCTTGTGCCACTGCGCCACGACGGCCGAACGAATGTATATTCAAATTATAGATTATTGTAAGTAGGTATCTACGAAACAAAAAAATAAATAAATTCAATATTTATATAAATACAATGTGCCAAGCTTTAAATAATTGCATTCACTTTATACCTAAATACTTTACGCAACTAAACGCACCTAGTGATGATCTTAACAATGATGAAATTACTTGTAATGTCGAGAGGAATGCTTTGTAAGATGAAATTTTTAATTGTGCTAGGATTGCGTTTAAGAGTCATTGTCACTATAATTGCAACGGCAGTCACCAATATTTAGACACATAGTAAAAAAGAGTTAGCTTTACGATGTATCCCGCATACAACAGTGTGGGCAGAGGGAACCTAGTGTTAAGACACTCCGTTCAACATAGTAGGTAACATGAAACAAAAACAAAAAAAAACCCAAAATAAATTATCTAGACTTCCACGTCACATTAAATGAATAAATAAATAGCTTTGCCTGAAATTAGAAACATTTCTTAATGCCGAATTTACTTAAGCAATCTTAAAAAGTAAATAAAAGTAACCTATAAACCTCTGCTGTTTTTATATGGTAATTTGCAAAACACAAGTCAATATCGTGCTCGCTGCGTGACTGCTCCTTCTAGATAATATTTTATTTGTTTATAATTATCAGATGTTGCTTCCTAGCATTATCTTTTGTTTTGTAAATTTCCGTTACCATGTGATCCTTTGAAACATTAATATTGTAATCTATCTGCACACGCCACAGATAAGAATACTCTTTACTTTTGTATTGCACTTGTATGTTTGTTTATATTAAACTTTGCGTCAACTACAATTTATTTTATTAGACTTGACATTATAACATCAATATTCTACAATCATTTACTCTTATTACTAGATAATTATCTATTATACATAAGAATTTACGGATATCATTAATTGTGATGTCCAGTACTTATGAACGTAATACGCACATGTGGAATTCGTCAGTTTGGCTCCAATCCTTGAACTTCGCTTTTATCAACACAAAGGAAAATGAGGCTTAAGATCCTCGATCAGACATTTCACGACAATGCTTGTAAGGTCACAAGCATTGTCGAATGTTCCAACTCGATCTCAAAACATCTACAAATGTCATGGCATTAGCATCAGCAAGGGCGTCCCCGTAGCATTCCGTTAATATATACCATTAAAATAATATAATCGACAGGAGGTGTTTTACTGTGCATTAGAATCTAGTCGTAGTATTAGGTAGTAGTAGCAGTTAGACGCATTCAGCTGTTTGTTTTATATAAGAAACATTTTTATATTATTTTATTATCAAAAAAATCATTAGAAAATATCTATTGTTTATGGATCTTCTAGGGAATATATTACACTTAAATTATTTGAAAAAATATTCATAATAAAATTATCGTACATTGTTTATGTATATAAACTATATAGTAGAGCTTCTACAATAAAGTATGCAAACTGAGAAATAGCTATAGATTTACATCACAGGTAAAGCTATACGGAACTATGAAGATACGCAAACATATGTTTAAGGTGATAGCACCATGGAAATCAATTCGCGACGCCTAAGGGACCTCTCAATACAATTGGTTGTGAAATTGTTACAAGTTATGCATTTCATTTACGCTCATCGACGTTTTGTGTTAGGTAAGTTGTTCGTTTACTGAAACCACGATAGTAGTGAACCATGACGTTTGATAAATAAGCAATTTTGTTTGATCATAATTGAAAAAAACGTAATGTAAATATAATTTGATGATAAAGTAAGTAAGAAAATAAAATTGTCTTCTAAACTTTAGGTTTATTTACACCTATTTGAACGAACTTGAACAAAAAAGTAATTGTAGAAAACAGTGTAAGGAATAAAGAAAAAATCGACAATTAGTTTGTTTGTAGTAAGTAGTTTTTTTAAATAATTGTTCATTTTATTACTGAATATGTTTTTACAAAATGGTTTCATTCGTGACTTGTATTACTTAATTCAAGATTATCATTTTCATTCATAGTCAGTCATCATTTTAAACGGTTCCTTACCTCGTTACTATTGTTGTAGAGACTTTCTCTAATTATCTGATGTACAATATACATACAATCACAGGAACATAACACTAATTATTTCTAACGATATCCTTTGAAATACTGTATCTATATGTCTTCATATTGTAAAGGTATTCATAGTACTAAGTGTTATGAAAGTTTAAGAGACTGGCGCAATGGTTCAAATCACAGTACAAGAAATATTTATTTTTGTAATCTATTCATCTTTACTTCGCTGTCATCAGATATGTTTTATAGTTAAGTAAATTTCGCCACGCACATATATACAATATCCACCTTGCAAAATACAGAAATATTTAATTAGACAATAGGTAAAGGTGGAGGCGGCGTTGCCATCTACCTTCGTAACCATATTCCGTTCTCCATACTCAGCAAATCAGATTCTAATTATTCTGAATCTGCTGAACACCTATTCATAGAGGTTTTGATTGGCCGAGCAAAACTTTTATTGGGTGTCTTTTATAGTCCATCCCTTCATATAGACTATTTTGATGATTTTGAAAATTTATTAGAGTTGTTTGTGTCTAATGCAGACCATACTATTATTATGGGAGATTTTAATACCTGCCTTATTAAGAACGATGTACGTGCCAAGCGTCTACTAAACATCACCAACGGTTCCAATCTGAATACTCTCCCATCTAAAGCTACTCATTACTTTCCAAATTGCTCGCCTTCTTTATTAGACCTTAGTTTTGTTTCCTCCTTGCACCACGTTGAAAGCCATGGGCAATTTTCAGCTGATGGATTTTCATACCATGACTTAATTTACCTATCTTATAAAATACGCCCCCCTAAGCTAAGACCAACCGTGGTAATGCGTCGTAGTTTTAAAAATTTTAAAAAGGATTTATTTATGAAAGACCTAAATAGTATTGATTGGAACTCTATTTTTAAGGTTAGCACAATAGATGAAAAGCTTGAACTATTTAACTCCCATCTAACAGAACTTTTTGATAAATACGCCCCTTTCCGTCCTATTAAGCTAAAACACCTTCCCGCCCCTTGGCTAACCCATGAAATAAGAGCCCTTATGTCGAAACGAAACCGAGCCAAATGTAAGTACAAATTAAACCCCAATGACATTAATCTTACTAAATATAAACATCTCCGGAATCGCTGCAATAAAGTATGTAGAGATGCCCAGCGACTGTATATACACTCTTCAATTGAAAACAGTAAACCTTCTAAGATCTGGAAATTTCTGCAGACACTTGGAATTGGCCGGCAACCATCTACTATCTCGCATAATCTTGATCTCGACGCTCTGAACGGATTTTTTGCTACAGCTATTCCAATGGATAGCAAGGAAAAACTTAATTCTCTTAACCATCTCCTTTCACTACCTGTTCCTAGTTATCCTTCTTTCCATTTCACTCCCGTTAATCACAGCAACATCAAGTTTCATATATTTTCAATAAAATCGGATGCCACAGGGAGTGATGGAATCAACCGTAAAATGATTCTCTTAACCCTCAATATTATTCTACCTGTACTTTCCCATATTTTCAATTTCTCCTTATCCTCCGGCAAATTTCCTAGTGCTTGGCGTAAAGCTCATGTACTTCCAATCCCTAAAATTAAAAAGCCTGAATCCTTCTCCAACTATCGCCCTATATCTATCTTACCCTTCCTGTCTAAGGTATTGGAGCGTATCGTCCATTCCCAACTATATGCCTACCTTCACAAGCATAACGTTCTCACAGAGTATCAGTCTGGCTTTCGCAAAGGTCATAGCACAGTTACTGCTCTCACCAAGGTTTGTGATGATATTCGCTCCAATATGGACAGCAAACAACTGAGCATTCTTGCTCTGTTGGATTTTAGTAATGCATTTAATACGGTTGATTTCGAACTCTTATTGGCTGTTTTGCGTTCCATCAACATATCCTCCGAGGTCGTGACGTGGTTTCGTAGCTACTTGTATGATCGTCATCAAAGTGTACGTGTCCTTAATGAATTTTCTTCCTTTCATCTCCTGTCTGCTGGTGTGCCGCAAGGCAGTGTCCTTTCCCCTTTATTATTTTCCATATTTATTAATACGATCACTTCTTGGTCTCCTAATTGATAATTCATTTTCCTGGTCCGGTCAAATTGCCGAAGTTAGTAGGAGAACCTTTGCTACAATCGGCTCATTAAAGCGCTGGAAACATTTTATACCAATTAAGACCAAAATATCATTAGCCCATGCCCTTGTACTTCCTATTTTGGACTATGCAGACAGCTGTTACCCGGACGTTACGGAGGATCAGCTTAATAAGCTCGAACGTTTACAAAACATGTGTATAAGATTTATTTTTAGCTTACGTAAGTTTGATCACATCTCAGAATACCGTACGAAACTCAAATGGCTTACTATTAGACACCGCCGCAACTTGCATATCCTCTCACTCCTCTATTCTATCATCTATAATCCTTTCAGTCCTTCTTATCTAAAATCCCGGTTTCATTTCTTGGGCGCTGATACATCCTCTCAACTTCAACTTCGATCAAGATCTGACAACCGACTAAAGTTTCCAACTGCTCACACGCGCTTTTATGGGGAATCCTTTTCTGTGAAAGCGGTAAAACTATGGAATATGATTCCTTCAGACATTCGTCACTCCAAATCACTAGATATATTCAAAAGTCGTCTAACTAAGTATTTTCTTTCCTTACAATAACTATGTATGTATTTATTTGCAATATAGTATGTATGAATGTATGTATGTATATGTATATATATTTATGTATATATGTGTATATCTGTATGTATGTGTATTGTATATATGTATATATCTGTATGTATGTGTATTGTATATATGTGTATATCTATGTGTATGTGTCTATATGTATTATGTATTGTATGTACAGGTTTTATATTTGTTAAGTTTACTTAAGCTCTGCACCACATTTTGCCCTCTCTCTTAGACGTATCCTATCCTTGGATTGGTCGCCTGGAAGAGATCACTCTTAGTGATAAGGCCGCCTTTGTGCATTTTGTGTCATAAAATATTAATTGTAATTCTTTTCGTAATGTGCAATAAAGACTTTTATTATTATTATTATTATTACTTCTAAATCTTCATAAAAAAACCAAATCTAATCTAGCTTCACGCTGTATCCCTAACGAAGTAGTCAGACAGAACGGAGCGCCAAAAGCTACGGTCTCTGTATACGAGTACTTCTTTCGCCTCGTCCACTGTCTTGAACATACCCTCCGGGGTGCAGTCATGCTTTTTACGTGACCTTCTTCCATTATTTTTGATACTGTGTTTTCGAAGATCAATCGAGGTCTTCTCCTACCTGTCTTACTGCTCATTTTCCATCACAAATCTTTTTTGTCATTCTTTCATAACTCATTCGTTCGACGTGCCCAAACCAGCTGAGCACGTTCTTCTTCATTCTCACTGTGACATCCTCGCTAGTACCTGTCAGAACACACTACAACATTGTAGTGACAGAACAATTAACAAGAAATTGTTAATGTTCTATTGCTACAATGTACTAATGTCGTAATAATTAGGCTTAGATAGCCGAGATAACGTAGGTAGAAGATATATGAAGCTTTTGCAAGAGCTGACGGAAAATTCTTAGGTCACATGGTTTACTAATAAGAGTCTAAATCTTTGGTGTGTATGTTAATATTTATATGATAATTAAATTTTGTTAAAAATTATATTCAAATTTCCAGTTTTATCTCCCCACACCGGTTTTCTTTAGAATTATTGTATGTCACAATCGTTTTATAGCAATTTGGCAAGCACTATCGAGTTCTATAGGAAATGAAACTAGCTGTGTGCAATTATGAAAAAAGCCAGCAACAAGTCATAGGTCGATCATAAAATAGTAGTCGTACAGGTTTTATTGTAACACTCAGACTATCACATATCGAATAGAATCTATTTATTTAAATGGAATTCAATATCAATTTAATTTAATTAAAATTTATTAACAAACGTTATGTGTAGTAATAGTTCACGGATTTTATTTTAGCTTATTCATAATCCATTAACGTTGCCATAGTCGAAGAGAACGGAGAGCAAAATGCTACAGACCCTGTAAAATTACAGGGACATCTTCGTCCAATGTCATCAACTTCCTCATACATGCCGTCATTATTTTTAGGTAACCTTCTTCCAGTATTATTATTTTAAAACGTCGATGGTTCACAGAGCTATGATAAATAAAAAAATATAAGTTTAAAGGAGATTTTGCACTAAAAAGTTATTTACCTATTTACTATTATTTAATCTAATCTCAATATTAACCCTACATGTTATATTGATAGATTGCGTTGATTTGCAAGCTTTGCATATGAGCGTTCTAGAGGTGTCAGAGAGCGGAAGGTCAGATTTAATAACGTAATCATAAATTATTAAAAATATACATAACTCTTATGATTAAATTATTTTTTAATATTTTTTTTTAATATGCACAGATAAACTTAACCATTACTTCAATGTTCTAATAGCTGGCCAATGACAATATCTATATAAGTATATAGGTGAAAATTTTATTCATAGCTACATATTTAGTTCTTAAAAATTGTTTAAGTACATTATTTGATTGAATATGGATTGTGGGTCCATTTTACCGCAAACTCAATATTTCTATTAAAAAAATATACCGCAAAGTTATGCTAGTTCGTGGAAATATTTAAGTACTTAAACTATAAACAGATTATAATTAGGAATATTTGTTTGCAATAAGTTTCGAAGTGGCGAAATTTTAATGGATATTTAAAAGTACATTCAAATAGAATTATGAGCAAAACGATTATGGTTACCGTAACCTTGTAATGTCTAAGTGGCGCGCTTTATAGAAGTAATGTCGGATGGGGTCACTAAAGTTCACAGTGCCCTACCCTCTTACGTGATATCGCATACTTAATACAAATTATTCTATCGTCACGCACCTAGTTAGTGAATTATATATTTAAAATAATATAACTGGCACTGAATAATTTCGTTTTTAATTATTTGTAAAAAGCTGAGAAATTAAAATAATTTAAAAGTAATTGTTTCTCTTTGCGAAGATAAACACACACAACGTACACATACATAATTTCAGTTGATGTCTTACTGCGTCACGAAAGCCTCATGAAGTAAAAGTAAAAAATATAAAAAAAATCTTTACTTAGAAAACAAAACTAACTGGTTTCTCAGCTACATACTCGTAGCTTAAACTTGTAGAATTTCTGACCATAAAAGTATGTATATTCACAATAGATCTCAAGAATAATTAATTACTTACTACAATTTTTTTATCTTTACACATTTCCTTTTTTTAAATGACAAGAAGAACTGCTGAAGTTATACATCATTTTTTCTTTCAGAAGTAGGCCTTAATTAACATAGAGAGGAATTTTAGAACAACTAGAAGTAGAATTAGCTAGAAAGATCTAGCTAAAACAAAGAAAAATCTTTATTATATCTAAGCATAAACATTCTTCCGAGTGGGTCGTAAAGTCAGATACATCCTAACTGCGCAGAGATGGCGTCATACATAGTAATACATAAGTATTGTATTTATTGTAAATACATATTGTAGAGATATTAAATAAATATTTATATACACATATTTCCATATCGCAACTTCGTTTGCGTGGACTACAGAATATAAAACCGGTAGAAACCTTTACTCCGTGAAGAACCAACAAACCACCAAAACAAACCACCACCACCACCCTGACAAATTTTAGCTTTTTCAACTTTTCGGATGAGCGTTGCCCATCAGTCACTTATGGAAAAGTTTTATATAAAATCTTAAACTTTAGAAGATTCATAACGCGACCATATCCTGTAGGTTTACATCTACTTTCTACGTGCAACAAGTATTAGAAATACGAAAGTCTAATAGTCTGTTAAGCGTAACGCAAATACATATGAATACTGTAACAGTTGAATAAATTCGAAATATAATATGTAATATAACGATAATCTTCATACTATTAATGAATTAATTCAGGTAAAATAATATACATTTACAACGAAAACTTCAATAAACCCCAGTTACACGGTAGTAGACATTAGTATCTAGTTATTTCATATCTTCGCCATTATATACAAGAGTTTATTAACATATCATTAGCTTATTCCTAGTTAATTTAATAAAATTATTATATTTTCAATTCAGTATCTTATTTTATGGGACATATATGCACTAAAATTAAATTAATTATAATGTTCGAAGCAAAAGTTACAATTAAGTTGAAATTATATTGTTTGTATTTTCACAAACTATCCTAGTGAGTCGTATCAAAAAAATTATGTTCTTATCATTTCTATTTCATGCACTTATATTAATTAGGCAGCGAAAATTATGTAATGGATTCTGTAATTACCCTTTTCCGCAGATTAAGCTCCTTGCCTTTCTTGTTTCTAAATGATATCACATATTTTAAATACAATATTATCCTCTTAATAACTACGCCTACAAAATTAATTATTAATGATGGCTTAGAAATCGAGTACCCAATTAATGATATTTTATCTGTTACTCTGAAACTGATTATTTAATCTAATTAAGATTTTTTTTTAATATTAATTGATAAACTATGAATACATAGAAAGCAATAATTAGCATTCTTGTACGAAACTGTGACTAATAATAAAAAATAATATCTAAAATGATTTCATAAGTTCTGACTTTTTATGAACAATTTAAAGTGGCTACAGTTTATCACGGGATCTTCTTCATCTTTCTTGGAATACTAAGATTTATATTACATCTTAGCCTGAACCTCTTGAGCCTAAACGAGCTTACTCCGAGTTCCTCTACTGCAACACGATGAGAACCCACACAAGAGATGTATGGAATGCTAAAAAAACTTCTCTTTTTAAACAAGTTAGTTATAGCATTATTATATTGAGATAAAAGATTAATGTGTTTTTAATAAGCGGTTACAACATAATATGTTTCTAGGTAACGACAGGAACGATGTGATATCAAGTTTTGCGGGAGATAAAAATATTTGAACTTGTTCTTAATCAGACATCACCTATTACACATTATTAATAACAGAAAGTCGATAATTTGCTTCCCATTAATTACTCTCGCCCCCTTAGTTTCACTTTGTTACTAGGAAGAGAGAATATAAAATGCACAACTTCAAATTTTGTTATCTTTGCGCTTTTTCTGACGGACTTTCAATTTTGTTTTATTTTTTTTATTAACTTTTATTTCTTCAATAGTAGCCTCCCGTACTTCGTTAGTGTGGCTTTTATGACCTTTACCATGCTTCTTTTATTTAGCACCCGTTGTGCATTTGCGTCTATATTTACAGAAATAGTAAAAAATAATAATATAGGCAATATTGTATATAACGTACGCATATTATGTATAGGTATTCGAAATGGTGATTGATAAACCTACTTGATTATTCTTGTTGTTGATATTTTTAAACAAAAAAGTTACGGAAAAATTTACCAATTATCTCTTATTTGTTTACGAGGCGTCTTGCGTATCTATTTATAAACATATTTGTGTATTTAAGTAATTGGAATGACATGGCACCAATATGCGTTCATCAATTATATTATTTTTAAAAGCTTTTATTAATTTTATAGGCGACAAATAAAGATAACGTGATATTCCTTGACAGTCAGATATCTTTACAAGAGACGACGATGGCGTTAATAAAGCTTAGCTCCATAATCGTATCTAATACTCATAAATATGAACATAAACTTTCTATTCTCATAAATGTGTTTTTTTTATTGAAATATAATTTTGTTAACGATCTTTTATAACAAAAATAGAAATTTCATTTCTACGTTTACGATATTGCCTATACAATTATACAGTATAAATGTATAGGTATATAACTTTGTATAGTATAATTAATTGACATTCAAAAATAACTAGTGGCTAAGATAGTAAGAAACCGTGGTCGTAAGTAGGTACAAATAATGAGTGTCGATTGATAATAATGGAAGCAAATCGGGTCGCGACTCTACTATCTTTTGTGATAACCCCACCGAGGAGATCGGGTCTTGCCCGAGAGGCACAAACGTATAGTTAAGTAACGGCTTGATATTTAAAATCTATTAAATTAAAAATATAAATAGAATTAAAAAGTGGGAACGAAGTGTGGGAACCTTAAGTCTAGGTTCCCTCTTCCTACAGCTGCTGTGTGCGGGATACAGCTTGAAGCTGATTTGAAATCTATTTATTTTTACATTTTTTTTTGAAAATGTTAAACATCGTTAATTATTTCTTCAATAACTGTATTATGAATTTTAAGTATATAAAAATATAGATGTCAAGGCGCATTGGGAGATGTCTATTTGTGAATGAATGTGAATTCGATTCCCACTCCGGACAATTATTAAATATGTTCATAGTTCTACTGCAAATGAATTCTCTTGTCAAGTAAAATATTTTGGGTTGTTGAATTAATCTTAGATCATGGTTTGAACTCTCCCAAAATTAACCTTTATCAAAAAAAAAATGTAAAATGTGATTATTATAACCGTCTTAAAGTAAGGGCGATGACGTATTATCAACACTATTTCCTAGTTCATATTGCTAATGAATAATAGAGGCTGCAATTATAATGAATGGTTATACTAGACAATTTCTAGGCCTGTAAGAATGAGGAAGAGAACACATTCGTAGGTAAACTTTAAAAAGCTAAACTAGCAAAAGTAAAAAACGGAATCCTTATAGGAATGAGTGCATACATCCGCAAACTTAAGTTTGTAATTTTGTTCAAAATGATAAGGATGATGATGCCAGACGTATTCTTTTTGAATTTTTTTTTTAGACTCACGCTGTATCCCGCACATAACAGGGTAGGAGGGATAAAATAAAGTCTTAGATAGTCCCAGATTCCCTCTGGGAACCTAGTTTTAAGACTTTCCATTCCCATTAAAACACTTCCGATCCCCACTTTTTGCCGAATTCTCGAGGCATTGCGGGTTGAGTGGCAGCCGCCGCGCTTCGACACCAGAGCGAAGAAAGAAAAATATTAAATAATTAATTTCCTCAAGTGGGAATCAAACCCACAACCTGTTGCGTTTACAGTCACACTTTGTGCCCCTGCGTCCATGACATGCGACATATATTTTATAAAAACTTTTTGACTTATATATACTAATAAGAAACGTTGAATTGACTTTAAATATAACTACATATATTCCAATGTAGAGTTCATCATAAATGATAAATTTTAAGGCAGTCGTAGTTTAAACAAAATAAAAATTTATATAAATATAACCCGAATGATACCGGGACGTGTATTGGTAAACAACAAACAAAAAGCTATTTATATAATCAGTCTGACCCATTGACTGTTATTGAAGGCGGCCAATTAAATAACAAAATAAAATGTTTTGCTATAAGCAAAGTAATGGATTGTCATCATTTAAACGCACAAAAATATTAATCAAGAAATAAAAAAAACTAAATAGAATAGATTCTTCTATTCTATCGATTTTATTGTTAAATAGCATTTTTTTCAGTATTGTATTTTACGAAATGTTAGCTTTTTTTGTAACTCTTGAATTTCAAATTATTACACAGGTACTAATAAGCGCGGCGTTGAGTTTCGCCACTCTACAAGCATTGTTATTTAGCTATGGAAACCAGATAACGTAATGTTTTTACACTAGGTTCTCTCTGCTCATCCTGCTGAATAAAGATACGGAATAAGGAGAGAAGATAAAAAAAATATGGATACATGAAAAGAAACCGGTATTATAGGAGGTAACAACTATGCAGTTTGCCTTTGATTTATAAAAGAATTTGAAATATGTATATCCTACAAATCTTTATTTGCCACATAAAAGGAAATGGAAAAGGTAAAAATTTTATTATTTTATAATTATTGTGACGTAGGTAATATTATTTTTCTATTCCTGCTCTATCAAATTAATTGATCAGAATTGTTCAACCACTCCTTTCATAGTCCTTCACTTTTTTATCCACAACATAAATTAATGAATAGGAACAAAGAAATAAATTAAAAGGATTTATACATATGTTTTTAGTAAATGTTATTTACGTATATAACTCATACCTATTTATTATATTCCCCCATGCCACTATAATTTAAAATATGTTGAACTCCAAGCAAGAAAAAAATTATAGCTGAAACAATTTCAAGTAATGAACTACGTATTTAGCCTACACCTAAGAACTTTTAAAAGGAACATCATTACCAAGAATACATCACGACTTAGCTATTAAATTAGAGTCGTCAATGAAGCTGATGTTTTAGTTATTTTTTACATTCTCCCTGCAAGTAAATCATATACTACGCATTATGACCATGACATTTATAATTTTGTTTAGTTAAATTTTGAAGCGTCACAGTTATGGGAAAAATATGTACATTCTTTGTATTCAACAAATATTACTCCATTAATCATTATAGATAATAAATGATTATAGATAATATGTGATTGAAATTTTATGACAGTTCTACATATAATTATATTATTTGCATTAATACTTTTTATGTGTTTTATTATTTTAAACGTCCATATCACGCACTCTCAATGACAGTTATTTTGAATGAAATTACTCTTATCACGGTTTCCTACATTTACGATGTGCTATTTTTAGATATTGAAATAATATTCGGAAGCATAAGTTAATATATTTAAATAGAAATCTTTGCGGACTAAATTTAATTTACATTTTAATAAATAAATAATGCATTCAGTATAGAATAAAGTAATTTGAAGGATGTTTACCTTTATTTTATTTAATAAAATAGAATAAACGACCCCATTAATATAAATAAGTAGTCATTATACGTACATATTTGGAGCAAACTTTAAATTTATAGTTGAATATTTGCATAGTTGATGAATGATATATTTACGACTTAATTCATTTATCTAATCTTTTACCCCAAATGTTAATATATTATATTGTATATGGAAATATTCGAACTCGTCTTTACATATAACGATTCTTCTCTATTAAAGATACGAAAGGTCGAAAAGCATCTCCTGGTCACGGTCTTAATTTGAAAATTCACAAACCTAATTAAAGAAGAAATAATAAACATTTTTTAAAATGTTATTTTATATAATATAATTAAATAATTATTATTCTAGGAAATATTTTCTCAATACTACAATGTTTTCAAACAACAAACGTTTAAAGTTTACAAATCGAGATTATTTACTGGTCACGTGTATCGTATCCGTCTGCTCCATATTGCGCGATGTCACTTTATCATTTCGTAGTTCGTAGATATGATCTATATATATAAATCTATATTCAATTAAACAAACGAAAACGTTATTACGTAAATCCAACTTCAAATATTTGATTATAATATTATAGTCCTTTAAAAGTTAAAAGAATATCTATTTTAGAAATATCGTTGTTGAAATATCACGAAAAACGTTATAATTAGTAAAAATATTAATGCAAGTATTTTATGTGATCTTTATATATCTTTCTTCAAATAAGATAATAAGATTTATATTTGAGTTTTCGTTGATTAACTTAAAACCTTATTAATTATATTTTACAAATGAAAAATATTTATTTGACATTAAATAAAAAATATAACTAACTATTGATGGCCACACTAAGTAGCTACTTATATAAAATTAAAACTAATACACAAATATGTTTTTCCGGAAATGATACTCATAATTAAATATTATTAATAAGATTATGGTCATAGGTAAAGTCAAGGTGAGCTCTTAAACCTATTTGTTACACTTATGCTCGTATCAACCATTATGTCACCGGGATGCGTGACGCGATCGACCTTCGTATTATTGAGTAGGCAACAAATTAGAATACAATACACGATAATATACCTAACCTGTAATTAATATATGTTTGTCATGCATTTATCCCTAAATTTTAATCAAACCATTTTAATCATATATTATCATTGTCCTTACAGGCTGTCAATTGTTACATTCTTAGCCTATTAGCTCAATAAATATAGATTGTCTGTGATACATGTGATACTCACAAATGTACAAGGTACTGTTGATTGTAGATGATATTTCGATAGTTTTTTTTGGTTTTTACCAATTTAAATTAAATATATTTTACAATTTTCTACTATACTTTCCGAATACATTTTTAAAAAGTTTTTTTTAAATTTTAAATTTTAATCATACTTTTAGATGTATCTGTTAGCATACAGGTCCATATAATCAGATTTTAATATTAATTTAAAATCAATAAAAAATATGTATTTTCCGAAACGTGAAGTAAAGCGATCGTGACGTGAATACATTATGTAGCTACTTCGTGATCAACGTAGCTGCCGGATGCAACTTTATTTATTCTTATTGAAGCTTTTATAAGATTTTGTGTTATGTTAAATTAATTGAAATACAAAAAGCTGTATGTATTTATTTTACTTAATCAATTTTATTAATTAACACTTTTAAGCTTTTGCAATTATTTTATAATTAACGTTCTACACTTGTCTTAAAAAAAATCCCCAATCTTCATTTTTGGATGCCAGATTTTTTTGTATACTAAACATATATTTGAAAATGTTTGTAACATTTGAATATATCTATGAATATATAATACATGCATTATCAATTATTAAGAACTTAGAAGATACTCGTATTTACAAAAGATCTCTTCAGAAACATAAACGTAATTGAAACCTTTGTCCAGCAGATAATTAAATTCAAATAATTTTATTAACCTGATTAGTTGGAATATACCAAGTACCTATTCCAATAAATTTTGATTAAAATTATAAATAAGTAAAGTTTCTCTTCATTTGCTAATTTATAATATAGCGTATTTTTATGAACATCTATATCCAGTGTCAGGAACTCTCATTATTAAAATATCAGATTAAATATAAATCACTTTAGAGATATATAATAATTAACATACCTTTAATATAAATACTACAACTTATATCTAACACCTGACGCAGTTTCTTTGCCTGGTTCTTAAGAGCGTATATCCACACCTTAAATGCACCACTCCTTCTTTATATACTTGAAGTATAATATAATATAAACTTATATACTTAATAAACCTACTTTGAAAACAAATGCAAATTTAACATTAGACTATAAGTATAGTCAAGCTCTTGCTTCTTGTGCATATTTTTTTAACTTTCATGCTGTATACCACATGTACCAACGTAGGCAGAGGAAGCCTAGTATTAAGATCCTCCACTCCCCACTTTCCGCCGAATTCTGGAGGCACTGTGTGTTGAGTGGCGGAACTCAACATCGTACATTTGGCTCGACATCACACTTTTGAAAATGTTAAATATTTAATTTCTTCGATTGCGAATCGAACCCACAGTATGTCGTATTTACAGTCACACGTTTCTGCCACTGCGCCACAACTATCCTCAATATTTTTTAGGTTATATAATTTATGACGTAGCTACCATTTTAATCAAAAATATATTATTTTAGTACAATGAAAATCAATTTACTAGTAACCGTACGGTTGAATTTTAATAATATATGGTTTTAAATTTACGAAATACAGTAGTCGGTCCAGCGATAGGTGTTTAATATGTGAATATGTTAAACAAAAATTGAGAATTCTTGTATACCAACAGGACCTTGACCCATTGCGCCAGGCTCAGCCGTGACATCGAACTCGTTTGAGACTCGAGTCCCCGTAAACGAGACTATCATCGCCGGTTCCAAGGTGACCACAGTTAAGCATTCCGCGAAATAGTTCTGTCACTTTTTCATAAAATATTAAGTAAAGCAAGATATTAAGTCGATTCCGCAAACTCGCTGTCGCCATTTTATTGTATAGGCTCAGGGATAATCACGTGGGAACTGTAACATAACAATACGTTAGTTACAAAAAAGTCGCAATTATTTCTGGATATCTTTCCGTTGGTATTGACTAATTTACATACTTGACGTTGACACGCCTTAAAAATTAAATTTAAAAACATTTTTCCATTAAGGAAACTTTGCGGTCAATGTGAATATTTAGATTTTTTTTCTTTTTTTAATTTCTCACTGTATCCCACATGCTGCAACAAGGGCTGAGAGAGCCTAGTATGAAAACACTCCGCTCGCTCGTATCATTACGGGATGATTGGTGGATGTCAACGCCGCGCTTTTCTTCAACATTAGATCGAGGAAATTCGAAATTCTGTTCTCTTATAACAGTTAAATTTGATTTATTAATAAATAACGCTATAATTTTCTTTTTTGCTACTCTATATCTAAGTCTATACATAATACACACTCCACGTGTCATTATAAATTAATTATAATTCTATTAAGTGTTATTTTTTTATTTGTAAATCAATTAATTCAAGAAAGTTGCATATCATATAACCTCGGCATTTCAAAGAAATTAAGTATGTGAAATTAAGTATGCACGACAAATTGATCAGGATAAAGTGAACCATTGACCAAACCTTCATAATTAGTCTAAATTTATATGAATAGCACATTTTCTTTAATTTCTCCTCTTTAGTTACACATAATTTAATTAGTAATTATGGCAAAAACTATAACAATGTTCTATAAATATTCTTATTATAAATATTAATGATATTTACACCCACTATACTACACCAGTTGAAGCCATTTGCAATTAACATTGAAAATATAATTTATATTATGCATATTAAGAGCATAAAATTGTGTACAATTAATTTTACTTTCTCTTGGCAAACGGCAAAGACAATATATATGATAAACAATATATAGACATTTAAAAATAAATAGAAGACTGGGCAAATAAACACGTTTTGAAATTTGAAAATAAACTTGTTTCTATGAGTAATCAGTTATGACTTCATGAAATATTATAAATAATTTTAATATTATTGTATTTAAAAGGAACCGCAATTGATTTTATTGAGGCAAGCCACATACTAAATGCGAAGGTTGCTTACGTTAGGGTAATAACGCATGAAGGCGACGCGGACAGGAGCAAAGGAACAATGCACGAAGACTAATGAACAAGTACCTACCTACACCAGCGCTGCAGGAATGTAGTAGAGTCACGACACTCTTTGTTGTTAGAATTAATCAATTGAAGAATCAAAGGTTGATTTACCGCTCGTTTTAGATACAAAATAAACAACATTCTATTATTATTATAGATTTCTAATTATTTATTTAATTAAATAATTACTGGAACCACAGTCGGTCGTCGTCGTCAGTGTAACGCGATGGTTGTGAGTTTGGTAACCACTTGGAGGAATTAATGATTATTTATTAATATTTTTATTTCTTCGCTCTAACACAAACGCAAAATTCCGGCAATGAGTTCCGTGATTCAACATGTAAAGCTTCGAAAAATTCAGCGGAAAATGGAGAACGGAGTGTCTTAATACTACGTTTCCTCTGCCGACCCTGCTATATGCGGTATGCAGCGCATTACAGATATACCTAGCCGTGTTATTTACACGTGTCTACTTAATGAGAATTGCATAATAATTACACAATTTAATAAAAGTTTTTCAAATATAGATAAAAGTATTTAAACAATCGCTTAACATAACAAATGTAAAAAACAAAATTTTATATAACCCACGTTCTTTAAGCGTGCTAATTTTGTTTACAATTTACTAATGTCAAGATAATTTATCTCTTTACTTTTTACTTTCTTTTTCACGTTGTCAACTGCAATTTCCAGGGTTGATGTGCGCACACACACATAGAGAACCTAACAACTACATAAATTTTAATTTTTTTAGGAATAAATTAAAATATTTTGAAATATAGATAATACTTTCTCTTTACACAAGATGGATGACATTGAATATAACAAAAAAAGAACGACAAGTGAACTAATAAAAAAAATACTTAGCTCATTTCATCAAACTCATTATATAAACTAAAAAAAATTGTTATAAAAAAATCAATAATTAAATTAAAAATAATATAACGAAATCATCCTCATTATTGAGTAAAAGGTGATTTATTATTTGAGATTGTACTAACATAATAATACCACTATACCGCTAATCAGCGCGACCTCAGTAGCAGTTTGCTGAAAAGTATTGCGGCAAATAACACACGCTTGCGCAATTTTTGTTTAATATATGTAATGTTCAAAGGTAACCACAATGAATATTTGTAGTAATATTAAGAAATACCTCGATAAACTGTAACATAATTATGTATGGGTAATTGGTAGTGATCTTTGACTCGTATTCAAAGCAACTAGTACCGAGCAAATAAAAAATAACACGTTATTTCCTATTTAAATCATGTTTTAATTAAATTTTAACATAAATATTTTGATCTACAATAATTTTAATATTTGTGAACTTGTACTGCGACTGTAACGAGAATATAATTAACTGTATATCATTTTATGTTTAATAATAAAAGTTAGGATTCGTCAACCTAACATACCTAACCTACGAAAAAAAGCTGCTTTTTAATAATATAATACATTTGCTTAGTTTACAACGTTTACCGAGTATTTATTTCAAATGATTTAATTTTCTAACGACAATTATAAGAATAGCAAGTATTATTTGATTAAAAAATACTCTCTCTATTTAATAAAATAAATATAAAAACATGAAATATTTACTTATGTTGCTTCTGAAACTTGATATATAAGTATAGTATGTATTTTATTTATTCGATAAAGTAAAAATGTGCATAACATAAACATAATACAATAATTAATAAGCGTGAAAATTTTCTATATTAAATATTATTAAAGAAATGTACTATTAATACTTTTTTATAGCTCCAATCAATCTGTCGAATAATAAATGCCAACTTCAAATAATAATTAAATATAAAAAGAAAATACGCAATATTTCCAATCTCAAGAGCACCATTTTTACGTTCATTATTGTATTTATCTTATGACTTATGTATGTCATGTTTTTAGTATACTGATACGTTTTCAAAATATAATTAAGGTTTAATAACAAAAGATGTCAGTAGAAAAATACATAAGTATTTATTATGTCCCAAGTATACTAGATATATATAAGGATCGAAGAGCCCATAAATTATAATATGTGCAGACAGTTCTGCACCAATCTACCATCATGACTATGTCTAGAATTTTGTAGTTATTTGGGTTATAAGTTTTAATATTTTTAGGATATGGCCAAATTTTGCGAGGCCTTACCATTTAAAGTGTGTATATGATATTACGTTCCCAAGTCTGTCAAGGTGGTCCTGTGCAAATATTTTTTTATTTTCTTATCACTCGTAAGTTTAGGTATTGAGAATTCGATCGATCATATATCGACAGTAAGTATTTCGATGACAAATGTGGCCGTGCGATAATGTCGAATTCGTGTCAATGGTTCAATGCGACCCGGGGGCTGGCGCCGCGCACCTCGCACCACGGGCCGTCAGCCGTCACCCACGCGACAAAACCAGCCTAAATCGATTTGTAACTATTAACACAAAGTTTTTATCATAGCCCACCTACTATTTACTTACTATTGTCATTAATTGTGATTTTTCCTTTTTAATTCATGAAAAATATATCTATAATTTCATTAATATCAAAGAACTTAAAACTATCTCTTACCGTAAAAACTATTTTTTGTTTCTCCATTTTAATTGTTTTGACTCCTCTTACCTGAAAAAAATTATACAATATATTCTCAGCTCTCACTTTATTCTCTATACATTTATGTTAATAATTTAACATACATACTTCAGGCTTATAACTAATATGTAGTTAATAATTCATAGATTTATAAATTTATGTAGGTAAGAAAAGGCGTGATGCATGGGCACGAGCGTGGGACTGTAAACGCGACGGATGAGGGTTTGATTCCCCCCCGGGAAAAAAAATATTTTATGTTTTCATTTCTTTGCTTTGGTACCTTCAGCTGAGATCTACCACTCTAACCGCAATGCCTTAAGAATTTGACGGAAAGTGTCGAACGGAATTGTCTTAATGGGGAACAGTGTCTTATCACGAGGTTTCCAGGTTCCTTTTGCCCTACTATGCGTAGGATACATCCTGAGGTTAAAAAATATACATGTACTAACAATAAATATTTCATTACATGTACATTGCTAAATTCCTACGTTTTTCGAAAAAGAGTTTGAAATTTAGGCGTAATTTAGGACCAGTCAAAATATTTCTTCATTCCATCATAAGGTTGACATTTTCGCCACATGATGCAATTGAATACTATTGAAGACAGGTGTGCTAGTAAAAGTTTCAGCGACGATAATTCTGATAAATTTATTACTAGTTCCATATGAAGTTACAATGCTTGAGCTGTAGGCACGTTGATTTTAAAAGTTATTTACAAACTTAAAAAATTAAAATTAAATTTTATAAATATATGAACTCTACGTGTATGTCTATTTAAAAAGGTGTCGAAAACATTTTTAAATAGACACAGTTTTCTTTTTTTAACATGTACATGTTAATAAAAAACTCTTTGCCTATGCACATATTCAGCTGATTTATTTTATTAAGAATTTTACGAACGAACGAAAATTACACACGGTAATTGAGATCTATAATAGTCCATTCTTCAGCCAATGAAATTTTCCCAACGAACCCTGTAAAATTTGGGACTCAACTAGTAACCCTACTGCAAATCATCAAAGATAAAATAAATAAAATAAATATTTCATAAACACAAAAATTTAAATATCAAATAATTAAATGGTTCTGTATATGAAATAAAAATATAACGTTACAAACAATTGATTGAAATTCAATGCAGGATCTAGTTAATCGACGCAGTTATATGGAAAATTAGCAAATTTGAAATAATTATCACAATATTTAAAAATAATAATCAATTTCAATTTCAATAAATTGATTATTATTTGCAATGCAATGCATGCATCATAAATAAAAATGTATTTATTAGGCAGTTGTTTTATTCCATCGTGGCGTATTGGGATAGCATCTGGCAAGTTTTGTGACTCGGGGAATGAAATATTACATTTCCCCAGACCTCGCTCTAATAAAACAAAATTCGGCGTTGAATTACGCCATTCAATGCAATCGATTGATTGAGACTTTAACAAAATTCATTGATTTTAACAAAACATCGAACTTTTTTTTATTTTTGCGCTTTGTTAATATTGGTTGTATTTTTGAAATGATTCATTTTATGATGTTATGAATGCCAAGCGGATATTACCATTTATTGTTGCATACTGGCCTAATTTCCTTGTACGATATTGATACCTATATAAAAGTTGTAATGTTTTTTTTTTTCGTTTGTCCCTGTGTGAACGAATTTAAGTATACAATAGAGTATTAGTTATGTCCTTATTCTAAATAGTTGAAAATGTTATTTCGAAATATATAATATTTTGTTAAATTCTAACTTAGCATTTATCAGCACCGGTCTACCTGTCATCCGATGGAAACAATAAAGCTCTACGTCTACCCTTTAATGTCACCTCTTAAGCTACCAAAAATATATTATAGTGGGTATACCTACTTACCAGCATACTTTAGTAAGGTAATTCTTATTTATTCTAATTACTTTTTAAAGTTATTTTACGAATTTCTTTGTTCAGGCTTTATGGGTGTATAGAAGATAGAACAGCATATACAGATTATAAGTAAATAATGCAAGTATTATATTAAATGCTCATCAACATACAAATACATGCCAGATTATATTAAATCTCCATAAAAACAAGAATGTTTGTTTAGGCACTTCTTCACGAATAAAACGTTTTACCTCGTAATTTTTAATAATATAGCTAATACTGTGAAACAGGTTTGGCTGAATAAGATAACCTTATATAACACGCTTGATTTAGCCTCATACTTTTTATTCAACAACAGTACAAAAGAAGACTAAAGTAAATACATATTGCAAGCAACTACGCCGGTGTAACAAGATTTACCAAGATAAAATATTTATATAACCTTTACATCATGAGCTTCCTGCTTTTATTGTATAAAACATTGTTGTTCTTCTACATCATAGAAATATTGAATTTAAGCGACTCTAAAAGAATTCAAATGAAAAATATATTTTTTTTTTAAAGTTATGAACGGACGTGTTTTGAACTTATGATTCAGTGAAAATTTGAAATTTAATAATAAACTACCGTTTTTAGAGTGTTATTAATATGTAAAGTCTAAAAAAAAACGTAAGCAAGATAAAATTGAAATATTAATAAAAAAAATTACATAAACGCTTCAGCGAGAGGAATAATCGTTGCTATCGACGATTATTTTAGGTAAGTGGGTTCAGACAAGCGTGGCCGAAACGTAATATAATACGAAACAATCGATATTTCTTCAGGTAGATAGCGTGATTTGATAATTAGGTATGATATGCACCGGACATGTGATTTCTAGGCGGAACAATTCAATTGAAAATATTTTAGTCGTAATAAATTATTCACATCAATATTTATAGCGCAAAAAGTCTTCTGAGTTTATAACACAAACAATAAGATAATTATAAAACAAATTAATTCAGCATTATCATTTAACTCACCATTCTTTTATCAAAGAAAATAAGTATTAATTATTATTTAATAACTTGGCTCTATTTGTCTCATTTATAGTTTTCATGGGTGATGGGATTATGTTGTTTTCCGGGGTCCTCGACAATTAAATATTAATTTAGGCGTTGTCTTACGCCACTCAGTATGTTACACAAATGAAATGATAAATAACCTCTTTTTTTATCTTTACATATTCATTAAATTTCATATCGTAAATTATTCCAATTAATGCAAGCTTTTTTTTACTTCAAGACAGATTATAATTGAATCGGTAACATAAAGGCGACCCTTATTACTTAAACTTAAAAATATATATTTAAAATTGAACTTGTTCCCACATAATTTTCAATTGAATTGTGGCTATATGTAGCAACAATTTTTATGTAAATATAAAAAAAAATTATAAAAGATATTTAACAATATGCTAACAATTAGTAGTGGAATTTTACACTCTATATAAAATTTAAATACAAGAAAATTGTGATGTCAAAATAGTTTTAGTTTATGGTACAAAATAGTTTTAGGAATTGCACCTAAATTTTAAAATAAATTTCGGAAGCACCTGCACCACGCAAAAGACTTCAACGCGCTCGCGTTCCTATAATTATTTAATATATATATTTTTTTGTCAAAATAAATACTAATAAGAAACGTAGAATTCCAGAATTAGCAGAACTATTTGATAAATATTAATCAATTCCTCTTTTATATGTCAATGTAGATATTACTTTCATAAGCAATAAAATCGTAATTCTTTAATATCTCAAACTACCGTTCGAATCGTAATAGCTTTTTAATAATTTGAACTTTATTAAAAATATTATCTACAAAATATAATACAGAATATAAAAATATTATATTTTAAATAATTATTTAAAACGTCATGGTATCCTTTATACTTACGAGAGCAGCAAAAGCTTGAATATATAAAATCACACCACTATTATTTAAAAAACTCCCGCGCTTATTTCATATACGCGGTTGTCATGGCAACTTGCAATTATACAATATGGCGGACGGTGCGCACGCACTGAGAACGAACGCAGACTGGCTGTTCTGGCGGCGGCCAACGACCACCACCCGGCTATACAGAAAGCGAGAGGAAGAGCAAGCTCCAAGCAAGTTTTTATTGTGCGAGGACAAACGCGCATATTTTTATTAATCCTATACTTGTGTGACATCACGAGTTGCCTTGATTTGTTACTTTACATGGTGCAATGATTAGGTGATTCTTCGTAATCAATGCACATTGTGTGGATAGCTGTAGCCTTCCCCTTGAAGCGTCGATCAACTAACGTTTGTTATGTAAGGCTAATTTTAATTGAACACATCTATTATCATTTCTCTTGACTTTAAGTACACAATATAACGTTTAAAGAAATTAATGGGAGACGTTTGAAAAAAAAAAGAATAAATTATATAATAAATCATATTTATTTCACATTTTCATAAAATACATTGAGGGAAAGTTCGTTACTTCATCTTACGTTTAACAGTATTTAGTCTAATGTCAAAATTATAAATGGATTACAAGCTTCAAATTACCTAATCATAAAAAAGTAACACAAAAATCTACATTAATCTAAGTGTGCCTTATGCCCATTTCATACGAAAATTACCCATTTAGGGAAGATAATAAACTAAATGAATGTGAATGATGAAATGGTCTAAAATTCTAAATAAAATAAGTTTTAAACATAAAAACGTTACAAAATATAATATGCTACGTAATATGTTTAATAAGTAAAATTATAGATATGGGTAAATTAATTCGGTAACGAAATTAAAATTTAATTAAAACAAATGATATGATGCATTCTTGTAGCGTTCGGCGCACCGTCCGAATCGCGGGAAATAGACACACACGTCATGTTGTACAGATAATTAAATTATGGTGATTAAAAAGTTCAATAATGTTTTTGTTTTTCATTAATCGTTGTTAATAGCATTTTTATTTGTTTCTCAACATATAATGCAGATGAATCTGTACAACAATAAATTAAGTGTCAGAAAATTAAATAAAGGACTAAATTATAAAAACATGAACAAAGCAAAATAAGAAAATAACTTGTTAACTGCGTGTTAGTATTTAAATAAAAATGTAGTAATAGTTAGAAAACGCAAAAAAATCCAAAAGTAATATTAAAATTATTATAATCATAAAAAGCATAAGTGTGTAATATTAAACTTTGTACCAGTAATATTAACAATAAATACTATAGTAGATAAAATTGAACAACAAGATGTAACCAAAATGAGCCACATAATACTTATGCTTTATCTAACATTTAGCACCATTTTTATTATTATACAAATAAACTAACAATATTTCAATAAATGTACTAGATTGTCACTAATTTATACAAAATATTTATATAATATAATTTAATTGTTTACAAAAATATGTCTTACGTTATAATAATCATTCATTATCGTTCGATAAACAGACTAGACAGTATTAACGACTTGCTCAAAACATTTAGTAAAAAACTGTTCTTTTTCGTCTAACTTTCTGTCGTCCCCGCTGGAGTGACGTGTGAGCAATGCGTCCTCAAGCGCTGTAAGCGCTTCCGATGTAAACCTCTTTCCTTTTAAATGAGTTATAACAGAAGCTTCTCCATGAAATCCGGATTCAACTAAACCTGGAGGGATATTTAGTGTGACATCTTCAATTAGGCCCTTCTCCACTGACATGTTTATAACAAGCTCTTGAGTGGCTGAATAGATTTTGGAAGGAGCTAATAGCTCCGCCGGCACTGGGAAGCTTCGGCTTACAGTGAATAATGGAGTGCGACCAAAAGACCAGTCCCAAGTCACTAATTCATTCTTTATTTCTGAGAGACCTGTTGAAGGTATAGAAAAATATATAATTTTACTTAGACATAATTAATATTTTTAGTAATAATTAAATTGAAATATTTCGATCGTTGATTTGTTTTATTTAAAATCAGCTTGTCTACAATTTTTATATAAATGTAGGACATGTCAATTCCTATTTCAATTTAATATAAAGAAAATTAAATATAGCATTTTATTGAAAAATATCGATATACATTTTTATTTTAAAATGAGCAAGTAGAGAAAGCATAAATCTTAAAAATAAATCAGCTTCACACTGTATCCCGCACACAGCAGGGTAGGTAGTGGGAACTTTGTGCTAAGACATTCTGTTCCCAACTTTCCGCCGAATTCTGGAGGTGTATTAAGTGGATAGAGATACCCTTCAAACAAAATATTTAACAGTGCTATAGTAAGTTATAATATAACTTGAACAAATAATATACTTATACACACCTGGGAACCATTGATCAGTGGGGTTTATGAATTGAAAGCCTCTTTGTTTTGAGATCTGTCTTTCGCCACCATCTTCTAAATGCAAAGCAGCTGTCCTAAGATACTCATAGCCAACAGCAGTTTGTAAACTTTCCACAGTAACCTTGTTGTCCAGGTCGGCCAGGTTCACAACAGGCGAAGGGGTGGATGCCGTCGCCTTTGTCTGTATGCCATGCTATATAGAATTAAATTGTTCTTAACATAAATGAATGGAAGGAAAGGTCAGGTTAATGTTAGTTCAACATAAGGTTAGGTAAAAACTATGATAATTATTAGTGACTGATGCTAAATGCATTTTATATTAATTATAATTGTTTAATATTACAAGTACTCTGTGTGTAACAATGTATAATGTGCATTTTGTTAAATACAATCTGTTGAAAGACAATAATGTGAGTCATATGCAATTTCATGATCTTTGACTTGATTAATAATTCACAATTCAATTAACTACATGATTAACAACTTTGTTTAAATAATTAACTTTGTTAAAATGCAAGTCTTTTGTATATTTTTAATTATTAATCAATTAATTGTATCATAACAATATCAGCCTAGTTATGTAAAAGGGGCAAATAATGAGTATTATATAAAAATAAAGCATAATTTTGTAATTTTTTAACTCACCTCTCTCTTGGCAAGAGCTTTACTGAGATCTGCCTTATTGGCATTGACTAGAAGTGTGCAGTGATGATAAGCGGACAAGCGTCCTAATTTAGCTGCCGTTCCAGATACCTGATAAATTAATGAAAAAAAAATTATATATCAATAAAAATTTTAATATGTTATATTTATTACATTTATATAATTTTAAAACTTATATTATAATAAGTAATAAACTTTTAAATATAGTGTGGCTGTATAGGCAGTGGCTTATAATACATACCTTATATTTATCCCGCACAATAATATCATCACGTTCATTAATAAAAGATTTTATTCCAAAACCTCTATATAATCCTCTTGTAATTAGTTCTAAGTTGTATTTTCTATTATATCTTTCTCTTGGTGTGAAGAAAGTAATGTTTAAGTTGCCTCTGTCATGATACACAGTGCCACCTCCACTGTTTCTGCGTGCAAGTGCTATTTCTCTTTCTCCTAAAAATGGTACATTTGCCTCAAGCCAGGGATTTTGGTGTCTACCAATTACTACACATGGCTCATTTCTCCAAACCATCATTACATGATGGTTACTAAAGTCCATGTTACGGTACATCCAATCCTCTAATGCCAAATTGGTATAAATGTCGGTTGACTGTGACATGAATACAGATTTTGTTACATCTTCCTCACTCGGCAAGTCCTTTTTAGCATTCTTCTCAATAAGATTTTTAGCTGTACTTAAACTTCGTGAACTTGTCCTCCTTGTTAATCCAACCATTACAAACATGTTGCTTAAAGCAATCTTCCGCATTATTGTCTGCGCCATTATATGATATATATTTGCAAATAACACTTTTTTTTTATAAAGGCTTGGCAGATCAATGCCTTGATTCAAAATTTCTTTGAATAATTGTTCTTAAAAAGTCACAAAAAACACTTAATTTTAAAGTTCAAAAACACTAGTACTTTGTGCAACAAGCATCAGTATCAGCAGAGGACAGAGAGATTAGATATTCATGAAGGGCTATTGTCTGGTGCAGCCACTTCCAGGTTTGGTGCAAGATGTTAATTCGAAAACGAATTCCTAAACAATCGCGACAGTCACTTGGCATACCTCTTCTTGGTTGCAAGATTAACAAAAAAAGACACTAAACAAGTTAATGGACACAAGCTAGGTAATTAGAACCAATTATATTTGTAAAATAATTATTTCACTGACAAAACAATACTTTTATTAAGGCGTACAATCGTGTACAAGCGCGTAGCAAGTTCTGAAACAATTGTCTTTCGTCGTCTCATTATATTCATACGGATGGTGATAAGCGGGCCAAGGAACTAAGAGCGAGGGCATTCGAAGTTCACTCGAAGACGAGCAAATAAATTGATAAGGGACACGAAGCAGGCACGAGCAACATACCATTATCACTCGTCGCCAAGTTGAGATTTATCTCTCATCACATCGTGATTAAAACGTGTGTACATTATATGATCTATAATACAAATTTCTAGACTGCTGATAGCATTGTTTACAATTATGTCTACCTAATAAGACAACTATGTACAAATAATTATTTTAATTTATAACTAGACTACTTATGTATATGTTATAAAGTTATAACCTAAAAACTAAAAACAAAATAGTATTTACATTTTACACTTCACATACTCGACTTAACATAGCGATAAGCGAAAGCGATAGTTGTAGTTGTAGATGTTGACAATTTAAAGTTACCAGCATTGAGCATAGTAATTCCCAAGTTTTTCGAAGAAGTAGTCTCAATCCCGAATCTTATTACTTAATACTTTCATATTTTCTTTCAATATAGGTACATCGTTGGTTTTAAAATGGTTAAGCATTTATTTTTTTAAAACTTAAATACCCATTTAAGTTTTAATAAAATTATTATCATTATAAAAAATATTTTGTGAAACTTTCTTTGTTTCTTTTTCTTTTAGCTTCGCGTTGCTCACTTTCTGGCGAATTCTGGAGGGATTGCATTTTGAGTGGCTCGAGTGGCTTTGCCTCGACACCAGAGCGAAGAAATGGAAATAAAAACATAAAAATATATTTCACTTCCTCGAGTGGGGATCGAACCAACAACCATCGCGTTACAGTCACACCTTTTTGCCGCTGCGCCATGAAACTAATTTTCTATTTTAGTTAAGCCGCCGCATTATACTATAATTCGGTTACTATTTTCAATATTAACGTAAATTACTTTTATGAAAAAATATTTATTGTAGAATTACACTTTTTTGTCTTATTATAGTATAGCCCATAATAAGTACTCCTCATCTTTGTTTTTAACAAAATGAGCAATCGTAGCGAAATAAAATTTAACGGCAACGTCGCATAAAGGTAACAAAATAAAAAGATGATTTATACCGCTACTTTCGAAGTAACACTTAATGTAATGGTAAGATTTAACGCAAAACTAACCATATTATAACGTTATTCCGTTAAGTTCGCTAACATATTATAACGATACTTAGGTATCTATATGGAATTAAATTACATCGCTACCAAATTATAACGGTAATTAACGTTAATTTAAATGTGAATTGGTAACGTTAAAAATCCTTACTTATCTGTGTAGATACTTTATTATTTATCTGTATTAAACTTATGTCAATACTCAATTGTCATTTGGCAAATCGGGAATAAGGTTTAAGCCTACTTTTGTTTAATTCTAATTGAAATAGGCCCTCAAACAGCTGTATATCGGAACACTAAATTAACTAAGCAAAATGGCCTTAAGAACTACTGCTGTTCTCCGCAGTAAGTTACTCTTAAAGAGCAAATATTAATACTTTTCTGTAACACTTATCTTATTATGTAACTTGATTGATTTTCAGGTAATCTCAGAAAATGGGCATATAACCTATCTGGATTTAATAAATATGGTATGTATAGTATAATTTGCGACACATCTTCCTTCTATTTCTATGGAAATATATGTACTTAAATTTATAGTTAATTAAAGTGGGAAAACAGTGCATAAAAATTCAACTGTTGTATATAAATGTGTAAATAAATAACTACAATTGTTTTTTGTTAATATTTGTTAGGTCTTCAACGTGATGACTGTTTGTATGAAGATGCTGATGTACAAGAAGCTCTACGCAGACTTCCTGACCATGTTATAGATGAACGTAACTTCAGATTAGTCCGTGCCATGCAACTTTCTCTCCAGAAAATCATCCTTCCTAAAGAAGAGTGGACTAAATATGAAGAAGATAAGCTGTATCTCTCACCAATTGTAGAACAAGTTAAGAAGGAAAGGTTGGAGCGTGAAAACTGGGAAAAAGATCATTAATCTTTACACTGTATTGTTAATATTTTAATTTAAATAAAGCTAGCAGTAAAACACAGGATTTATTAATTAAAGTAGAAAATGCTGATTGTAAAACAGTTTATTTAGAAGAACTTTTTTCAACATTTGTTAATAAAAAATATGGCAGACATAATTTACAGCCTTATGGGCAAACAAATGGTTAAATTGAACAACATCAATCAATAACCATATGTAAAATGGTCCCAGTAACAAAATTTTTAAAACTAATATGAATATGATAAATGTATTCATAAAATATATTTATTTCCAATAAGAAATAAAAAAAAAGTAATTTAAAAAAGGTGCATGTACTATTTTTAATATTATACTTTTAATCAAACTATATAAATTCTTGAATAAAGTAAATAGTTAAAAAATTTAGATCAACATTAAAAATACATAGAGAAGAATACAATTATAAAATAAAATGCCTTGTAAAGTAGGATAACTTACTTTAAAAAAAATATTAATACAATAAATACTTTTTATTTGTTTGAGCCAGTCTATCTTCAGTTCAAGAAGAAATAGATTTTTTTTAAAACACAATATATTTCAAATACATAGTAAACTTGATATAAAGTCTGGGAAGTATGATTTTGTGGCATTGTTGTGAGACTGAAGCAAAATCAACATAACTTTTTATCCAATAGTAACAAATATTAATAATATTGTTGCTACTTTGAGGTTCACTGACATTTGAGGAAATTATGTTCTAGACAAGAAAGCATAAGCGTTTGTTTTGTTTTTTATTTAATGACTTAATCTTGTCATTTATAAAAGTAGAAGTAATGCTACATAGTGAGTAATATTGTATCAAAACTAAGCTAAAGCAACAAAAGTTGAGTTATTTCCATGTTTTAGACTTTGTTGTCTGAGAGCTTGTTGTTGTTGAATCGAATACCTTATAACCTGCAAGTTACCAATTACAGCAACAAATAATAAAAAAAACTGTAGATTGTTTTAAAAAAACCAGCTTCATGCTGTATCCCTATAAACTGTTAGGACACTCTGTTCCCTACTAATTACAATTAATTATTCCATTTTTCAATAATTATTAATTAGCTATTTGAATTTGCTTCGTCGATCGTCGTCTTTTAATAATACTATGTATTCATTATTTCTTTTTCTTAAACATATTTTGGCTACAAAAATTTAACTTTTTATAAATTTAAAAGATGACGAATTTATTTACAATTGGATGATAGACATATACAATTTTAGATAATAGAAAAATGAAAACAATAATATGGCAAGTGTATGGCTTGCATGTTTGAATAAAAAAAAAGTGACATATTTGGATCTTAGCGACAAAATGCTAAATCTAAAATCTACTGCAGTTTTATACTTAAAAGGCTTACATTTAATACACAAATAAGTCTTACCATGCGAAAAATAAATCAAAATAAAAAAATATTACGTATAGTAATGAAATTCGAGTAAACTTGAGACAATTCTGTACATTACATTGATATCATGTCGTCGGTTAAATAGAAAAGTGGCTAAAAAAGATAATAACAAAACAAATTTTGTTTCTGTAAAATAAATATTAGCATATAAGTTAAAGATATTTATAAATTTAGGATGGTATATTTATTTAAAGGCCTTTTATTAAGGAATCAATTTCCTTAGAAATACACAAATATTATGCCAAACTATGTAGGTCATATTTCTTAATATGTTATTCTATGTGAAGAAAAGCCAGAAATAAAAGTAAAGTATAAAGAATATTTTTCGTGTCTCAATGAATTGCATTTATTAATAAAAAAATCTACCGGACTCTTTTAAAGCGACGATATTCTGTAAAAAAACCGATCAAATGCTAGTCGGACTCGTATACCGAGGGTTCCGTACCAATTTCAGGATTGATCATGAGGAAAGGGGTAGTAACTTTAAAATTATTAAAAATATTTTTATTATGAGTATTTGATATTTCAAGCTTGATATCTGGACGACCGACAACAGTCATCCTGTACCTAAGTGTTTCGTTTTTCCCTGTCGAGGTACGGAACCCTAAAAATTAATGTGTGATCTGTTACGTTGGCATTTTGCAAGTAACAGACATATTTTCTACAATCAAAACTGCGGTTAAATAAAAAACCGGAAACAACACTTGCATCATTGGGCGCGTTAGTTTATAGTGTTTTTAATCCATAAAAGAGAACTATTAAAATAAACTCGTCTTGATTAAAAAAAAAATTATTATGCCATTTTTCTATTTAACCGACGATGTATATTTGGGTGTATTACAATTCTTCGTCCCCAATAGCTTCAAACGCGTTGTTCTCTACACAATCCTTGCCAGATTTAAATGCTACCGATGCAAATTTCTCAGTTAGCTTCTGAACGGAAAATATTTCTCTTGAACTACCCGACGAATCTCCATTCTGAAATTCATAGCGTGTGTATTTATAAACAATTTAATAGGATGGAGTTGGAGCGGCACAGCGTCTGAATGTGAGTTCGATTCCTCCTCGAGGAAATTAATTCAAATTCAAAATATTCTTTTTTCAAATAGACTAATATAAACACTTTTGAATCGTCGAATGAACGAAAATGAATGACCGGTTCGGAAGGAGGTTCTGCTGAGAAGAGCCGGCAAGAAACTCAACAGTTACTCTTTTCAATATCAATGGTATAATTTCAATCCTCTAATTACTTTCATTATCTCGTTCTGGTAAGGAGACAAATCGCGATGTTGAGTTCCTCCATTCAATATGCAATATCTCGAAAATTTGGGGAAAAGTAATGGACAGTGTCTATCTAAATGAATTATTCTCATTTACCCTTACTGGCAAGAAACAGCGGAGGATTGAGTCAGTCAACAAGTAATGTGGAGAAAAGGGTGACTTGACTCGAAGCTATCTCTGTAGCACATATCACACCACATAAGAGTGGGCAGAGGGAACCTGGGAAACTAGTGATAAGACACTCCGTTCCCATTAAGACACTTAGACACTCTATTGAATGGCGGAACACAACGCATGAATGAGCATTGAAAATATTAAATATTTAATTCCTCCTGAAGTGGGAATAGAACCCACGAGCGTCGCGTTTACAGTTGCAAAGCGTGAACAGGCTGGTGCCGTTATGCTGTAACATAAGCTCTCTAGTACAGTAACAGTGACATCCAGTAAAATTGTACTGACTTTATAGTTAACCTACATATATTTACTTAACGTGTATTTCTAAAATTGTAAATGGTAACAAAGTTTATATTTTATTTACTTCTTATACTTACACTAACAGAGCTGAGAGTGTCACTCGACGAAGACGGCGTTATGAGATGAGTTGAACCGTCTCTTCTAAGATAAGTTAGACTTGCGCGTTTGCAGCGCGGCGACGAAGGACCCTCGCCGTTCTTTTGACGCATTAATTCGTCGACTATCGACTAGTTGATATGAAAATCATTAAATAAGTGTTAAATAATAAACTAAACTTTGTCATCTCTATACTTATTAAAGAAAAAAAATTAACGTAGCGGGATATGAACCCGCGCCTCTTTGAAAACCGTCCAAGCGCTCTCGCTGCTAAGTAGAATAAGAAGAAATAAGTGGATAATCAGTCTTCAGTGGAGAATACTATCGATTAAGGGGCTATGATGTCACAGAGAAATTTATACCTAACACTTCTCTGTTTTCGTCGGGGAATAAAAAATAACAACAGTTATCCATATCAACAGCTTCAAATGAGTTGTGCATACATTACGTCATCTTTAAGCTATATATCTCAGTGAGAATGCGTCATCGATACATACCTGCAAGCATACACTTATGAATATTGCATGTTCCGTCCGCAGCGTCACCCACACCAAATTATCTTTGCTGATGAGATATTCAAATGACAACTCAAAGTTTTTACTTGGCTCGTCGAGGAGAGAATCATGGCTGTTTGCTTGAGTTCGTTCTAGCTGCAAAAAATTAACAATATATCTTTATGAATAAAAGTGAAGCATTATTTACAAAGACACGTATACAAAATTTGCGACGGAACTTAACGCCGTTTCATATCTTACAATGCGGGGAAATAATATTTATCTTTCCTGTGTTTTTTTTTTCTTTCCACCTATTATTTAATTTTTAAAATGATTAAACAGGTAATTAAAACTTAATCTATTGTTTTGTACAATATTATTATAACGACTCATAAATAGTAATTTAATATTTCAGATACTTTACAATTTTATAATTTATCTATTCAGTAGTAATCAAATATCCATTAACAATATGATAAAACTCAGCGGCACACCGCAACTCAGCCCCTATACTTAAGTTATGTTTGTTCTGTAATATTTTTTTTTTAATTTTACGCTATACCCCGCACAGAGTAGGGTAGACAGAAGTAACCTAATGTTACAATACTCCGTTTTAATCAAGGTGTTTCGTTCTCCATTTTCCGCCGAGTTTAAAGAAATCGAGTGCTGTGTAGCGAAACTCCGCCGCGCTTTATCTTGTTTTCATAGAGATTATTTACATTTAGTAAATAATTTAGTTCCCCTAATTAGGAATCGAACCCACATTGTTTACGGTAAACCACAGATATCTACATAATATCTACTAAACAAACAAAACTTACATTATGTAGAGTAGTGATCCGCCAGCACCTCATCCTAGTAACTTTGTACCTTTGTTCATTATTAGGATGGGAGGCACTAGCTAAAGTAAGTTCCTTGGAGGCTAGCGACACTCGCACGCGTGCACTCGCCCCATTTTCCTCGATATTAGATGCATCTGTGACAGCCTCTCCTGCTGGTATACTGCTGTAGTGCCGGAGCGTTCGAGCTAGCTCTATATACTAAAATATTTAATATCTCTATAGTACATAGGTAGCACACCCTAGTGTTAGGAACTCCATTCCACATAATGACATTGAGTTTATTTAAAATTGTAAATATATAGGTAGAGAACAGAGTGGTGTAGTTATTAAGTAAATGTTGTAAAGTGAAATGTAATTTAATGAAAACAGTTTAATTGTAGAGATATACAACTATTAAACTAAACTTACAAACGCATACAAATAAGTGTAATTACAATAACAACGAATTGAATCCATATGTTCCATTTACTCAGGAAACTTTTGCTTTCCTCAACACTAGAAGAATATTTTCAGAGTGAGGCATAAGAGCATTTGGGCCAAAATGGTTTATGAATAGCCGAAAAAAATGTAATTAAAACCATAAATCAGTTTCATAAACATTTCAAAATTTTTACTGTAAAATTACTACCCTCTACCTTATGCCGAATAAAACAATACATTACTTATGATGAATAAAGAAAAGACAAGTTAGGTAATGATGTTATCATATAGGAAAAATTTCATTATATATTATGCATAGGTATAGTTATGTAAGTAATCACTAGATTATTTACATAACTATTACATTACATAAATAGGTATATATTTTATGATAAAACTATTTCAATATATGTATAAAGTATATATAATACTTAAATATAATATTAAATAGATAATAAGTGCATGATTGTAATATTGATTATTAATTGCATAACATAAGTATTTTAATAATTAACATAAATTAACTTGATTATGCATTGTATTATAGAAAAAATATATTTAAGTTATATTTCTCTTTGCATACTGCCAAGCTTGTAAATAATAATAAATTAGCAGTAGGAAAGAAAAAAATTGTCAAAAAAATTATACACCAATATAGACTCTACAGTTTAGTTGAAATACATATTTGACAGTATTTTTGTCTTAACAATGCTGGTACTTGTATATATTTGTATCTATGATTAATACTCACTGAAGCGCATATTTTACGAGTTTTGCTGTCATGAAAAATTATTCTTTTTGTTTCATAAATAGTGTCATTACATTAACAAATGAATGAACTCATTTGCAGTTGAATCATTAAGTGAGTGAGACCATTGATCACTTTAGTAATAAATATGATAATGTTGCTGATTAAACAACCAGATGACCCACACTTATTATGTTACACTAGCAAAAGCTATAAACGCTGGTGATAAAACAAAAATGTTTGTCAAGAAATTTAAATATTTTTAGGGGTCTTTTTTCCTTTTATATATTACAATTTTTTACACATGTATAATTGTATACCATACAATAATGTATACAATTATACATCATTTCGTTGATACATTTGTATTTTTATATGGGTTTAAAAAATAGAACTGCCAGATTTATATAGATATTGTAATATAAATATTATAAGTTATATAAAATTATATAAAAAATATTTAATGCAAATAATTTTTACCTAAACTTTTCACCTATAATTTGGAGGCACATATCCTCTCTATATAGAGAGAATTCAATATAGATAGAAAATAACTGTTTTTCTATATAGGGATAGTACAGCGTTAAGATACTTCACTCCCACTTTGTTCCCAATTTTAGAGATAATGCATGTTGAGAAGCAGAACTTGTTGAGTTCCACTCAATGTCTTATTGACAGAGCAAGAAAATGGAAATAATTCATTACACCTTCAGACCATCAGAGGAGAGTCTTTTTTATACTTGACTAATTAATTATGATGTCCACTATACTTATTTTATTAGGCAAAGTAATTTTATGATTCTGGTGTTATGAAGCGCACTGCATAATATATGTAAAATCTTACCTCTCTTTTTTGTTTCTTAGCCTCGTAAGAAGACAATATTTCTTTTGATTGCTGATCAGTAATTATCCAACCCAAATCTACTTCTTCAATAAGTTGTAAATATAATAAATCTAAGGAAACTCTGTCAATCATTAAATCCAAATCATAACAGGGATCCCAGTAACTGAAAATATCATTAAATATATATTAGCAATCATTGTAAAATTAAACTTAAGATAATTACATTTAAATAATCATATGGATACCTTTTTCTCAGTACAATTTTATCATCTGGTCTAACATATTTTTGTGATATGTATGGAGATTCATAATCTTCTAACTTTTTCATACATGGCTGACCATCTTTCGCACAGCTCCAATTAAATAAGTATAATGAAAAATATTTAATCAACTCCTTTGATAAATTTACATAATTACAAGCAATATCTAGTACAGCACTTGAAGAGTCCGTAGATGATACAGATAATGGTATTCTATAACCATTCATTAAAGATATTTCTATGTCCACTACATGCACTCTCACAGAATGCGTTTCTTGTTGAGCAGAAAATAGGAATGTAATCAATATGCCAGAATTAGAGAATACAGGATTTTGTCCAACTATAAATAATAATTGTTATTATAGGTCAACATTACATAAAATAGACATTGAACATTAAATTATAACAAGGCATTACCTAATTGTATATATTTTTCTAATAAAATTCTTCTCTCTTCCAATTGGGAGTTTGTTAAGAATAATTTCTTAGATGGAAATTGTGGTAACTTAAAATGCGGGTACTGAGCTTGCAATTGTTCGTGAAGGCTAAGCAGTTGTTTATACCGAGCCGTACAGTGGAAGAATCCATCTATATAAATATTATATCCCTTTAAAAGAAAAATTGCAAAAGTATATAAGTATAGAAATGCACTGGTTTGAAAATATAACAAATAGGTGATGTTAAACAGTAAAAAAATTTAAGAAAATAAAGAAACTTACTGTGTAAGTGATTCCATTATCGTCACGAAATTGTTGCAAATCAGGAATAGAAAAATGCATTTTTACAATCGCATATATTATAATATGTCATAACTTTTTAATCATAGCATTTACTTAAATTATTTATTTTTAAAAACTTCTCAAGCGGAAGTAGACAAAAGCAAAACAGAAATTCGCCCACTTTATACTTGACTTGTCTGTCAGTCTCACTATGTCATATATATGTATTGTCACTAACTAATCAAAGTCAACAACACAGATTAAAAATGAATATGCGATAACATAAATTAAAAGATACCGATGTTGTTTTTCGAACTTGAGGTTAATGCTGTTAGCCCTATTGGGATTTATAGCGATATCGGTTGGGAAGAGAAGAAGTACTCTATCCATGAGCAAGTGGCTTTTTAAGAGGATGTTAACGTCTGCAATGGCCTCGGACGGAACTCGAACCTAAGCTTGCGGCCATCGATTGGGCTGAGATATTGAGTTTTATTTCGATCATGAGGTGTCTTTTGCGGAACTTGGACCTCGGACCTGTTCGACCGGCCTCGGATCGGGCTGGGTATTTTAGTTATTGAGGCATACGGTACTATAATATATTATACAGGAAATCATTTTAGGAATAAAAAAATCGATTTTTAAAGTTTTAATTTACAAAAATTTACACACATATAACGATAGCGTTAATATTTTTTGTTGAAATATTTAATCATAATGAATCCTTGTGTAAGTGGATGATATGATGAGAATGGTAATGAAACAAAAAAATATATTTTTTCAAAATGTATATATTATATACTTAAAAAATGACCTAGTAAAGTCATTGTAATATAATTAATTAATAAAAAACCAATCTTAACAGTATTACATATCTTACCACAGCTGTTGAATAATATCTTAATGATTGTTGTTTAAAAAAATATAACATAGTTCAAAATATCGATATTTAATAGACATCCTTAATCTGTGATTTTCTAATGTAAAATGAGACTGTCATTTTACAAATTGTAATTTTCATGTTTATTTTTTGAATGTGTTGTTATTGTATTAGCATTGCTAAATATTTTATAACATTTCTTATAATAACAAAATTTATTCTAAGGAGCTGTTTTTTTATACATATTATTTTAGAAACTTAAAATCTCTTTACGAATAAATCTAGTGGTGCGTAAATTTAAGACAAAAATATTTCGTTTTGCTGCAATAAATATATTTTGGAAACAGATACAATGACAAATTTACCTGTTATAAGTATTCAATCTGATTGGAATGATGCTATTAGGTAAACTTAAAATAATTTCAATCAATGTATGTTTTTATTTGTTTGGATTCTGAGTAATAAGTTAATCACTGTAGCCGGCTTCCGTTTCAGATTGCCTAATGAAGAAATTTGGATATCATCTAAGTATTTAAATGCAAATAGTGTTCACGATAAAATCAAAACGTCTATAAACAAGGCTGATGGAAAAATAAAAATTGACGTCTCCAAGAATTATCAATTTATTTCATTGTCTAGCTTAAACTTAATAGTCAAACATGTTAAATCGGACGTAAAAGTAGCTTTTGTTGCTGCAACAAAATCACATAATGTACATAAAAAAGCAATATTATCAGTTTCCACTGCTGAAAATGCATTGGCAATCTCTTCATGTGAAGCAGACAAATTACTTGTTTGGGATACAAGAACAAGTATGTAGTAAGAAGACAAATTAGAGTTTATAATACTAAAAGGAAGGAAGTTGTTCTGAATAAAGATAGCTTTAGATATACTGTATATACAAACTATGTAATGTTTTGATTTTGATTTGCAGATGAAGAACTTTTAGATTTAAAAGGACATGGGGGTCCTGTTTACAAATGCAGGTTCTTTCCTTCTGGTGTTGTTGTGATTTCTGCTGGAGCTGATGGCTCCTGCAGAATTTGGTCAGCTGAATCTGGAATAAATCCAGTGACTTTGAAAGGTCATACCATGTCCATTGCAGATGTATGTATTATAGAGAAAGGCAGAAATGTAATTTCAGTTAGCAAGTAAGTGAAAACAAACTGTATTATGTTTAGCTTAAAACAGAACACACAAAATTAAAGAATATAAAGAAATAAAATATAAAGAATATAATGCAAATTACATGGAGCAATCTTGGTGCAGTGTAGCATCTGATTGTAAATGTGATAATTGTCATAGTAATATCTTTAACTTTCACTGTGATAGTCAATTTGATTTCCACTTGGAGAAATGACTTATGTACATGGTAATAAGACATAATGTCTTTATAATTGGCCGGAAAAGCAGGAAATGTAGTGTCTTAACACTGGTTCCCTCTGCCTTTGCTATGAGTGGCATATGATGTAAATACTAAAGAATTAAAATTTTCATACTGTTGCAGAGATGGCTTAGTGAAGTTATGGGATGTTGGTGAATCTAAATGCTTAGATAATGTTATTAATGCCCAAGGAGCTATAAACTGTTGTTCTATTTCTAGTACAAATGATGAGGTAGAAGTACAAAATGAAAGAGAGGTAAGTTTTCCTTTGTTTTTGGTAACTATTATTTTTTCTAAATAAAATTAAGGTATGATATAGTTCTTTGATTATGGCAGTCCGGGTGTACAATATCAAATAAACTTATTGTGAGATTTGTCAAAAACCAGCTTTTATATTTTGTGGGTTACTTTGAAATAAACTTTTGTTGTTAAATGAACTAAAATAGTAAATAATTTTGGATTCAACAACTGTTAGTGTTTCTTTTTCAGATAGCAACTGGAAACAAACTTTTAGTCGTTGGCTGTGAAAATGGCTCAGTGATATGTGCACATGTTGCAAAGAGAGAGGAAATATTTAAAAAACATTTAAACTCTGCAGTTAATGCCTGCACCATTATAGATCAGACTGTTATTGTCGGGTGTAGTGATGGCAAGGTATTTATATAAATATTGCTAAGTTGAATATCTTACTGTACATGGTGGTTGTAGATTTTATTACCACTTGGGGGAATAATTATATTTAAATAATTTTAATGTCCTATCTCTCTGGGGAAAAAGTTGAAATTGTATTCAGCCACTCAACACCCATTGAGCAATTATTTTAAATCGGATTGTTATTGTTGGATTTAATAATGGCAAGACACTTGCAAATATTGCTAATATAACAAAACACGGCGTTAAGTTCCGCCCTTCAATGCGCATTCTACACTTCATAAAAGTGTCTTAATATTTGGGGGAAAAGTGTGAAACTGTTTTCTTGTATTGTGTTATAAATTGCAAAAAGAATATTTCACATTCCACAGATTATATTTATGAATCTACAAGATGGGTCGATCATAAAGGAATTGCATGAATCAGCCAGCCCGGTACTAAGTATAGGAAGTCTCTCAAATCAATTATTTGCAGTAGGTAGGCAAGATGGTAATTGTGCTGTACTGTCTTTACAAGAAGTTCACTCATCTGTAAGAGTTCAGCTGACGGGCTCTGATTGTGATGGAATAAGAGACATTGCTTTTAACGGAAAATGGATTTTGACGGGTTGTCGAGACTCTTATATAAGAAAATATGATTTTAATCAAGTAAATGTACATTTCAAATGACATAAAAGTACTGTAAATAATATTGAATGTACTGTGTTTAATATAAAAGAAATGTAAACTAATAAAATTCTGGTTTACTTATTCCTTTTAGTAATGTACTACTATATTAGAATTAGATATAATTTTTTTTAAGATTTAATAAATGCTTATAAAGCTTTTATTTGACTTTCATTTTATATGTATGTTCGACTGTCAATGTGACGTTTGTAGGTTGATTCTTCCGTCCTTTGGCATATCAACTCTTCGTGTGTACCTACTGTCGCAGTTCCTCTCGACACTGGTACCAATATTTTTTAAAGTGTAGGTATATTTTGTCCTTATTTAAGCGTAAAAGAGATGTTATTGGTAGATGAATATTGAAATTCATTCAATATACAGGATGGAAGTGTCTGCGCTCCTTTTACGGTAGCAGCATATAGGGAAAAATATTTCAAACTCATGCCTAAAAAAATAATTAACATACGTCAACAGTTTGGATGTCGGTTCTTTTTCATTTCACGATGCTTATCCGTACTGTATTACGTGCAACGCGATTAAGTATACTACACAAAACCTACCTACTACAAAAATACTACTAAAGGTTAGACAACTTTGAACTTCGCCGCCAATACTACGTCTCGATTTCGTAAGTGAGGGGTGTACGGGGGTGTCCCTTTGATAGGGATATGTCTGCGTGCGTCGTTCGTAACAAATGGTGTCTTATTATACAATGTACAACGATAATTTTATTAATTATTTTGTTTGAAAAAATCACTTTGATTTTTGGCAAATTCTCTTTTGTTTTAATTGTATTAGGCTTTTATAGAGTAGTTAAAACTAGTGTTTCATTTAAAGTCTCAAATCAAATTGTTTAAAACTTTTATCAAATATTTTGATGACCATGACCATCACCATCACAAATTATATCGCATTATTTTAGAAGCCAGAAGGTAATTCATTGGGATGATTGTAATTCTGTCCTCGTTCCTAACTTGATTTTCTACGTTGTCCTTCTGATAGCGTTTGACGCAACATATAGGTACCTACTGTTGTATAAGGTCACATTATTGTACATTTAAATATTATTGCTACATGAAATCAAATAAATTAATAAGTAAGTATTTAACTTTACATTGTCACCGTTGTGGCACAGTTGGGCAGTCTATAATTGCAGGCTGAACGGGTTCAAGTTTCGCTCGAAGAAATGTTACTTTTTATTAAAATACTTAGGTTATGCAAACAACGTTTTTGGATGTTATACGAACTTTATTGTTACTTCATAATAAAAATCTGAAAAAAAGGGCCGGAAATTGGAGGAGACGGAAAAGGTACTTACTAAATTCTTTCTATTTACTTTATTTTCATATTCTGTTTTTTTGTTAGTAAACATTTATGGTTTTTAAAAATTTGAATCTAATATTTATAATTCGCTGTTATCAACGAAACTACGATCATTCTTTTTCATATTCATTCTCTTCATTCTCTTTTTCATTAGTTTTTAATTTTATATACTCATTATGGGACAGTTCTAAACTATTTCCATGTCCATCGTCCAAGTCCCCTGGCATTGATACACTTTTTTCGTCACTTTCGACAATTTTGCCAAGCGATTGGACCGATTTGCTTACGCTTAGAGTTGCTTTTACAACAGGAAACTCTAAATCGTCAGGCCAAGATTCATCGGCATCACCTGCAAAAATAATATGTAGGTAAGTACTTGCTTTTTGTCAATACACTTATATGACAGATCACTTTCGTAGATTTCTATTTCTTATTTTTTTTAAAAATGGAGCCTGTCTTTAAACTTACTTAGTAAATCTTCATTTGCTGGAGCAACAGAAAGACCGGTTTTAAAATTATTTTTCAACAGGCCATCATGAGCGTTAAGATTATATCTGTAATTATATGTATAATGAGGTATAATGTTATAATTCAATAATTAACAACTTAAACTACGTACTGCTGACTCAAAAGTTTCTCTTCACCATTCCCTACCTAACCTACTTCTAGGTTAGTGGATGTTAAGTTTCCTAAATTTTTGTACTTTGCTCACTCGGGTAGGAAATAATCAAAAGTAAAGATTTTTTTAAAATCAAATCGAAGTTGTCATATACATCTAACTTCGGCGAGGCCACAATTCGTTAACCGTATAACCGTACCAATAGGTATACAGTGTGAAAACTTAAATAACAATAACTAGAATACCTTTATTTAGTCACTTATGCAATTAATTAAATAAAAAAATTAAATTACAAATCATACCTATGCAGATTGGAAGTTCTTATTCCATCGCTACCTGTAAATTGACAAAATATTTTTTCAAATAACTGATACAATAGAAATGTCAAACGACAATTTTCAACATTTTAAATCTACGAACTCTACTCAATTTGATTTATCGCTACAAATGCAGCAAATCTTTTTGCTAATTACCGATATATAATTTTGAAAATTTTACTTTTTTATGATTGTCTTCATCAACATTTTCCTCTTCCGGATTCTCTGACATTTTCTGAAAACCGTCAGCCATTGTGTCTGTATCAATGTTTTTCAAATTTTGAATATGTTTTTCAAGATTTTCAGTTAAGAATTTGTGACTGTTTTCATCAATTTCAGAAATATCGAGGCTGTTCTCTGTTTCTAAATTTATACCTCCTACATTTGTATTAATAACTTCTTGTATAATATTATTAAAGAATTGATTTACACTTTCATATTGTTCGTTTTCAGTGTCTATATAATGTTGTACACTATTCAATATAATTTTTTCTAGTATATCCAATATAATGAAATCCGATATATCTTTTTCTTCATTCAAGAAATCTTCCTCATCGCTATATTTTTTACTACTACTTTCGGTCATATCTTTAAAGTTTTCGTCGATGGTTGATGTTGAACCAGATGTTGTTTCGTCTCTCACCACAGATTCTTGTGTTACCTAAATATCAGTGTTATTTTATAAATTTATTTACAATATTTTGTACATAAATATAATAAATAAATGCGTTGGTAACAATATTTACAACTATATCGTTTATTAGGGTATCGATTATATTCCATACTGGTTCTTCCTGCTTCTTTAGTTCTGCGAACAATATAAAAATTATAATTTTGAAGTTACGTTGTAATAGAGCAAATTTTTCAGCAATATATGTATGTACATAGGTATTACCTTCGAAGTCATCTAATAATAGTTGGATTGTTGAAACTTCGAGTATATTTGCAATCCATAATGTTAACTATAAGAGGAACACATACTTTTAAAATAATTATTTAGAAGCTGAAATAACTTTTCATCAATTGCAATTATAATAGATTAAAAGGTAACAAACTTGCCTTATCAGCAATTTCAATTTCCATTTGAAAATTTGGTATAAAATATTTTTTTCTTGATAACTTTCTTATATCCTCTTGTATAACATTTGATATATTTTGTAATCTAAAATATACAAAATATTATTGCACTACATACTATGTTTAGGTTCCATAGTTCCGTACCTCAAAAGGAAAAAACACCAAAGGGGGTTTCCTTTGATTTTTTTCCTTAGGACCACTTTGATGTCCGTTTTTCCGTCTGAATCCTGGATCGGCGAGGCCAACTCGCACTGACTGGTTTTTTACAGCTTCACACTGTATCCCACACATCGCAGGGAAGGGCAGAGGGAACCCGGGAACCAAGTGTTAAGGACGACGTTGTAACGTTCTCATTAAGTTTCCGTTTCCCACTTTTTACCGCATTCTGGAGGCATTTCGCGTTGAGAAGTGGCACATAACGCCGCGTTTGAATCGTTACCAGAGCGAAGAAAATTAGAATTATGGAGATGTCATTTCAGAGCAACGTTAGCAAATATGTAGGCACATAATTAAGTATGATTTTGGACTATGTGGACCTTACTCGTTATTTAGTGTTATATTAGTCGAGGGTAATAATTTTTGTATTATTCTATATGCAAGTTTGGAGCAAAAAATTTTGACTTGTCTCTTTTGTTTCGGGTTGCTTGTTTTATTTTGCACTCCCAATGATCTGTAAATAAACATTTTTTATGTATATGTTTTTGATTTTGATAATTATGTAGGTATATACACCTCTTATCTATATATATAAAATCGAAAGGTCACTCACTCATCACGAAATCTCAGAAACTACATGTGCTAGGAATCTCAAATTTTGCATAGGAGTTATTTATAGGACATAGGTGCTCGCTAAGACGGGAATTTGCAATATTCGACTTCTAAGAGGTTGTTCTCGGGGTTGAAAGTTTGTATGAAACTTCGTTACTACAAATACTAGAAGTCTCAAATTTTACATGGAGGTCACTTATAGGACGTAGGTACTTATGGAGAGAGAAATTAATAATAACGTAGTTCACGCAAGCGAAAAGCTGCTAGTAATATAATAAAATTATGTATTTTATAATACCGGGGTTGTTTAATCTTCCTCTTTTGGAAATAGTTGACTGCTTCATGCAAATTTATTATAGGTTTTTCGTCCATTATAATTTGTCTTAATCTTTCAACCTGGAAAAATTACCCCCGGTAAAGCATTGTTCTATTGAATAGAACGATAGTACAAAATGGCCGGAGTTTTCAAAAAGGATCTGTTTGTGAATGAGACCGTAATTTCCATAGTAGGTACTTACTTACTTATTAATCACCCACCTGCCAGGCAGTGGCATGTCTCAAGCATAGGTGGTATGTCATTTTGTCTGTATGTTTGTATGAAATGTATGTGTGTGTATTGAAGAACTCACTTTGTCTTAATAGACAAACAAATTTGATAGTTTTAAGTTCAAATTATTTTTTGTTTGTGCGTAGAAATTACTTTAGAAGATTAGGTATTTAATATGTTGTTTATGAGGTATTATGATGTAAGTATTATATGTTACATATTTCAGTTAAGGTAAGTATATAATTACTAAGCAAAGGCTCAACTACTATATTATCATAAATCAAAAGTAAATGTAAAAATTTTGTACCCTGTAATCTGGAAGAATATGTTGATTATTTCGCCATGTTTCTAGGCAGTGTCTTTTGGTCGGTACGGCTAATTCCAATATTCGAAGGGAACATTTTCGACTACCTTTATTTTTATTCAATCGAGTTTTAGAATTATTATATTTTTTAAAATTTTTGCGGTCAATTTTGTCACTGTTATTCGTATATTTGTTTCTATCTTTTAAGCGGTTTCTGGAATCAAGCAAATTAAAATCGAATTACATTTTTGTCATAGCCTAGCGCCTCAACGTTACTCACGACGGTTATGAATTTTAATTCCCTCTCAGGGGAATGAATTATTCTCATATCCTTGATCTGGTACGAAAACAAAAGGCAGGGTCAAGTTTCGCTACACAATACTCTATGTCTCGAAAATTTAATGAAAAGCGAGATACGTGGTTTCAATATAATAAAACGGTTTCGCAAAGAGAATATTTTTAATCTATAGTAAAAAAAATCAGTTCCACTAAAATATATCCTTATGATCCCAAAAGCGTTAATAACTAAATAAAATGTTAAAATACTTTTTCATCTTCATAATAAAATAAATAATAATAAATAATTATTTGGGATTTTTACATTTTTGTAAGTACATCTAAAAGATTAAAAACAATAATCACCTTCCACTTAAACCACGACAATAATATGCATTAGATGGTGCGTATAATTTCTCATATTTAATATCTATAACATCATAATTAGTGGGAACTAAATATTTTTTTAATTTTTCCTTTTGTAAGCTTTTGCCTCTCAATACTTCTCTATCAACACTTTCGATAGGATGGTATTCTGGAACGATACGTTATTTTTGCGAAGAGCATCTTTATCCTATATATTATTATAGATTATTTTTTTTATCTCTACTTTACTCTACGTTGCATACGATTAAATGGTTCAAGTTGATACAGGGATACACCAGTCCAGAGATAAAAACAGAACTCCATATGAGGCCGAACCTTGGCTCTATACAGGGCTTATCGGAGTTTTGCAGTGAAGTACCGCCTAACTCTACCAATGACCCCAGTTTCGTTGTCAACTTATCCTTGCTTTCTAATAGGATCGCTATCGGATTGCTAGGATCTAATATCATTTCATTGATAAGCGGAAGAAACAGCGTAGGGGACAGCGGAATTTGGATTGAGCACTTAAAAGTTTTGTAAAAAACCTTTAACCTTTAGTAACTTTGATAATAAAAACGTAAGTATATTGATAAAACTAATAATATTTCTCACCAGAACCACTGTAAAAAGTTTCAAGCATTTTAATTATCTTATAAACAGAATATTCACAACATCGATAAATGTTCACATAAAATTTGTTAATTGTTATTTTTGTTTAATTTTTTTGTAGCAATGTGTTTTGTATGTGTAATAAATCTATTTGGCTTAGTATTCATTTACCAGATATCTTATATTATAGTCCTAAATAAGTGCATATTTTTATTTTTACGTTAAATAATTCATATATCATTTATTAGTCATTGTTAATACTACTATACTATATATAAAATAAAATATAAAAAAATGAAGATAGTAATCATTCCTTTAATAAATAGGAATAATTAATGTTACTATTTAAATACCGTGAAATATCGATTTATATAAAATCGGAATATCTTGTATCATGAATCATGATTGATTTTTCAATTCAACGCTTTTAGCACATCTCTAGAAGTCAAATCCAAATTGACATCTGTAAAATTAGCTGACAGCTGTGACGTTTTATAGTAATTATAGATTACGAAAAATAATACAATAGGATACATTTTAAAACAACATTCAACATTGTCATTTCTCGATATATCTTCATTGACGACGCGCGTGTGTTCTTACATTTTTATTTCTATTTATTTTTGTTTCGATTTTGAACTAGCATCGCAATTTAGGAACATACTTTTTGTGAATTTCATTTAGTCACTTGAAACATATTTACTGGCGTGGAATAAATTTTTACAATATTCTTTTTTAATTTATAAATCTAGTGATTTTTGTTGTAAACAAAGAGAATTAAACAAAAAAATGTGGTCGCATTTAGAACGTGGCAGTTCACCCGTAGACTGGTGTGAATCAAATTATTCTATATCGCCTATGATAGCGGAATTTGTAAATACCGTAAGTAAAGTATATATATAAAAGTTACCAAAAATATATATTTCAAAACATTAAAAATAAATGCATATAGAAAATTATGACATATTTTTATATTGACACTTAAATTTACCTTTAATTTGTTTATTTGTCTCCCTTTCAGATTAGCAACATTTTATTTTTTTTATTTCCTCCAGTTCTCATACATCTATTTCAAGAATATGCAAAATTTTTTAATCCAGCCATAAATGTCCTTTGGGTTCTTTTAATGATTGTTGGACTTAGTTCAGCTTATTTTCATGCAACATTGAGCTTAGTTGGTATGTAACATTTTAATACTTAAACTATTTAATTAAAAACTAAAGAAAACAAACAAATAGAAAAGTGTTTTTTCATTGATCTCTTAAATAAAAAATCAGTAGAATAATTCATATATGATGTTTTATATTTTTCTACAAAAATATAATTTCAGGTCAACTTCTTGATGAGCTTGCTATTCTATGGGTATTCATGGCTGCATTTGCAATGTTTTTACCTAAGAGATATTTTCCAAAATTTTTAGGAGGTAATAGGTAAGCATAGAAATTATTTTTATGAATAATATGTAAGGAAGAGTGTCTGTAGTGTTGGTTACCAGTACAATTATATTAATAATTAGAATTTCCCTGATTACCAGTAGAAGGAGCCCTGAAATAAGGGAATGATACTGTTCCTGTTATACTGCTAAATGCTTTGTGGCCCGATATTGTTACCAAGTCTACTGCCAGCCTTTCGTATGTTTCCCTCTTACCTAAAAGGTTTAAGCACAATCAATATTAAGACGCTACAAGTGGTTCATGAAGCTGAATGGTTTTGTTCTGTCTTTGCTTGTGCTTCTACACTGGAAGCCACTTTCAGTAATCATGGTAGTGAGTGGCTTAATCATGCAGAGTAGTATCCGTTAAAAACCATTTGTTTATTTTTACCTTTAATTATTTATTCCAAAAAATATTACTGAGCAACTTGCAATAAAATTTTGAAACCATAATCATAATTATTTTTTTTAATTTATAGTGGTAGTTAATTTTACAAATTACTATAATATTTAGGGTTTTAGGAAAAAATTACATTAACATTATAATTATGAGAGTTACAGTTACTTTATTACAGCATGTAACCTTGGCAGTTTTATGTGATAATGACTTCTTAAGTTCTTAACATGAATTAATAGTGTGTATTAGTCATGCTTTGCTAACAAAGGTATTTTTCTTTTGTAATTTGGATTGCGTGTTCGTATTCGCATTCGTTCGTTACTAACTCTGTTTACAAAATATACGTAGAAATATAATATTATAATGGTAATCAAAGTGTATATGTGTATCGTATTATATGAAAATATATTTTAATATTCTTAGCTATTTTAGAATCAAAATAGAGTTTAAAATTGTATAAAAGGTCTAATTCAAAACGTGGCAGAATAATTAAAGCAAAGATACTTGCATGTCCGTAATTTACAATAAATCTGTTTTTTTATTGAACTCATGCAAAAAAATACAAGGAATAATACTGAATTTTAAATAAATTCATTTATGATGGATACGATATTAAATAAATTGTATTATTATGTGGGTGCTCGTGCACTTGATGTTATTGTTTTTTGTTTAGCGTTATTTTACAATCCTTGCTAACTGCGACCTACTTTAAATGGATAGATAAGGCGTGCAACTCTATTTAACGAAAAATAAATGTTTAATAATTAAGTTAAAAAAATACATATGGTTAACGATATACTTAATTAGATCTTGTTATTGGAATGGAATTATTAGCATTCACCTAAAAATGATTCTAAAATGTTGAAAGACAAAATTACAATGCTTACTACATAATATATTTTATATTACGTGCAATTTCCTTTTTATGAGATATGCGGCCATCGTGTCTCTACATACCATACTATAGCGTCTGACTGTAAACGCGACGGTTGTAGGCTCAATTTCCACTCCAGGGAATAAATTATTTTAATATCTTCGTTGTGGTAACAATACAAAAAAAATTAAAAGATATGTTTGGATTGTTTTGTTCATTCTTCCTGTTTAATTGTTGCCTATAGAGTGATAGGTTACTTTATACATTATTTTTATTATTATTTTTTATTTTATTATTATTATTTATACATTATATTTATATAGTAATTAAATAATTACTTAAATTTCAGGAGAGTGCTAGCGTTCTACTCCAGCGTCTTCTCAATGCTCTCCACGGGCTTTTTAGTGATGCATCCGAAAGCAAACGCGTTTGCACTCATGACTCTAGCTTTGCCGGCTATCGGTTTCTTGTGCAAAGAATTAAATAGGTAATATTTTCTAAATTTTGCAATTTTTAGTAAGTAAATATATATAAAAATTTATAGTAAATATATAATTTTTAATATATTCTTTTGTTTTAGGGTAAAATGCGCTAGAGTTTATCGACTGGGCTTACGATGTGTTGCGGTTTGCTTCTTGGCAATATTCTCATGGATTATAGACCGTATGTTTTGTGATACTTGGCTCTCAATAAATTTCCCTTATATGCACGGTATTTGGCACGTACTTATTTTCATTGCTAGTTACACAGCTTTAGTGCTTTTCGCATACTTCAATGTATCAGAAGAGAGACCTGAACAAAAACCGCAATTAAAATACTGGCCAAGGAACGATTTCGAACTCGGCGTGCCCTATATTACCATTAAACATCCTTGCAAAAAAGACAAGCATTTAGCTATATAAAGCGGAACTTCTACAAAAATATGAACAAAAAATATGGAGATATTTTAAAATAAACGTGTGATCTGTAATGTTGATGTATTGTTAATAACAAACAGAGTAAAATTTTTGTAAAGTCAAAATTAGGGATAACTATAAAATGAAGAAACTAGCGTCAACTAGTGCACTTGAACTTGGCGCCATTTTCCATGAAGTGTCTTTAATCAACATAAAAGAACGTTATTAGTAGACTTGTCTGAGATAACAATTTTGATTTTCAAAATGTTTGAATTATGACACTTATATTTAACCGAGGGCATATTAAATAATTCCATTCATAGTTGTATAGGTAGTTACATGAGTTTTTTACCGTTTGATAGTATGTCGTAAATCGTATTTCGTAATAATGGCAGCTTTTTCTCAAGCCTTTAATTAGGGACGTACAAATAGGATTATCGTTAAGTTTTAAAAAATCGATTAATTTATTTGTGAAATCGATTAAATTTAAAATTGGCGTTTCTTTATACACTATTTTGTACAAAATGCTAAAAAATCTGTACCTATCTAGTATAGTTTTAAAAACATAATCATTTGACTTTGTGTATGGCGACTCAATTGATTATAACATTTTTTTAATGATATCAAATATTTAAAAAAAAATCTGACATGACATGTAACACTAAACTTGCCTGTTGTAGATTTTTGGTTTTATATATTTTAAAACAATAAGATATAATGTAAAGTTCTGATTATGATGTGATTTATAAAATTTGACTGTGATTTATGTAATATTAATGTGCAATGACTATTTAATATTATTTAATATATTTACACAAATGTGATTTTTTTTGTTTACTATTATTTTAACTGATATTTTTTAAATAGTACTTTTATGTTAAATACATATAAAAGAAAGATCAAAGGAAATGAATTTTTTGCAGTGTAACTTGCTTATTTGTACTGTGCAATGTCTTTTAGCAATAATAATTGTGTTATTCTATATTAAGTATTAAAAACATATTTTATTACATTAGACCAACATTGTTGAATTCAGTAAAAAAATTTCCATTGTGAGTTTTAAGCATCAATTAGTAGGACACAAAAAAATATTGTGTTGGCTAAATTTTGTTAGACTATATTATTTATAGAGCTTAGTGTCCCTCAACTTTTATGTAAAATGTGATTTTAATAAAGTGCAAGTTTTTATTCAATATTTTTTTCACTTAACCCTGGTAGTACACAAATATTAGTAATTTTATTTAAATTCTAAGAGTACCTAGCATTCAACTTATTATAAATATATACAGGGTGGAAGAGGTAGCGCTTCTTTAACTGAAACTGCATATAGGGTAAAATATTTCAAACCCAGAATTTAAAAAAATAATCAAGGCACCTCAACGGTTTGGACGTAGGATTTTTTTTCATTTCACGATTTTTATCCATACCTGTATTTCGTGTCACGCACACATACGTATGCGACGTTGCCGCTTTGACAGGTAAGTGTGTGCGTGCCTATGTTATACTTTACAAATGGCGTTTTATTTTAAAACGATAATTTTATTATTTATTTTGTTTGAAAAAAAAACTTTTTCATTTTTGAGAATTATTTTTTTTCCGAATTATATTAGGCTCTTATAGAGTAGTTAAAACTGTGGTTTAATTAAAAGTGGCGCTGACAATTCCACCCTGTATATGTAATAAAGAAAATCCAACAATACGAAAATATTTTTATTTATTACACATATTAGCAAAATAATATGTAAAAACTATTTATTTGTCATGATTATACAATCCATTTTAAACTTATATAATAAGAAGGAATGGTCCATAAATTTCGTAGATATAAAAATATCAAATAATTAAATGCTAATAAACTTATTTCTTCAAACCTTTCTTATTTTTATAAATGCCAAATCAGTCTGAATCAGAAGAAACATCATGATGCTTTGGATGCATGTTCGATGAATCATACTTTTTTCTTGGATAAGTTGAACCACCTCTATAAACAACATGATTTTTTTCTGTTTCCAAAATTTTAACTTCATGTAATAATTGTGGTTGATCCATCACTTTTTGCAACTGATCCCAAATAAATATAGCTAAGTTCTCTGTTGTACTAACCTGTAAAACATTATAGTAATAAAGTTGTTTGACAGATAATAATTTTACGTGATAACAAGAAAGACAAGAAAACATTGATGAAAAATCGTATATTTTATTAATTGAGTTGGAGAAAAGTGGATAAATTATGTAGTAGTAGTTGTTGAGGCTTTTTATTATCACTGAATTATCATTGTTTTGTATAAAACCAAGAAGTAGTTAATTGAAAATTACGATTTTTTCGCTAAATTAACATTTATTTGCACTCGATACTTTAAATATTGAGGCTAGTCGTAGCGCAGGGGCACAATGTGTAGCTGTAAACGTGATTGGTTGTGGGTTTCATCCCGGTTTAAGAAATAATTTATTTAAATTTATTGTTTCACTTCTTCTCTCTGGTGTCAAGGGTATGGGCCGGCGTTGAGCTCTGCCACTCAGCAAACAATGCCTCCAGAATTTGAAGTTGAGTGGTATTCGAGGTTAAATTCAAAATTGTAAAACTTTTATATTGCAAAGCTTTGATATATATTTGAATAAATATTATTTAAAAGTAGTGTTTTAATTACAAAAATATTAAATTTTTATAAATGCATTAAAATCAATTTAAACTCTTAATTTTTTTTTATGTTATTCAGTCACAAAATATTGATAATTTATTACTCTTAACCAAATAAGTCAAAGAATGGGTAAATCTAAATTGTTCACAAGAGATGTATAACATAACTACATTAGAAAAAAAGTTAACACATTATCTAAATATGATAAACCAACTTGACCTTACTAAACAAATTACTCGATAGAAAATATATTAAAATCAAACTGTTGTTGCCCAATTATAAAATTATTATAAAATTTATTCATTTTCTAACATTTTAATTATAAGCTTAGATAGCTTTCTAATCATAAAACTGATTAGAAAGTTTGATAATAACTGTAAAATGAACTATGAATATTTTGAAAAACTAATTTAGAGAGGTCATTGGATGGCACAGTGGAGATCCTACTGTAAAAGACAATGTATCTTACATTGTCATTTACAGTAGAACAGTTTTTATCTTTGTAAAAAGAGTGTGAGTTCAATCTCCACTCAGGGAATTGAATTATTTTCATTTCCCTGCTCTGGTAGACAAGAGTGCAACATTGAGTTCCACCATTAAACATGCAGTGTCACAACAATTTTAGGAGAAAGTATGGGACATTTTTAACACTAAAGTTTATTCTGCCTATCCAGCTATATGCAAAACAAAGTATGACACTAAAAAACGTAAAAGTTCAGACATAGTTCTTACTACAGTTTTGAAGTAGGGCACATCCTGATCCAAATTCTTATGATCCAATGGGTCCATAATGGCCTCTTGCATATATTGTTTCAGATCATGAACATTCATCACCATACCAGTTTGTCGATCTACAGGACCTTTTACTGTCACCAATACTGCATAATACAAAAATATATTAAATGAAATTTAATTCCTGTGTAAGGCCAAAATTAGTTTTATTATATAAAAAAATCACTTACCAACATAGTTATGACCATGCCCATTAGGATTGTTGCATTTACCATACAACTTTTTGTTTTCTTCATCTTCCAGGAATGGGCTAAAATATTATGAACAATATAGTTAAACATTGGAACATGTGTGTAAATTAAATTTGAATCTTATGATAAAGTATAGTTCTCTTTTCATTGTAAGTATATATTTTATACTTTACCTGTGCAACCTGTGACACGAGCTGAATGTTTCACGTCGCGTTATAGAAACGATGGGTAAAGATGCCATTATTGTAATTTTAATATTATATTACAAAAAATTCAAAATACGGATTGTTTAGTATTTATCAACTACTACTATTCAAGATTTTTAAATTTTGAATGTATAACACGTTATACTTTATAATACCTAAATTGATAATAAAAGCTAATTCAGCAGAATTAAAAAAGAATACAACTCGTCAATTTAAATAAAATCGGTAAAAATGCTTTATATATTTTTACTTCGTCCAAAGTATTCAAGTTGCTCCCTTTGTGTCTCGTTGAGAAAAGGCTCAGACCGATATCAATTTACAATTTAAATAATGATAATATTCACTTCTCTTCAGATTCAAAGAAATCATTAGTTCTTTATATGGGAGTGACAAATGACAGCATTCGGATACGTTCATAAATCATATTTTATATTTGTTTTATATTATGTCAGTGACAAAAAACCACTTATTTTTGTTTAAAACAAAATTTTGTTTTTCGTTTTATATTATAACTAATAAGATTTTATAATTTCTTTCTTAATGAAATAATTGCTTACAACATTATATATTTATATATTTTATTAGTACTCTGTGGCTTGAATTACGGAGCTCATTGAAGGATAACAAAAAAATTGTTGAAAATATGAAATGGTAACACTGGGTGGACTTTGCCATTTGTGATTTTTAACCTTTCAAAAACTTTATGTAAATAGTTTTTAATTAATTAAAGTGATTTAAAATGTTCTCTCCATATACTAGGCAAATATTCTTCTCAACACAGGTAAAGTATAATAAATTACAAATATTGATTTAATTTATTAAAACAGCTTTTAACGAAATGAAATGGTAAGACAATCATAATTTTTTTCTAAATGGTTGTTTCAGCTACGACGATTACAGAGCACTTTAATTGTAGCAGAACATAATAATGAAGCTTTAGCTCCAGTAACACAAAATGCTTTGAGTGCTGCCAAGAAAATCGGTGGAGAAGTATCAGTCCTTGTAGCTGGTACTAAGTGTGGCCCAGTAAGTTACCGCTCAATATCTAAAAGAAATTGTTCAATATTTTTCCTTATTAAATTAACATGTTTAATTAACATGTACCAATTAACATTGTAATATTTTTTTCAAAGGCAGCAGAGGCTATATCTAAAGCTAGTGGTGTTTCAAAAATCTTAGTGGCAGAAAGTGACGCTTTTAAGGGTTTTACTGCTGAATCTTTGACACCTCTTATATTGGCGACTCAAAAACAGTTCAACTTTACGCACATTTTGGCACCTGCTACTGCATTTGGCAAGGCTCTCCTTCCTCGAGTGGCGGCCAAACTGGATGTATCTCCTATAACAGATATTATTGGTGTTAAAGATGCTAATACTTTTGTGAGAACCATTTATGCAGGTATATTGTAATAAATTATAATTTTTTATATAATACTATTATACACTGTATTTCATATATAGGCAAAATGTAAAAATGTATTACTATTTCCCATTTTCTATCCAATTTTTAAGACATTGCATGTTAAGTGGCATAACATTGTCTTGTTAGCATAGTAAGGAAATAAAAATAATCAAGTGGTAATGAAACCTACAACTGTCATGTATGGTTATTGTTGGATGCTGTGCTAGTGCACCTCAACTGCCTCAATGATCATGTTATGTACATATTCAAATATAAAATATTTAATACTATAGATAAATAAAGTCTAATTATTTAATTTATATTTAAAGGTCATCTTATCTTATCAGTTGTTTAGAATAAGAGATGTAAAACTTTTGTTACTGATGCTAGCGAAGAATAATTTTGAAACATACATAAATATTTTATTTATAAAAATGAGGAGTTTTATATCAAAACTATAAAACTAGTATTTTGAAATAAAAAAAAAACACTTCTTTTATAGGTAATGCAGTTTTGACATTAGAAGCTAAGGATCCTATCAAAGTGATCACAGTGAGAGGCACTGCATTTGCTCCTGAACCTCTAGAAGGAGGGTCTGCTGCAGTAGAGAAGGCACCAGAAGGAGACTATAAGTCAGATCTTGTGGAGTGGTTGTCACAAGAGCTCACTAAATCTGATAGACCAGAACTGACTAGTGCTAAGAATATTGTTTCAGGGGGTAAGCTCTAAATTTGCTCTAAATGCTATTCCTACAGTTGGACATTATCCCAGTGCTTCACAAAAGCCTCAAAAGTTGATGAATGTATTATTTAAAATAGAACCTATTTTTAGTTTTTTAAATAAAATCAAAAACTTAATCTTACTTTAAAGATACTCTGGTAAAATAAAATTGGGAGTAGGCGGTTTTTTATCTGCTGTTTCTGTTCAACTGTCATCCTTCTATGTTTCACAGCCTTCTGTCAAACAAGGATGACACTGTGTTAAACCAAGTTGGGTAGAAGACATGAAGACACAACAACAACTTTTTTGGGTTAAGCTTTCAGGATTTCTCCCAGTAACTAGTATCTCTTTCATGATAAGCTAAAGTTCTTCATGGTATTAGAATGTAAAATCTATATGATAAAAATTGAAATGTCACAGGACGTGGTCTAAAATCAGGGGACAACTTCAAGCTGCTGTATGATCTAGCTGACAAATTGAATGCCGCTGTGGGAGCTTCCCGTGCCGCAGTTGATGCTGGTTTTGTGCCCAATGATTTGCAGATTGGACAAACTGGAAAGATTGTAGCACCTGTAAGTAGTCTTTGTAGGGTTAAACAAAAATTTGGCCATTGTGAGGATATGAAATATAACATGATTAAACTTTCAACCTTTCAAAATGATTTATATTATATACTAATTAATAATTTTCTATGATTTATTTTGTCTTCTATGATTCATTGTAAATATCTGATTATTTTATTAAAAGTAAAAGTGGTTTAAAAAAAATTTCTTCAATATGCATTCTTCTATTTAAGAACTTTATTTGTTTTTACCATACACAAATGTGTATATTATGATTTATGTGAGGTAAAAAGAAATAAAATTCCAAAACAGGAGATAAATATCTTTTGTGTGTTCAATCTAGAATGATACATTGGGTAAAATCTATGCTAAATAAATTAAAATCTTATCTACATATTTACTATGTGTACTATACCAATACCTGTTATGTGCCTGAAGATAACAATAATTATAATGTATGTATGTAATGTTATTTTTAATCATCATCATCATCATCATCATCTTCAACAGCCATCTTTTTAATATGTATATATAATTTAATGTAAAAATTAAATAAATTTAACAGGACCTATATATTGCGGTGGGCATCAGTGGTGCTATTCAGCATCTTGCTGGTATGAAGGACTCTAAGACCATTGTTGCCATTAATAAGGATCCAGAAGCACCAATTTTCCAGGTAATTCTTTTTTAACTTTAATTTATCATATTATTATTGAAGTATTTATTGACCAAATAAAATTTATTGCTAAATATGACTGATATATATAATGTAAAGTATCTAATAAATTGTACTTAATTATAATTTTTTTTATTGTTTATTTAGTTAATATTTTAATTACTTTTCAGGTATCGGATGTTGGACTCGTAGCAGATTTATTCAAAGCCGTCCCTGAACTAACATCTAAGTTGTAAATAACACAAAAAATAATCTACTTTTATAAAACTTTTACGCTGCAAGTTTACTATTTAGATTATTTTTATACATTTGTTAATAATAATCTTGTTAATGTGAAATGATTATGTAAGAGATAAATATTTAAAAATGTTAATAAAGCCCAATTTTATGTACATTTTTTATTTTTTTTATGTCGATCCTAGATCAGAACCAGACTTTTTTGATAAAATAATCATTTTCACGTTGTATCCCGCGCATAGCAGGGTGGGTAGAAGTACGTCAAAGTAGGTAGTGTTAAGATACTCCGTTTCCGAAGATCTTGATTATATAAATATTTTTTTATAGATAAATATGTATATACATATAACATTTCGACCATATTGGGAAAATATTTAAATAATAAATATCAATTATATATAAATCATATGTCACTATATGGAAATCACGAGAAAAATTTTCAGCTAAATATATCGAAACTGGTCCTTTTTTTTCGCTATTGTGTGGTGATTTTTTTTACAAAAAATACTAAAATTAATTAAAAGTATCGCATATAATGCATAATAGTAAATAATAATGGTTGGTGCCTAGTAATCAATTATTTAAAAGTATGGAAATATTAATTATATCTTAATTAGTTTTAATCTATAGGCTTTCAATGTAATTTGACAGATCAATAAATGTATATTTTTTGTCGACGTAAACGTCATAAGAACGAAAATTAAGCACTAACCTCTAGCCATGTACGTTCGTTGATAACCGTGAAGCAATTTTATGAACAGGCAAAGTAGGTAAAATTTTTATAATTGTATTGTATTCTAAAAGATGTGTATAAAATAATTTTATTGCTATTAAAAGTAAAAGAGTAATTACACAAACTATATTCAGCGATACTCGTTACCGCTATCCGTCACTAGATGGCATTCTACGATTTATTGCTTAGCTAGATTACATTTTATATAATATAAAATTATCTATAACCGATATTTATCACATTGCAATATAAAAATAAAAAGTATTATTTATAATTTTTCTTTTAAAATACTTAGTTTATAGATATGATAGAAAAAAAATCTAATATTTCTCCTTTTTTTACCTTGTTATGTCTATAGAGTGTGGACTAGACGCTCGAACATAAAACCAACAAGAGATAAGTGTGTAGTCAATCATGCCAGTAATGATATGTACCAGTAGAGATGCGGTTTACCCGTCTGGCATCCTCGTTATCATATTATTCGCCACAATGAGTGTAGGTGCTGTGGGCGGGTTTTGTATAGTCCCCGCCCACAAAGCCACGCCCGGTAAAACTCGATCACGAGCTCATTCGACCGAATATGCGCCCGTCCTGGAATCTTAGCAACGAAAACGACCCTTAATTCATATTTTGTGTATTTTTAGAATAATAGAGCAAAATCTTTTGAGTTTACGTTATTTTATAGGTATTTATTTATTATATGGTAGTACAACGAAAAATAAAAATATTATGTTTTCCTTGTCTAATCACAAATTGTAAAAGAACCACAATACATATAGGTAAAAACTTGTGAAATTAATGCACTTAAACATTTAGTTACGCAAATGAGTTTTAAGTTCTAGTAAAATTTTTAGTTACGAGCAACTTATAACAGCTTATCATTTATTATTAAAAACGGTAATCGGTGGCTAAACAACAGCTTTAACCATCGATAGCTAGGACCTCAAAGTCAAGAACCTTATCAAGATGGCGTCATTATCGGGCTTTTAAACCAGATCCAATAAACACTAATATCAGATTAAAAACGTTTAAAGGTTGCCACTTTAAAAAAACACTTTTATAAAAACAAAATAGTTACTCACCTATTAGGTACTTCGTAAAAAAAACATCTGGTGACATAAGTTATCCTGTGAATTGCAGTAAACGAGTGCCTATAAAAAGTGCGCGGTTACTTTCCGTAAGAGCTCCCATCAGCGTATAATTGTTGACATCAGCTTAACGTCGAGGGTGTTTATACCCAGAGGCTAAACGTTCTTAATTCCATATATTAATTGCTTAAAAAACCCTAAGCCATGGAACATTAATAACAAAAACCGCCCCTGCAAAGGAATCGAATCGTCACGGTACACGAACACAAAAGGAAAGAATTTATCACAAATTAAATTGTACATAACCTTTTATATGGAGGTTGATATCAATAAAATTTTAATGCAACACCTGTCGGGTGTTTTGACAAACTGATGATGTTGATTATGAACCGTAATAAGACGTACTTATTTGTAAAAGACACAGACGTAATTAGAATTAGTTTGTGTAAAGAACCTATAGGTAAAGTACTTAGTTATTTCCTTATAACGCATAATTTTGCTCTAAGCATTCAGTTCGACTAGGGAAGAAGTTTTTTTCAGCTCCAAGACCTTTCAAAATTTTCCAAGGGTAGGCAGAAAGAACCAAGCATCCGTTCAACATTCTGTTCTCCACTTAAGCCTAACTTTGGATAGGTAGGTATATTGTGGGTTAACTGTTGGAATTAAACATCACACATTATCTACAGAGTGTGAAAATAGAAATTATCTATTCCCTTTAGTCGAAATCGAACCCATATTCATCCCAGACGCTGTACCACTGCGCCACGACGGCCTCTACGAAATGAAATTAAAAATTACGTAAATCTCAAATTTCATATTCGAACGAAATTATTTATTAAATAATTTCAAATTAAAGTAAGGTTTACTTGTAATGTTTAATTACAGTCAGTTCTAAGGTATAAAATGTATCGCGTCAATTTTATTTATTTTTTACAAAATCACTCTTTGATTTTTTTATTATTTAAGGTTAGTTAAATCACTCATTATTCAATTTTAAATCACTCAAAATAATCTATTTTATATAGGTAAGTTTTTACAAACTTGCAGTAATAAGTTACAACAATAATAAGTTAATAGTCAAGTTAGATGTCTTCGAACTTAAATTGGATTACATTTACAAGAAATTAAAAAGGCGATTTCATTAACCACCACTATTGTGATCGCCGTTCGCTCATTAAATCTAACATTTTCAGATTTTTTCAGCAAAAAAGTCTATAAAATTTTGATAAAAAATTAATAGAAGCCCATATTTTCTAAAAAATTAAACGAATCATTTCAATGTTTTTAATGTAACTGTCAATTTATAAAATGAAACTATAAATAAAATGTAATGTAAATTTTACGGTCCGATGAACCATTTTCAGGCAAAAAATCTTTGTGCGAAATATTATACTTTCACGAAGCTAACTAGGCTAGGTGGACATTTTTTATTAACAGCAAGCATCTAAACGGCGCGCAAGGAAATCAAATGATCAAATGGTCTAAGTACCTACGGCATTTCAAGAACGAGAAATGTCATCTCCATGCTACGTGACGTTGGCGAAGTAAATTACGTTCAACTAGCATGTATAAAAGATATAAAAAATGAATTGGAATAGATATAAGAAGACATTTCAATTATTAGATAATAATATACCTATAATATAAGCATAGGACCGATGCCGACAATCTATATATTTTTTAACGAAATTTAATTTATTGTTATTTAAAAATATATATTTAAGTAGAATTTTTTGTAAAAATTATCAATTATTTTTTCTTAACTTTACGCTGTATCCTGCATAGAGTAGGGTATCCGTTCTCCAATTTCCGTTTAATTTTCTAGACATTGCGTCTTAGTGATAAAACTCCACTCAGAGGATTGTATGCTTATCAGAGCGAGTGAATGAAAATAATTTATTCCCCCTGGGAAGTCGAACCCACAACCATCACGTTTGCCTAAGAAGGTTAAGAAGGGTAAGTAGGCAGACTTTGTGATAATTTGTGCTGAATTGTTTAATTCGCGGAACATGGCGCTATGCTATGTGCAGTAAGTTGGTACCTATGTACAACGAGAAAATTAAAATATACCTAGTAGGCTTATAAACTATAACGCACTTAAGGTATAATAATTTTAATCACATTATACATTTTGAAACTAGATATTCAGTATGAAGAAATAATATTTAAAATTAAAAATATCTTCTAATATATTTTCTTTATACAGAAGAAACACACAAGTAAGTATGTTTTAGATATTTCCACAAGTCGGTTCTCACGGACACGCGCGACGTGGCCGCGACAAAAACCTTAGCACGGTAGCGGGTATTAATCAGATGTCCGCCGCTGATCTGTGAGTACAGGCACTTACAACTTGTATATAATTTAAGTATAATATAATTTAGAGTTTATTTGTAGGTACTATTTTCTATTAATTTTGATTAAACGTCTTAAAATATATTATATTATACCTAATATGAAATAAATTGTTAGTATGAATGTTAAATTGCGTAATTGCGGCGTTAAGTTCCGCCATTCAACACGCAATGCCTCAACAATTAGGTGGAAAATGAAGAACGGAAATGTCTCAATGAGAACGGAGTGTCTTATACTATGTCTCTAGGTTACCTCTACTTACATTCCTGGATACAACGTGAAGCTAAAAAAAAGTTATTTTAAATACATCTTAAAGTCATAGACTGTCTCTTCCCCAAACACAAATAATAATACCTGTGTTTTAGTATAATTTGATTTGTTACTAGCTCTATTTAAATTACTTGAAATATATTTTAAAAATATTAGTGAGTTTTGTAATATATCTTGAAGTTATGTACAAATATTGAAAGCAAAAATTGAATTCACACTAGCTTTCAAGGTTAGTGTGGATACGCCTGTAACCGTTTCCTTTGGAAAATATACTTTATTAACTAAATAACAAAACAATTTATTTTATATAACAATAAAAATCTATACACATATAAATATGAAAGTTACTAATAACTTAGAAACATCAATTGACGTGACATCCACCAGCATGGGCACTGCGCACGCGACAGTACCCACCGCGCTGGCACCGCTCGTCTCGACGTCCGTGCGTGACGGATCCACTCAGCATCAAATTCACGGCAAGTCAAATGTTTAATTTGCTCTATAAATCACGCTATTAAAAACATTTCAAGGGTGTCATCGCGGCACCAATCTCATTGGGAACGTGACTGGCGCGCGCTGTGTGGTCGGCACCGGCACCGGCAGCGCCCGTGGGGCCTCGTGTCGTACGCGGCCGCATTGTTGCCATAGAGTCTAAGAACACAAAACATACACCTACACATTTAGTACAAACATCTAAAAAACTTACCAGTACCTACATCAGCTTAAATTGTCTGCAAGATAGATGGTTTTATACACGTACTGGTTTCAGCTCTATCTCAATCGATATGGTAGAACAAATTCGTTTTAATGAAAGAAAATTGAATTAGATATTGGGATTTTTTGTGTGTATTGAAAGCTGAATGTTCTGTTTCTAAGAAAATACTAAGTGAAGAAGTATTTAGAACGAAAACTTTGAAATAGGTAATTTTTTGCTTATATTTTTGTACGTAAAGATAAATAAGAGCAAAGAAAAAAAAAATACAGAATCAGCCATGATTTAACAATGTCCCTCTTCTAAAATACTTCTTTAATCCAAAACTATATTTATACACTACCAGTTACAACTAAATAATTAATTATAAATTATTGTTTCTGCTTGCATAATTTTATCCTTAAATATATTTATTATATTTTTTTGTTAAGTAGATTTTATTTCCTTACAAAAAACATTACACAATACATAGAGATATACCTCTATGAACTACCTCTTGCTACCATACAGATTATTAACAAATTACAATTTTATTACGACATTGTCATATTTCCCAATGGATTAGCAATTTTGGTTCTGAAATTTGGTCTTAAGGGCCTATAGGGCTAGGGCTCCGTAGCGTGCACGACGGCTAGAGGAACTGGGCTCAAATTGAATTAAATTAAATTGATTTATCGAGGGCCGTGCGCCTTGTTCCGCCGCGGCCTCGCTAGTCGCTACTCCGCCTGTAATTAATGCTATTAGTTTCGGAAACTAAGTGGAAAATATCTACCGCTACGTTGATAGTATGAGAGGAGGGACGTTTACAATATTAAAACTTATAGTATTGTGTTTATCCTATTTAAGTATTTATTTCTACTTTCCGCTGAATTTGGAAGAGGTATGCGTGTTAAGCGGCGGAACTCAACGCCGCGCTTTTTCTCTTTATTTGGGCGAGGAAAATGAAAATATTAAATACTAGTGGCCCGCCCGCGGCTTCGCCTGCGTGAACTACGTTATTATTAATTTCAGTCTCCGTGAGTACCTACGTCCTATAAGTGACGTCCATGCAAAATTTGAGACTCCTAGCATTTGTAGTAACGAAGTTTCATACAAACTTTCAACCCCAATAACAACCCCTTAGAAGTCGAATATTGCAAATTCCCGTCTTAGCGAGCACCTACGTACGTCCTATAAGTAACTCCTATGCATAATTTAAGATTCCTAGCACATGTAGTTTCTGAGATTTCGTGATGAGTGAGTGACCTTTCGATTTTATACATATAGATTTATTTTCGTCGAGTGGAAATCAAACCCACAAACTCTCCCGTTTACTGTCCCACGTTTCGTCTCTGTGTCACCACGATTGGTCTCTGTTTCTTAATGGGAAAGAAGTTTCTTAAGGTTAAGGTGTCTAGGTTCACACTACGGGATTCAGTATGAAGAAAGAAAAAGAAAAAATAGTTATCAAATTATATATAAATATTAGTAATTCAAGCCTCCAGCAAGTTAGTTTTAGTAATCGTTTTTTAAAGATTTATGAATTAAGTACTTATAAGAAATTATATTTAACACATTAATATATAATTAGGTACTTACATAATATAAAAACAACCCTAGGAATAAGAGAAGGATATTCATATTGTAAAACTTCTATTTTTAGCGTCATAATTAATTACAACTTTCTAATATGTGCAACGATCGAACAAACTATAAAAAGATAGTACACAGGCACAGTAATAAATCAAAGCTAATGTTAACAAATTGCGGAAGTGAATATCTATCTACAAAACATTTAGGCGGGCGAGTGTATTGAAATATACGCAATAACTGATACATAAGACATTTCACTATAGGAAGCGTGCCTCCATTATTCGAAAATATTTATTCGTGTCGAATGATTGCCTTTCTTTTGTGAATCGACAAAGGCGTCGCTCCGTTTTCCATTTGCGTGGCATCGTTCGCCCGCTCATTGTGTGCCGGGGTTTTGTTTCGCTTCGCCTTTTCATGGGCACCGCCTTCGCCTCGCCGCATATTCTATTTCAAAATTAAATGGTACTAAGATTGATGAGTTTAGACAAGACCTGTGACACGCACTACCGAATGCCTCGCTCGTAGCTGGTCGGGGCTGCCCCGTTAGTGGAATGCGCTTTATTCCACCCTTTATAATATACGGTAATTATTAGTTCGGGCGCTCTCGTTTATATGGATATCGGCTGTTTTTGTTTAATGTTTGGAAGCGTTCGACCGTCTAATAGGATTTTTTTGTATATCTTTTGTAGAGTAGCAACATTAAATTTAAGTTAATTTATCTTTTAACCACACCGAGCGGTGGGCATCCATCACTGTGATTTGATACGCAAACTTGTTTAGTTGTATAAATAGCTTATACAATTTACTCGAGTAACAGTACCTACTAATATTATACGGTTTATATATTATAGTAAGAATTGAACAGTAAATTTTAATTTGTATTTTAATTTAATAAACGTGGATAAAAAGATGAGGCCAGTCATGGCGTAGGAGCACAAAGTATGACTATAAACGCGATTGGTTGTGGGTTTGATTACCACTCGAGTAAATTATTAATTTAAATTTACATTTCCATTTCTTTGCTCTTGTGATCAGGCAAAGCTTGACGTTGAGTTCCACCACTCAACACGCAATGCCTCCAAAATTCGCCGGAAAGTCGGAAACAGATTGTCTTTATACTGGGTTCACTTTGCCTACCCTGCTGTGTGCGGGATACTGCGTGAAGCTGATTTTTTTTATTAACAGACTTCTGTAAGAAAAAGAGGTTATCAATTCGACTGTTTTTTTTTTATAAAAAAAGTTGTTATTTCTGATAAGTTTTTTCCTTACTATATCAAAGTTTAGTAAAATAATAAATAGGTATTTACATTAGCTAAAGAATATTTAATTAGGTGCCATATTAGCTGGGTTATTCGTCTTGGCAGCTGGTAGAGAGGTAGAGAAGTAGAAAAATACAATACAACTCAATTGGTCTGATTACAGGCTAGAGTTGTTTGGGTCGTGGAATTAGAGCAAACGGGGGCTTGTAATTTGTGACCGCCGCACATCTTAACCGCAACCGTCTGAAAATGTATAGGTTAGTACCTACGTGCTGCATGCTTTTGAAAATAAATGAATAAATTAATAAACTTATCTATGAGCTATTTTTGAAATAAAAATATACTTAGTAATTTTTTTTTCTCTTATAAGAGACTAGCGGACGCGCGCAGCTTCCCTTGCTTATTTAGGGGTGAATTCTAATAAACCATGAAACATATGTTCAATGAAATATTTTTAAGAGTCTAAATTTCAAATTTTATAAAAATCGATGGCTATTTAAAGATTTTTCTATAAAACCTTTCAACCGCTTATTAGCACCCTTAGGGGAAGAATTTAAGAAAACCATGAAACATGTGTTCAATTAAAAAATTTTAAAAATCTAAATTTAAATTTTTATAAAAATCAGTGCCGATTTAAACTTTTTTCCATACAAACTTACAACCCCTACTTCATCCCTTTAGGGTTAAAATTTTTCAAAATCCCTTAGTGGATGTCCAGATTACGAAAGTAAACATCTGACCAAATTCCACGTTTCTATCATCAGCGTGCGTCTTACCTCAGTCAGTGAGGACAAGTCCTTTTATATATATAGATAATTTATGAAATAGATTTTTTTATTATTAAATAAAATACAGGTTTTTGAAAATATGCACTTACCTCATACAGAAAGGAATAAATACAAAATAAAATTACTATACTAATCTTTTTCTTCTACTACGCCTGAATGAAAACTTTTGAGATACTTTCTCCTTATTATAGAGAAGGAAAAAAACTATGACAACGTTGCATGTTGCTACGAAATATAATCTGTAACGCTACGGACGATTAGACACTAATGTTTTACTCAACTAACTCATATTAATCTTATGCTCTTTAGTAATAACATTGTATCTACAATATTTCTTGTTTTTTAAGCTTCACGCTTTACCACTGCCGCGATTAGTCTTTCCAGTGCGGAAAAATTAGAGTAATTAATTCATTCCCCTAAGTAGGAATTGAATCCCCCCCCAGTAAAAGTCAGTTGCAGCCCCACTGCGCCGTGAATCCGTGAAGGCCTTTATTATATTGGTGTGTCAAATATATTTTATTCAATTATAGTATCAATTTATACATTGATTGTGCCTATCTTTTAAAATATTATATTGACATTAAAGTTTAATAACAAACAATAGCAACAATATTTATTTAAATTTACATTTTCATTTTTTCGCTCCGGTGTCGAGGCAAAGCGCAGCGTTGAGTTGTGCCACTCAGTACGCAATGCCTCTAGAATTCGGCAGAAAGGGAACGGAATGTCTTAACACTAGGTTCCCTCTACCTACCCTGTGCTGTGGGATACAGCGTAAGGCTGATTTAATAAGCAACAGCTTCGTCTAGTTGATTAAAATTTTGAAATATAACGCCTACAATAGAATTAATTATGTTAAAGATTTTATTTTCCATCCATGTTTTTATATATTTTTTTTCTGTTCTACATAAATCTTAATAGGTATTATGTGGTTTAAAACTTACATGCGTTGATCTAAGCGTATTTTAATAATTTAAACAAAACTGCTATTAATATAGTCTAGTCTAGTATTTATAATTACATTTAAGCTCTACTTAAATAATTTTAAATAAAATGTAAATAAATGTTAATTTAGTTAAGTAAAGTCTACTATTACGCAGGGTAAGTTTGTTCGTGGCGTAAAGGTACGATTTATCTAACAGTGAGTCGGGCTGGTTCCGGCGTAATTACAGAGTTTAGAGGTAGAGTGAATTATTAGACGAGCGCCGCTATAATCATAGCAATAATAATTGTTATTCTCGTAGTGATGTGCTCTGAAATAGTCGATTATAATTTTTATGTAAATTAAAAAATGTATTTATTATGCAATTTAAGTATTTTGATAATAATTCGTGTATGTCCAATTTTTTTATAATTAGTTGGAATTACATAGGTTTGTATTTTGAACCTTTAAAAAAACCTAAAAATATCCTTTTTATATTAGAGTATGTATTTTTTTATCAGCTTGCTGCAGCAGCTGTTGTGTTTGTGTCACACTTTGTGCCTTGACCAAGACTGACCTGAGATGATCTAATAAAGATTCCTTCTCTACGGTCTCTACGGTCTCTCTACGGTCCAAGTAAAATATAATATAATAATGCTTAAAGTAAAAAAAGTCAATACAACGAAAACTTGTGTTTTATTAGTAAGTAAGTATTTATTATTTTATTTATAAAAGTAATAGTCCGTTATTATCGATAGCGATCTTCCACCCGTACCTACTGCTTTCTGAGGCCAGCTCATTTTTGTGGTTACTCGTACAAATTGAATTTCTACTATTACCTCCCTTTAAGACAGCGGCTCTATCTATTAATCCAATTTGATATTGTTTTATGGTGTTTGTAATATAATGTACGTATTGTTTCGTATTTAATTGAAGTTCCATTATGGCAAAATGGTATTTTTTGTAATATTGAGTACCTACTGTATAATATATCTACTATTGTATAAATTAAATCAGCTTCACACTGTATCCCGCAGCAGAGTAGGCAGATGGAACCTAGTGTTAAGACACTCCGTTCCCCACTTTCTGGGGGCATTGAGTGTTAAGTGGCAGAACTCAACGCCGCGCTTTGCCTTAGTACCAGAGAGAAGAAATGGAAATATAAACCTGTACCTGCAGTCAGAGTGACTGATGAATAGTTTCATATCTACGTATAGATCTAGGTATACGAGGCTGCCTCAGGTTTGCTAAATTAGATAATTATAGGTAATAGACGTACGCACGATAAAAATGTTGTCTTTGATTAAGAATTTTATGAATATTATAATAAAGTAGCAAAAGCTATTAGCGGATATATAGATATTTCTTTACCATATATAACGTAAATTACTGAACACGGATCTAAAGCCTCAAGTCGGTGTGTTTGATGTCGAATTAATTTAATGAATACCACACCGACCACTTCTGCCATTAATTTGCTTAATTTGTTTTGTTTAAAGTTTATTGACTTTTCGTTAATGAAATTGCGTTTATCTCGTCGGATCGCATCTACGAAATCTCGGAAGCAGAACTAAGTGCCAATTCAAATCATAAATTTCCAGTGCATAAATTTAAAGGATGTATTTTGTAATTACATTCTGGTTAGTAATTTTGCTTATTTATTCGCGTGTTACGCATGACGTCAGGTGGAACTCTAACGATTTAATGAGGCTTAAAGTAAATTTTGAATTTTTATTTAAGTACTAGCGGCCCGCCCGCGGCTTCGCCTGCGTGTACTACGTTATTATTAATTTCTGTTTCCATGAGTACCTACGTCCTATAAGCGACGTCCATGCAAAATTTGGGACTCCTAGCATTTGTAGTAACGAAGTTTCATACAAACTTTCAACCCCAAAAACAACCCCTTTAGAAGTTGAATATTACAAATTCCCGTCTTAGCGAGCACCTACATCCTATAAGTAACTCCTATGTAAATTTTCAGATTCCTAGCACATGTAGTTTCTGAGATTTCGTGATGAGTGAGTGACCTTTCGATTTTATATATATAGATATGAATAAATCATCCATTGTAAATTGGAAAATTAAAAATCTTTACATATTTAGGTTTTATGTTATCTTTACATACTTAGGTTTTGTGTATTAACAACTAGTTAACTGAAATATATTAGTCAATATAATTTAGCGTGAAAAACCTATATTCCATTCCCTATTGCCCTATAACACAAGTCAAAATAGAGCTCGAAAATCAAAACAAGAAAACTACACGGCAATTTATTTTCATAGGACGGCCGCTCTCGCAAATTCATTACTAGCGTAGCTGGCGCTTCCGTTTCCGACAACACCGACTCGATCCATGTTTATACTAACTAATCTTCGACTTTAACCGCTATTTAGTATACATTGCAGTTTTGTTATAGGCTGATTTTGGAATATTGACATAAATCCCGCAATGAATAAGCTTTAATTGTATTTTGTATATAGTTTTACAGTCGGACCTACAGTGATTGCTACGCCCTGACGTGACTTAGTTTGCACAACCTAAAGGAAAACTAACATTTTGATGCACTTTGCTCACGAAGTTGCAAGTGTTCTTTTGTATGGTTTTGTTCGATGTTTGAATTAGCATCAACTTTGTTAGGCACGTCAACACTATTTCATAGGAAAAGCTATTTACTGTAATATGTTAGTTTGTTGATGTTTTTTTTATTTCGTAATAGAAAATGTTTATTTTTAATAATGAATATTTGGGTCGAGGCCAGTCGGTACATTCGTGTGACTCAATTCAATTAAATGAAATATTTAATATTTTCACTTCTTGGCTCTGGTGTCAAATTTTGGTGAATTCGCCTGAAAATGCGGATCGGAGTTTTTATGACACTAAGTTCCCTGAGTTCTCTTTTTCTCAATGTTGAAAAAAATGTCTGCCAATGTTGGCAAATAAGTAATTCTTAAAAAAAATAATATTTTAATACTATTTTTTGTCATATTTTCTTAAAAAACTTATATAGGTATAATTATTAAAAGAAGCTTCACATAGACCAATTTATAAATAAAACAAAAAAAAGTTCATGTTAAATCAAAAATCCTTTACGCTTCGATCGAACGTAATTTAATACTGGAAATCTGAATCTATTTAACGTAGCCTTATGCGCCTACAAGGGGATAAACACCTGAGCTTTCATTCGAATCTAACTTATATTACTTAGAAGCTTAGGTTCAATATCTAATACATATTTTCAGAAGAAATTGGATGAAAGACGTATAAGATAATACAGCTAGTTGAGCTTACAAATAACAAGCTGTTACGTGATTCGTCACGTGGACGGAGAGAGCTCTATCTCACGCGTCTTGTTATCTTGTAGGTACTTCAATATGTCTAGATCTAGAATTATGGCGTATAAAGTTCTAGTATTCTTGCATTGCTGTATATCATTTAGGAAAAACGCGAAACTCATATTATGGGTAGTTTCTCTTTTATTTATCTGAAACTTATTACCCACTAATGAGGTATTTTTTGTTTCCACTAGGTATTATAAGATTCTACTTGAAAATATTCGGTTTTGGAAAAATAAAGATGAAACTTGTGAAACAAAATGTAATATTGACTTTTAATTCCTGATAAAAGTAATGTTACATTATGAAATTATACTTACACTAATTTGCAGATCGAAGATAACAGTAATTAAGCGACTTGAACATATTGTATGCCATATAGCTTTTTTTTCAGCTTCACGCAAGAAGCGGTTACGATGGAAAGTGGTGAGCGGAGTGTCTTAACTCTACGCTCCCTAACAATTCTGTAGACATTGTCTGTTGAGAGGTGGAATTCAACGCCGCGCTTTGCCTCGTTACCAGAGCGAAGAAATGCAAATATTAAATATTTAATTTCCTCGAGTGAGAATCGAACCCACAACCAGTCGTATTTACAGTTACACCCTTGTTCTTCTTCATAACGACTGGCCCGCGCTTCGTTTTTCCACCACAATAAATACAACCTTATATTTGCTCGCTGACCAATGATATATAACGTTTGTTAATTAGGTTATCAAGTCGCGGCATCTACAAAGGGCCGGACTTAAAAGGCTCGTTGATATTAAAAATGCCGCTTATAACTTTTATCATAAATCACCCTCGGGGCGTCGCGGGGTGCGCAAAAATGCCTACTTTGGACAAAAAATATGCAAGTAACGATGGACGCGACTTGAGAGCTTTTTAAAGTCGCCTTAGACGGTGTGCAGAATTAATTATCTTAGACGATAAAAGCAAACCAATGTCGTGCCTAAGCCATTGACGAAGCTACAAGTTTTCTTTTTAAATTTCGAATTGTTGAAAAATCCTATACAGTTTTTGAGTAGATGCAGCATTTTTTCTTAAGATGATATTGGTTTCTATCATTTATAGTGGGTATTTACATTATTAGATTTTACATACATTATTATCCTTAAAAAAATCCTTAATCAAATATTAAAAAAAACAACAATTCTTCTTGAACTTCAGAATTGATTTTTAGTAACTAAGTATGTAATTAGGAGTATGAAGAGCGGTAATTTTCCTTTGTAACGTATTCAATAAAGTAAGTTTAGAAGATAAACATCGAGTGGGCAATGAGTCCCGTGTGATCGACGAGAGCAGTGCCTCGATTTATGATTACCGAGAGCTTCTCTGTAATAATAAAACATCGACACGCCTTTATCGACTGCCCGCTCGATAAGCATCCGTGACGAATTTGCAGTGCTCGCACCACGCACTATCCCGTATGATATGATGATAAACATGGCTGCGTTATACCACCAGGTTTTACCGACAATATGGAACCGTACCACTTCGCTTTAAGACATCTATTACACGAACGACTCCATCTCTTATTCCCTTTAACAATTTCCCAAGAGGAAATAGCCGAGATATTGTATCGATAAAATATTATTTCCAATTATGTGCTCGGTTTTTCAGGGTATTTTAGTTTCATTTTTGAGATACGCCGCCGACGTATTGTCTCTTATGTTATCCATGTGGTTAAATCATTTCGTTGTTAACAATTATGTAAAATAATGACGTATTTCTCACATTAATTTGCGTTTTTAATGATAACGTTTGTTGTAATTAAAACTACAAATGCATATAATGAGTGGTCACATAACTATTCTAAGAGGTCGCTGTGTTGCTTAACAAACAATTATTAACTACTGGTGTGTAATTCTCACGGTAAATTGAAGTATGTCAAATTTTAACAAATAGTTTAAAGTTATCTAACTTCACATTAATTACGAAATGGATAAGTAGATTATTAGCTTGTGTTATACATTTGTTTATTTCGACATATAAAAGTCTGGTTGGAGATTGATTATTCATCATCTCATAAGTACAATGAACTTAGCTATTAAACCATTTTGATCTTCGATTGCAGGTCTACATGAAATTTTGTATCAGCCCTTACCACATCTATAGAAAACGTACATACACCTAGGACTTAAGTACATAATATAGAGTCTCTATCTTATCTGGTGTACACTAAAATATTGTTAGTATAATATCAATATTGTTGCAAATAAATTAAATTAAATCTAGTTAGTATTAGACATGCCCTGAAAACGACAGTTTTTTAGAATAATATTTTTATATAAAAATCTTTTTATTATTGTACCTTAGGTAAAACAGTTTCATTTGTTGCGCAATAAGAACGGGGTCAAATTTAATAGCTACAGCTAGGTTAGAACAGAAATATAATTTCTATGTTTTAATAATGCTTTGTATTACTATTTTTAATATTTTTATGAAATAAATATGTTAGTCACAAAAATATAAATGGGAATAACAGAAAGTAACAAAATAACATACTTAAACAGCCATTAAAAAATGTTTTATAAATTAAAATTAAATTTCTTATTAAAATTTTAAATAAGAAATCTAAATTTTTGTTTATTTTTTTTTAGACGTTGTATTTTTTCAAAAAGCTTATCCTTAGATAACACCTGCAAGTTCTATATCTACAAAGTACCGCAAAAACAATGGTAGTAAGCCTTTGGAGGTTTTTATTTCTTGCCTTATAGGTTTTTAAATAGTTACAATGATATAACTCAAAAATTTCATTATTGTAAGTTCATGTTGATAATATGTTATATACTTATATGCATATGTAATTTATGTGAAGTTTCAATATATTTAGAGTGCGTATTTTGTTGTGGTAAAACATTCTGGGTTCATTATTTGTATATTTATTTTCTCTTCTTTATAGACATTATTTTTGTTAAATTCGAGGATTTAGTACTAATTCTTTGTATTCGTCCATTTAAGAGACATTGCATTGCAAATCCGACGCATCGCTTTTTAACAGACCAGGAAAACGGTGAGGTAGAATAGAAAAATGTGGATGAAGCTTGTCGAATTTAAACTCGTAAAACATGTCGCTGAAGCTGAAAATTAAGGTATAATCAACTATATTGTATGTTTTCTAAGAAATCGTGTCGACAATAGTTACAAGGAAAATGTTATCTTACAAAAATGATTCAGTTTTTATTTCAGTTCAAACACCTTTGTATAGTTAACTTTTTCTGTTGGGTCTTCAAAAAGATTTATTTCGTGACTACTCTGGATTCCTACGTAGTTTCCAAATATAATTCTTTGCTTTTTATTTACGTCGAGTTATTTATTATACCGAGTAAATTATAAGAAAAGATTATATAGTCAATAGGAATTACGTTGGTAAGATTTTCATCGATTAATTTTGTTGTGTCGAGAATTCAGAAGATTATGTCAATCATTAATTACTACCTTCTATTTCCTAATAATAGGAAGAATGTAGATAACAGGTTGTTTCAAAATAATGACTTACACATATTAAATCAGTAGATACTCTAACTGTATTGTAATAAATTAATAAATATATATTTTCACGGCAGAAATATGTAGAGAATTATACTAATTCATTAAATTTAGTTTTATATTCTTAGCATCTTCACCATAATATATTGCACATATACAGCCTGTACCCAACATATTATAATCATTGCATAATTTTAATTCATTTTTTTTCATCATTGTATTCGAATTTTACATGCGCTAAATAAAAAGCGGTGTCATCACAAAAGATATTTGGAGGCAATATAAACATAATATCAATTTAAATTCCTTGTTAGTAGAGCGAAAGCCGACATCATACCTGAAATTGGACACATATCATTGGCTGGGGAGTGGACCAATAGCGCCGTCACCGAGCGGCACTCCGCTCGCCCGCTGCGCGCCGCGGCCGGCAGGCGGGCCGAGCAGTAAGCTCTCCTCGCCTCAGTTCCTTTTCAGACCTCGTACAGAAGTGACGTGACCCGCACTGTGTAGTTTCTGTAAATCTTACAATTTTAAATTATTTAAAAGCGGTCGTCGGTACAAGTGATAATGCCGCGGCCCTCACGTGAATCTTACGGTGACCAGAAACCACCATATTCGTACATTTCTTTGACGGCAATGGCGATCTGGAGCTCACCGGAGCGCATGTTGCCCTTGTCCGAAATTTACCGGTTTATAATGGACCGGTTTCCATATTACCGTCGCAACACTCAACGCTGGCAAAACTCTTTAAGACACAATCTTTCATTTAATGATTGTTTTGTGAAAGTGCCGCGGCGTCCCGATCGTCCTGGAAAAGGTGCATATTGGACTTTGCATCCCCAAGCTTTCGACATGTTTGAAAATGGCTCCCTGCTTCGCCGTCGCAAGAGGTTTAAGTTACAGAAAGGAGAGAAAGACAACCTAAACGCAGAGTTGGCTGCGCTGGCAAGTTTCAACCGAGCTTTTCTAGCGCGGCAAGCTGGGGCTCCAGCGCCGCCTCCTCCGCTGCCGACAGCTGGCTTGTACACACCGCCAATATGTCAGTTAAGTCCTGAGCCTGCCGAACTTGCAGAAACAGCAACAGTCACAATATTGCCAAGAGAACGTCCACGCAGAGCTTTCACGATAGAGGCTCTGTTGGAACCAGAGCCGCCGCGGGCATCACCGTCGCCGCCCAACCCTAATATGCTGGCCATGCAGGTGGTTCAAGCGATGCCACCCTTAGACTTTTCTATGCCATCGCCTTATGTTCTCGCAGCACACCGTTATCAAGCTGAGTTGCTTCAGGCGGCGGCGCACGCTCTCCGCCCATGTTATCTTCCACCACATCCGCTACCGGTAGCGTGACATCAGCGGTCCATAGCGCACTGCTCCAACATTTCGTGCAATTCTAGGTTGTAAGTATAGAACTGAATATAAAGACTCACATTCCAAAACTTCAGTCTTATAAAACCTTTGGCTAAGCCATTGTTTACTTTTACTTAATAAACAAAATCTTACTAGATGCTGTTAAAACAAATAAATAATAAAATAGTTTGCTAAAATTGTTGTAACTACAGTTTTGTAATGTGAATACTAAAATAAACAGTCGTTAAAGTTTAACGATACCGCGTTACGCGGCGACGGGAGGCCTAAATGTTTTGATTGTTAGGTGTTTGTAAAGAACGCAAGAACGCGCTGTTAATATTTATTATTTAGTGATCTCATTTGTAAATAATTATTGTAAAAAGTTTCTATAACAATAACATGAATCAATAATCGATTAGTTATTTATTATATTCATATAAAATTATACAATTGGATGGAAATGTAAATACTTATTCAACCGCTCTATAAATTTTGCATGAGAAGGTACTGAGACTAAGAAAAACTGTTATTTATTTTATTTTTCTGTTATAAGTGTAGTTAATAGTTATATATTATTGTAAATATTGTTTTCAAAGTTACAAATTAATAGGTATATTAAATATAATATTAATTAGAATCTTTGTTTTATTATTCAAAAATAAATTTCCCATTTAGGTTTTTTTCATGTTTTTTAATAGAAAATATGACTTATATGTTTTCTTAAACATAATTAACTTAATAATAATAATATGTATGGATAACATTAATTAATTAATTAATTCACTTTTAAATTAAATTATTTTAAATAACACGCCAACCAACTTTATAAAAATTTAATATAATATTTCTTTTAACATACATATCTCTAAGATATTATTAATATAATAATTTAATTGAGGTATTAAAAGCCTCTTAATCTTATTTTTACCGTCAAAAACAAAAATCTCCAACACTAACTAATTCCGGGTGGCATCAATTTTCCTAATCGAGTTACTACGCTTTTTCGTAGTCCAAATTGTGTGAAATATCTACGTAGCTCGTCCTTCGTGGGGGGTGGAGGAAGAAAGGTAAATTCTAAATAATAAAAAATGGTCGCGGAGGTGGTCTGTTTCACGGTGTAACGCACTGTAACGACCGCATTTGTGCCCTAATAGATCGTGATATTGCATCCACTTGAACAATTGCTGACTCATGGACCCTATAACTAAATATATAATAAGATATTTTGAAAAAAAAAACGTCTAAAGTTACAAAGAGAGAGACAGAGTTCTTCTATAGTTAGATTTATTAGAATTTTAATACAGAATATTATACAAAATTAAAAAAATAGGTCATGAAAATATAATACAAATTACAATCGTTTTTTTTTTTGTAATTATGAATATATAAAGAATTTACATATTTATTTTTTAAGGTTTTGTTAATTAAGCACATCACGGCGCTAAACTTAAACGCTCAAGAACATAAGCGCAGAAATAAATGCAATGATTATAAAAGAAAGAAAGATTTATAATCTATATATATAAAATCGAAAGGTCACTCACTCATCACGAAATCTCAGAAACTAGAAGTGCTAGGAATCTCAAATTTTGCATGGGAGTTACTTATAGGGCGTAGGTGCTCGCTAAGACGGGAATTTGCAATATTCGACTTCTAAGGGGTTGTTTTTGGGGTTGAAAGTTTGTATGAAACTTCGTTACTACAAATGCTAGGAGTATATGTGATTTTGCATAGACGTCAGTAGGACGTAGTCATGGAGACAGAAATTAATAATAACATAGTTCACGCGGGTGAAACCGCGAGCGGGCCGCTGGTCATGTATAATTTCCAGTAATAGGAAACAAAGTATGTTGATAAATTATAATCATTATCTTAAAAATATCAGAAGCATAGAGGCACAACCGAGTGAGAACCCCATAAAAATATATTTTTACACTTTGCTTTACAACTCTCATCTGCGGAGCAGCTTAGTGGTGCGACGTAAACGCGCTAGATTGTGGGTTCGATTCCTACTCAAGGAAATGATATATTTAATATTCCACCATTCAATAAGCCTTGCCTCGAGATTTCGGCGGAAAATGGGGAATGGAAGTGTCTTAACGGGAACGGAGTGTCTTAAGACTAGGTTCGCAGGTTCCCTCTGCCTATCCTGCTATATGCGGGATACAGCGTAAAGCTAAATGAGTTATATTTAGTGACAGCTACCAACATATTGAAATTGATTATGGATATAGCGATGAAAAAAATCGGTTTATGATTGCATATATTTTGATTGAAATCGTGATATTTGTAATAAATGTAAAATAATATTTTCTTCTTTTTAATAATAATACATACATACCTACTTATATTTGCCAAATTGAGTTTATTACTAAGAAACATTTAAGTAACTAAATTTAACTAATTTTAATTTTTATTTCTCTAATAATAAATAATACATATTTCATAAAACATAAACTGATATTAGTTTCCTAACAACTGGAGAACTCTAGGTCATAATTGAATATTACGAGTTTTAGTAATCGTAAGTCTTTCTATTTACGACTATATTCATACGAGTACGTCACTGCCCGTAAATATTTACTTGTTTAAAATAATATAATAGTCCTATAAATATGTCTGTCCTACGTAAATCTGTTTGAAGTTATTATCTTTTGTCGTAGTTGTTTGCGATATTTATTTGTAACCTATTATTTAATTTAAAATATTTATGTAAGATATTATGTAAATTGTATATTTTACAATTATTTTCTTTTTCCAGCTTTTATAAGGTAAAGTGTTCGGCCACTTAAGATGCATGTCTCAAAATCGAAATTTATAATATCTATACTAAAAGCTGTAGCAGAAGTAAGCACTGAATAATCAAACGTAGCCTTATTGAAAAAAAAAATATCTTTCATTACAAGGTAACTAAGAACATTCGTTAAAGTAGGTAAACCTTTTTTTCTATTAATATGTTAAGTTTTTATCTTCATCCATTGATATTGTCTGACTCAAAAGATAGATTAAAACCTGAGATATATTTTTAAAAAAAATGTAAAACAAGATACAACAGAGAATTGATAGAAAGATAGAGATTGACAAATATATTAAAAAAAATTGTAAAACAAGAATTTACATTCAAAATATGGTTTTGTTCATTACGTAGGTAAATATCGTCAATTGTAAATAAAAAATATATGTACTTTAATACATAGTTTAACAAAATCAGACTAGCTTTTATTTATAGAAAATAATCACTTCTAGCCGCTATTTAAAAAAATGCAAATAAATCAAGTAGGTATCATTAATAATAGTTGTGTCAGCTATACTTAGCTCGTAGTATAGCGAGGCTGGTTTGTTTGGCCTGTTATAGAATGAAAGGGACTAGAATAATGGCGGATGTGTGTAATTATTAACAGGTAATTTCATTAGGGTAAATATGGCGTAAATAAGAAAATGTGCGGGTACGGTAACGACAGTGCAATTCTCTTAATTGGTAGGCTTGTTTGTTAACTGTAACTAAGTCTATTCGCTTATTTATTATCACCAGTCTTGGCTTGAGATTTTCTTATGTAGTATATTATTTAGTTTTAAAAATGTTGTGTTTAGGGTTCCGTGTCTTAAAAGGAAAAAAATATACCCTTATAAGGTCACCTTGGGATCGGAGTGTCTTAATACTAAACTCCCTTTGCCTCCCCTTTTTTATGTAGGTACTATACAGCGTAAAGCAGAAAAAAGTTAAATATTAATTAAAATTTCCATTAATGATTGATATTGTAAGTATATTGAATTCAATATGTATAGGAACAGAATAAACAGAAAATAATAGTAATTCGTAACAGTAAGTAGGTAGGTACCTACCTACATACAACGTGGTATAGTATGAAATATTAGACTAAAGATACGTTGCTGTAATTTCAATATCTATTCGGCGGAATGTATATATTTAAATTACTTTAATGCACATTTACAAACTTAAAATCATCTCGCAAATACTATATTTTTGATTTACCAACAAGAATTATGAAGTAATTGTAAGAGGCATCAAACATAAGCAAATGTACTTATAGAGATATATTTACGAGTACATTGATAGCTTACGTCGTTGCGTTTTCCACATTAATATACGGGCTAGTGAACTAGACAATCGTGTCGTAAATATCACTTGTTTACTTGTTACTAAGTAGATACCAACAAAGGGAGATAAACGTCACATTAGGTACTACACGTGCGAAAACGATGCTAGTTTTAATTGAATAATAAACTATATAGTATATTTATTTTATATTTCCTGATTTCAATTTTTTTTATTTTTTTACTGAAAATATTGAAAAATATAATCACTTGCAAAGTTTATCTAACACAATAAGAGCAAATATAAAAAATTAAATTCAGTCAAACTCAGTAAACATATTTTTTAATGTCTATCTACCTCCGTTATTAACGTAGGTAAATAAATATAAAAACAGAAAAGATTTGTTTTTTGTTTCACATATATTGGATTTTGTTTTCGTAATTGTTGTTGCCGAAATCAAATAATAAATATTTGTAGAGGCAGATGTTTGAAAAGGATTATTATAGAACCTTAAATAATAATCGGTCTCTTAGCACTTCTGTTGATGGTTTTGCCCGAACACCTTTGTATGGATTCGAAACCTCTAATTTGGAAATTAATATCTAACACATTGTGTCCGTCCGTCGTTGCTTTGCGTTTTTATTCTGACTTTGTACTCTGTAATTATCTCCCCGTGATAGTTTACCTTAATATCAAATAATTCCCTTTTGTAAATAGATACATGTAAACAGTATATAAGCAAATAAAACAATCCATACTTATATTATAAATTCGAAAGTAACTCTGTCTGTCTGTCTTTTACGCAAACAGGGCCAAACCGCTAATTTAATTGTGATAAAATACTCATATAGAGATACTTGAGGGTCTCGGGATGAACATAGGATACTTTGTTTTCTCATATTTGTAATATTTTCTATATATACCAATATATTAAAATACTTATTAATTTGACATGCAATTTATTCCGACATATTAGGTAATAACAACCGTCGCTATGCGACCGTTGCTAAGCAACGATTTGCAAAGTTTGTTGTTAGAAAACGTAACCTAAAACGAGTTTGCTTAACGCATCTCTCTATAGAAAACTGTAAATAATTTCATAAATATATTTAATAAATATTCGTATAGTTCAAGCGGGCGTAGCCGCGTTAGGGTCCACTAGTTTTATATAAAAATAATAATATTTTTCCTAATATAGTGTTATAACATTTGATTATTACAAATATATTAAAGTTACTTCGTATACACAGAAATTTATCTATATAAAGATACTTTTTTTAGTATGTGAATAAATTAACATAAGGATACTCCATCACGGCTAGTATTAACTCGAGACAAATCTCGGAGACATATCGTCTCTTAAAATCTAAAACAAGGGCTATTCCAGAACATTAATTCATTTTGTAAATAGTCATTGAAGATAGCTTGAGAGCTTATTTTAATGTATCTGACGATGGGCGGTACAGTGCATAATTTAAAACAAAATTATTTAAAAAGCCTTTCTTATCACTTAACAATAAAGTTCAATTTCATTTGTCAACAAAGCTATTTATAGACAAAACAATCGCCGGAACCACACCACGGGATGCCGTGGAGCCGACTGGTCTATCATCTACCTTTACTGCGGCCCTTTCAAGACCATGTCTCGCCGATGTTGTTTGTGTTCTAAGGGTCGTTTAATTCAATAAATAGGATGTATTCATTAAAGCATTACTTCAATGCACCTTTAGTGTCTTATTTAGTAGATAGGTATCATTTTATCGGATTTCATTCTCAAAAATATTCATAAAAATACAGATAAAAAATATTATTTATTACCTGGCAAAGTATATTATAGGATATCATAATGTTTTGATAATAAACACTTTAGACAAACTAACACTGTATGTATGATGAATATAAAACGAAATATAAATTCAACTTAATTGAATTTAGGTCAGAGATTGGTATTATATTAAAATAAGGAAAAGGAACTAGTATTAGAGATAATTGAGATAATTGGTACCTACCGCAACATAACAATTAGATCAAAGTAAATCGATAATATTGCATTTACATTTTGCTAATGGTTATATTTAATTAAAAAACATTACATCTGAGAATAACACTAGAGGATCCTAATTCCATTAGTTCCAACTATTAGCTAATAACACATTTTTTGCACAAATACCGCATTCCGAAATGTCCATTACCAGTTCTGCCGATCAAAACGTCTTATGCGCTACAAATAACAACTATAATATGAATTATATGATATTAAAAATAGAGTTGAATTTCCAATGATCGTAAATATCGATTTACATGATATATTTTAGGATAAATGTCATTAGGTCACGTATGGTAGGCCAGAGCTTCATCGACGGATGATGGTGTGAAATGAGTGTTCGCCGACGCCTTTGTGCCCGCCGCGCCGCCCGGTACCGTTTTGTATGAGGCGCTTTTTGTGTGCTGCGTTTAGGATGCGTCCTGTTTTTTGTGCTTTGTTTGTAATGCCGAGTGTGTGGGACTTGACACGTAGGTAACTATTGTTAATACCTGTTTAATATATCTTTTGTGACGTAAGTTGCATTTTTGTTTGGCTTAAGTTTTTATATTTATATATTGATATTTATTAATTTTAAATTAAAAGTTATTTATTTCTAATATCCTATGTTACGATTATTGATTGCAAGTAAGACAACGGTATTGAAATCCATTTAACCAATCGTTAGCACTCGGGTTAGTGACTCATAAAATATTTATCTAATGTTTGCACGCGAAAAGCTTAGTTTCAGTTAACATAAGCACTTGCGCAGAATTGGCTACCATTATTTAATTGGTCGGCTATTATGAGAATGCGAAGTTGTTTCTCAAAAGTGATAAAAGACATATTAACTATCGTGAATTGCTTTTATAACAACAATCTAAAAACTTGTTAACATTTTTAGAAAGCGAAATAGCGACGTTTATTTATTTTCAATCTTAATTTAATAAAAACTGTACTAAAACAAATTGAATGGCTACACTTTATGAAAATTATTATTTATCTTGATTGAATTTTAGTTTTTATATTTGCAAATTTCTGCATATGAATGACGATTTTGGTTTCTATATAAAAACTTTCAAATGACCATTTATGTAAAATTTTAAATATTTACCTCGTTTTGTGAATAATATCTATGTCCAGTAAAATATACACGAAAGAAGATACTCGTAGATATTTGTAGAAAAGTAAAATTACTTGATCGAAAATTTAAAAAATGTGTTCAATATTAGTGACTAGGTCTTGAAAGACATTCCTCATATCTTCGTTTATTCTCTCAGGACCTATTGTATCTATCGACACTTTTGTACGAAATTTCAAGACATCATTTTTCTGAAATACGTTAAGGAAGAATATAATGATTTTCTTATGGACTTAAATCGTCAGTTTTAAAGAAACAAGGTGACAATTTAAAATCGATTTATCTGTTTGGTTATTCTCTAACGAGACGGCTTTAGGATGAAACAAAGTGGTGTAAAATTTTAAATGCATAAACATGTGTAGAGACAGTTGACATGAAATTGTGATGATACACACAATATATAATTTATAGGCGCCGGATGATCCGATGATTAGAGCCTTCGCGGTAATGATTGCGTGTGATTATCGCGCCAGTTCTGTTGAGACATTTTGTAAATAAATAAATATTATTTAACCATTATAAATTTATATTATATGTTAAAGTAATAATTTTAAGTTTAAAATATACCTTAACTTGTACGTTGTGTAAAAAATACACCTGTATTTTACCTACACACTATACTTACCTAAGTATAGTGCGTAGGCATGCCTATACTTCGAATATATGAATGTTCCCAGGTCTTTTTCGTTTTTGCTTTGCTTCTAATCAAAATCCAAATAAATAATTTGGAGGAATTGTTGATATGAATATGTTTAGAGCGACAAGGAAAAATGCATGATATTAATAATCCATATAACTTTTCACCTTTTGATACATACATGTCAAAAGATGTAGAACTCCAAAAGAACGCATTTAATTCACATTAAAGAAAAATGAAGGAGCAAAATTAGCTTTGTGGTGTGTATGTGTAGTGTGGAACCGTAAAAAATTCTACTTCATTATGAATAACGCAAGATTGATTCCCACACAAAAGCTGTCAACCTCGGCGCACGAATAAAAAGGCAAATGCGGATTTTATTGTTGTTACAACAAAATGAAGTCATAATGAGTAGGAGTCGGTCGGCGAAATGTCGCGATTGAATTAAAATTGCTTCAATATTGTGGTTACGTTTGACATTTGACAGGCGTTGCTGACATCTGACGTGCTGTCACTGATGTCTTACAGGAGGTACGCCAAGTTAAAGAAATTTTATAAAAATGGAACCCTAGTAGCAGTTATTTTTATGATTTTAAAGATTTTACATCTTACAATTTTTTAAGTAGTAACAATCAATCTTACAAATGAATACTGAACACGTAATAATTAATTAAAATTTTTTATTATGCATTAAATACTTGTTCTGAGAACCCTTGTTAAAAGTTCGAGTATAGGTAGTTTAAACGTTCTTATTGACACTAGGTTTTCTATATGTAAAAGTTTTAGTAGTAAAATCGTAAATCATTTTAAAATTCAATAGTTTATTTATAGTTTATTGATTTTTTATTCTTTATTTTGACATATATAAAAGAAAATACTAAGGACGTAAAACAAAGTTATCAGAAATTGTATGGCCTTACGCTTATAGCGAACTTCGTTTTTTATAAGCCGGAACTATTTTATATCATTATTGATTGATATCCGGCACGATAATTAAACTAGTCGCATAAGAACTATAAATCGATTAACCTGCATCCTTTCTAATAAAACTTGTGATTGTGTCTATTATATTATGAGGTACCCACCTGTTGTGTAATTGCCATTACCGCTAAATTTCTTGTCAAAACTAATTATCTTGTTTCGATGTTGAAAATTATTTTTTACTGTCAAATTTATCTAAAATATTTTCGTGTTCGCATTCCAATATGCAAGATCGTGAAAATGTACATATGCTGCCTAATTACATAGGTGTTAGTGGCTATTTGGTAGATACCTATTGTATAAAACTAAAACGATAGCATTTTTAAAATAAGCTTAATAGTATGTTAAGGTAACATTTCATATAGCCTGCCACATATATGACTAAAGTTTTTTAACGTTTAGATACAAAGAAGTTTAAATTTTTAAACATTACGGTCAGTTGTCGGCGCGGACTCTTGAAAACTCGAGAGACGGCCAACGCGTGTAGTTAGCGGCGTAGCTTTTGTCTTGTTTGTTATTAACAGCAATGAACCGGCCATGTAGAATATTTTTACACAAAAGTATTGAATCTTTAATATATATTATAAATACATTAATAAATATGTATTTACAAATATTGATAGTATTAATGAAGTCTAAAAACAATAACAATGGTGCCTTATGAAAATTATATATGGTAACCAAGCATATTTGGCATTATTTCCTGTTGGTACGTACAACTGAAAAGGACATCTCTGCCCTCCTTTACTAATGTGATTTTAATTATGAAATCCTTACAATATTGTCAGTGTTTTTCGTATAACTAAGAGACGATATAAATTGTCAACTTTAGTCATCAAATGCGTAACAAAGGAATAACAAAACATTAACTAAACAAATATTTTATAAGCAAAGATTAAACTACGAAATCCAAAAACTTCCTTGCAGCTTCACATCAGGGCACCACGTCCGGGCAGCCCGTCCGTGCATCAGGAGTGATTAGGCGCGCACAGCCTGTAATCACGCTTTGCTGCCCGTACGTCTGCGCCGACGCATCCACCCTCCCGCTTTTACCTTGAAGCGAAAAAACAAGTAAAAAATACATAAAACCTTCGCTCTGCGTACACTGTTAACGACCTGACCTGTTCTCAACGCTGTATGGGAAGATTTAGCGAATTTGAAATTCGATTGCCAGCAATGCTTCATCCATCACCTAAATTGATGGATTTGGGACCAAAAGAAGGACTTCACGAGATGAAAGCGGACCATTTTCAAGCGTTGTTAATAAGCGTTGCTTTTGTGGTTTTTTATAACCAATTAAGTCTAGGTCCACACAATATTCAAATACTAATTATATTCATTATAATATTACTGTAAAGCTAATCTTTATTGTGGGTGCTTAAAACAATGTTATAGCATGCAAACTATATTAATACAGTTAGGAAATCTTTATCTGCTCTTCGTGTTCTTATATCTACTACATATTTATTTTAAACAAGAAGTTAAGTAAATTCGTGATAATAAATTCGTGTTTTGGATTTTTTAAACATTACAAATTTCTATAATATATAATATTGTAGTTATATTATATAGCTATATAATAATAATTCGTATAACGTGAAATAAACTCAATTTTAAAACAAAAATAAATAAATAATCCAATATAAACACGATTAATACCAACATATCCTAATAACTCAAGCGCAAATGTATTTGTTCTGATACGCAATCAAACATTACTTCCCACTTTCGGAGAACAAACATTTGCCATGATAACAAAAGAAAATATACAAATATATCGATGTCAACATTACACTAACAGTATTTATATTACCATAATTACTATTAAAGTGGTTATAAACTACATTAATATTATATTAATAATTTAGAAAAAATCAGCTTCACGCTGTATCCCGCACTCAGCAGTGTAGGCAGAGGGAACCTAGCGTTAAGACACTCCGTTCCTCACTTTGTGCCGAATTTTGTAGGCATTGCGTGTTGAGTGGCAGAACTCAACGCCGCGTTTTGCCTTGACACCAGAGCAAAGAAGTTGAAATATAAACTTAAATAAATAGTTCACTTCCTCAAGTGGGGATCGAAGCCACAACCGTCGCGTTACAGTCACACCCTTGTGCCCTGCCCTCGTATATTAATAATTACAATTATATTAATATTATTACATTAACATTAATAATATATAATATACTATTGTATTGCGTTTCTGTTTAAAAGTTTAGTCAGATTCCTTTTATCTGTGCCGTTAATATTATGTTTCGGAGAAAAGACCACGTTTCTCTTATTGGAAACGGTCTTTATGAGGAGGTGCCGTGTTGTCTGTTGAGAGGATAGCTTTTGATTTTTTTTTTAATATTTAGGTATTGTTTTCTTTTTTGAGTGTTTATTTTCTTTTCTCTAGAGGTAATTTGTTACTTTAGTAAAAGAAGAACATGCAGTTAAATGCATAATCACTTTTGGCGCGGCTTAGTGTCTGATTAGTATACATGGTAATATTGTTTGAAATATTACTTAGAGAGTTTAACTATTTAAAATATCATCATTAGTTATATTACCAATATATACCTATATATCACCGGGTATAGTCTATCCTAACAAAAAATCATTATTTTTATCTTAATAATGATTAATTAGCCATATATAAAGTTAGTGACAAAATTTTCACGGAAATATCTATTACTCGTATGTAAAAGCTAGATATTCAATTCCAACCTACAATGTGCTTAGAGAAAAAATATAGAGAATGTAGAGAAATTGTTCTTCTATCAATAATACAAAAATAATGTGCGCGAAAAGATAATTATCTATCTAAATAAAAAATATTGAATCCCATTTATTTTGCTATTTATATTTTCAAAATAAATCCTAGCCGTTTTTGTATTCAATAACCCAAGCGCTAATGGAATTTGTGTATGTAATAGAATATGAATATGAAATAATAACTTAGGAATATGAAAATACGAGGCACTCAATTCGAGGAAATGAAATTATTTATTTTTTTCGCTTTGGTGTCAGTCAACGCGCAATGCCTTCAAAAGTCGGATAAAGGAGCACAGAGTGTCTTAGCCCTAGGATCCAGAGGCTTCATCATTGAAGAAAAATCTAGAGAAAAATATTGCTGATGCGCTGAAAGTAAGAGTAAGGTGTATGTTAACTACACGTTATTAGTAAGCTACGTTATTAATATAGTTTGCGCTGTACAATATATCTACGTATTACGTAGTTAAGTTGGTAGCGTACATATTTTGTAGAGTCCGGCAAATGTGAATCTATATAAAATATTTACAATTTGTATATTAAAGACTATCAAATATTTCAGATTTTTAATTTTTATGTGTCAAAGAGGAATGGCTATCACGTTGACTAACTTTTGTTAAGGCGGTTTTACTCTGCATCAAATGTGCCAATCTTTAAAATCGATAAAAGCCTAGATCCTACTTAGGTCTAATAACTATAGAATACAAAAAGTTTCGCTCAAACCCATCGAGTAGATACCGAGATGCGCGTGTAAAAAGCAGACGAACAGACATAAGAATTAAAATATTTTATTAATATTTTTAAACCACTCTACATTTTTTTTCGTAAATATGTTTAATGTATCGACTACCTTTAAAATTATGTTATTATTATAGACAGGTTTTTTGATTACGTTCGATGTTGTTTTCTATACTTATATCAGTACCTAGTATAACAATAAAAATTAAAATAGGGCATTTATTGGAATGTAAAAAAAAGTAACAAAAAAGGTGCATGAACTAAATCTATGTCACCTATTATAGATGACATCGATTTAGTTCATGGATGCTAATATTTCAATAACATCTTAATCAAGTTATTAATTATTTACATAATTCCGCGTAGCTCTACTTTATTTATGTATATATTAATTATGTATTCTCATAAATATGCCGACGTCAATTATGGATGGAGTGATTTCGTTAAACACAAATATTTTTTACATTTATCATCGTCAGAATAATCGGGAAATTATTTTGCTATTTTATTCTGAATCTTTTCACATGACAAATTACACGTCGTCTATAAATAAACATTATATGAATAATAACATCAGCGTGATAATATTTATGGTGTTGTTTATACAACCTATCGTATAATTATTATATTTTTTTATACCGTCTATTTACATTTATATTAAAAATGTCAATACAAGGCAAATGTTTATAGCAGAATACTTCCTCAACTTGTCAATGTTGTCAGTATTATGTTATAAATATAAATAAAGATATATAAATCAACATTTATTTATATTTTAAAAAATATTATTAATATTTTTGTATTAAACTTGCTCATTAGATAAATTAGAAATTTTTTTTTTTTTTTTTTTAAAGTAATAAACAATTCCAATAGTGCTGACATAGCCTTATTTGTGAACGCTTATAGAATCCGGATTAGTGACAGGGACAGCCGCGTTATAAAAGCGTATTAAAGCTTCGCCGGCAACCATTTTAATTTGTGTGAATGTACCTTCTTAATTAGTACCACGATATTGGTCTTTTAAGTATCGGCGTCGTATTTTGGTAGCTAATATTATGTAAATTAATGAGAATTGAAAAAATGTCCGCTAGTTAGAAATCTGACCTTTTATCATAAATAAATTATAATTTATATACATATATATAATAATCGACGTACATATTTTACAATCAAGGTTAGATCGATTCCAATTCCGAATATCTTTTAGAATTTATTAGACAAATATTTTATTTAATTAGTTGTTATGATTTATTATTAATGAAACTGTAATTATTTACTGTGTGATGTAGGTATAAGGTGGACTTTGGTTAAATATTCTATTTATCATTTCGAATTTATAGAACAGAATAAATAGACTAGAAGTTACAATGCCACCAATAACCGACAAACACCAATGAGCGACTATTTTTATCTGCCGTGAATAAGGATGTAAATATAGGTATATTTTCTAAAATTGTGAACGCTTAACTAAAATATATAATACTTTTTAATGTCAGTCAGCACTATATAGTTTTTTTCCGTCATTTTATTTAAAGATATGGAATTGAAACCTATGCCAAAATATCTGCATTTTTTAAGCTGATTGATAAGAGATGCTTAATTTCTTAGGAAGGTTCTTATTACCTAGGTATATTAATTTTCTTTTTATATTTTTATTTTATAGGCTTTTTTATTAATTTATTATATGAATTGCTTAAAATATCTTTAAAAAAGTTAGTTTATTTATTTTTACCAAAGTAACAAATTTTACATTTTAAAAAAAAAATCCTCTAGAGCAAATAGTAAATATCTCGAAATTATAGCCTTGTAACAATATAAGAACTTCTAATATAACTTTAATAAAATATTAAATATTTTTTCGTTTCAAGGCTCGGTAAAATGTGCATTAACTAAGTATAATAATTGTTAATTTAAGATTAAATGAAAACTGAAAATGAATAAATTAAGCTAAGCACTGATTTTAGTCACCTCAAAAATAAGTAACTTCTAAAATGATTTTATGATATTAACTATTTACGTGCCCATTTCTACGTTTACGTTTTAATGAATAAATTAATTTAATGATCATAGATAAACGAAATACTTATATTATGTAATTTAAAGAAATAACTAAATGAAATATGGACATGTAAAACAGTAGATTGCTTTACGCGATCAAAAGTAATAAAATATTGTTGTTTATTTATCTCGGCGTATGTGCCGGACAACTGCTCGTTTTACGATGCATCTGCCGTTTCACGCTTGCCTTTTCCAATTTTCCATCGGTCCTTTCTTTCATAAAATTTAATGTTTTCGAAAAGATTCGCCCCGATGTCCATGTCTCGGCATTGGTCATGCTATCTCTAGGACATAAATTGTTTCCGCGCCGTTTGAAGGAAATAAATAAATATTATTATAATAATAAGTGTTATTTTTCTTTGAATTCACTTTAGCTATTGTCGTCCGAGCTCGCAGGTGTCGCATGCGACAAGCGAACAGTGCGTCACGCGTGAGCTGGTGTTGAAGAATTCTTTAGAGGTGCTTATTAAAATATTTGTTGTTCGTGTTATTTATTTGTATATTATGTCGAGGAGCTTTGTGGCGCGCCGCCAGCTCTCTACGGCGTATGTGCCCACCTACTAAAAGTAGCCGCAACCAACAACTACCTATTGTTAGACTGTAACTAATATTTTTGTAACGATGCAAATTTTAAAATGTAGTAATTTCTATGTAAATAAAAAAGATCTTAGTAAATAAATATTTAATTTTATTTGTTTTTTGTGGAAATTAGTAAATTATTAACTGCTCTTTGAAGGGCCTAGCTAATATTATAATATTGTCAAAGCTTTGTGAGCAATTGATAACAATAAAATAATTATTTATATTTTTCTTACACTCTTTATTTGCACTAATGATTTATGATATCCTATATAATAAAGTATAAAGTACGGTTTCCAAGAGGTGTGAGTTCAAAACCTGCTATTTCAACTTTATATAAGCTTAAATTTATTATGTCTTATCATGGGTAAAACTAAAAAAATCTTATTAAATTTATAATAATTATCTACTAAAAATATAAATAAATTTTACAAATAAATGCTTTCCAGCATCTCACCAGGTGCTATAATGCAATTAATAAAACCATTAAACTCAATTGATTACGAAAGCCTTTACCCGTTGTCTTGCATAGAACGAATCGAGTTAATTATTCTTAGTGGAGGTGAAGAATTAAATTGGGCATTCGCTTGATGCGGTCGTAGGTAGGTATACTGAGTTTTAAAATATTATGAGCTATACCATTTTTATCTCCCGTAAATCTCCAGGTTCGGTCATCGCAGACGCAACGGCGCAGTGGGAAGAGGACGACACACACAGGAGGAAAAGGGATCACGAATTCGACCGACAGAGGTCGAATATAAATGTGGAATGTTTATGGTTCTACCGTTTTATTTTATTCTTAGTCGGTAAACCATTTAATATTGTTTCAATTGAAGCGATCACATCTGATCTGCGGCCTAATGAACAATAATAAAATTATATGTTGTAGTGAGGTGTTTGGACGTATTGGTTTGTTTAATGTTTGTGGTAATAATGGTTCAAATTCCACGTGGAAAATTTGTAGGTAGGTACTTGTTGTATACATTTTTTAAAAATATTGATTAGGTTATGTCAAAAGTCGTCTGAAATACAGAGTTTCAATACCAAAGAGGTCCTGTAATGTCATGTATGAAGATAATAAAAATAAAAAAAAAACTTAATTAAATTTATTTAACTAAGGTTACGCTAATACATAGTGCCCGATACTACTGCGTTACGGAGTAAGATATCCATCTACGTATCGCAATCGATTGGCTCAAGTGTGCATAAATAACGATTAATCGTTCGATTAGTCAGCTACTGCAGCAATACTTAATTTTTTAAACGTTTATTTAAATTACTATAATATAATAAAATAGCTACTAGCTATAATAATGAATGTCATTTTGCTTTTAGAAAATTTCACTTTAATTAAATTGTGTAATTAATTTATATTTTATTGAATCTAAATTATATTGACATGACATCTCGGCAGTAGAAAAAAATATAATATATTTGGTACATTTATAAAAAATAGCTACAAAAAAATAATAATAACGCTTACATAAACATTGTTTCACATCATATTTTCCCAAATACAGGAACAGAAATTGAATTATCAACTAAATTTCAGATAAACAAATATATTTCAGGTAAGTTTATGAAAAGTCTAGTAGGTATATTGTAATTTTAACTAGTAGTTTATTGTAAAAGTTTATCAATTACATTAGGTAAGCTTTTTAATTAGTGATAATGGAAGCATTAAATTATTATTTGACATTTTCCTCATTGTTATTGGCCAAAACGGATTTTATGTAGATCGGTAAATAATTATGCCTTTAAAATGGTTTTTACATTTTATATTTTAACTCTGCCACAAAACACACTATGATTGTATGGAATTAAAGTACTCGGCCTCTACATATAAAAATTGTAGAAAAATAATATTTTTAGGGTAATGTTAAAATCATCTTGATCTGTTATATTTGGAGACAGTGATAAAAGATTTATACACACATTCTTACCAATGAAAAGATATGTCTAAACATTTGTGAACTCTCATTCATCGCTCATACGACAGAATGTCAAAGCTTTCGATTGAAAGACGAAGTGACCTTTGTCCAGCTTCTTAATAAGTTTAATTATTACTTTCGTATGTATTGAAGCATTTGTACGTGGCGACCGCCCGCACACAAAGGCATTGTCGCCACCGCATTCAGCCTCAGCCGCGCCGGCCTCATTGTGGCGCATTGGACGCGGCGCCGGCATGTGTCGCGTGTTGACGGTCACAGGCACCGACAGAGACGCCGCTGTTTGTATTGTGCTACGTGCCGTGACATATCGTTTGTGACCGAAGACTTATCTTTTATGGAGCTGAGCTTTCAACGTGTTTACAGTTACGTATCTAGCGCTATTGTCGACCGGCGTGACGTGAGACGTGATGCTGCAAGTGTTGCCAGCTATTTGCGTTTCTAACTAATGTTAGGTTTTTTTTTAGTGGTCACAATTGATTTTATGTGTTAGGTGTGCATATGTGTTGGTAAATGTGTTCTAAAATTAAAATAGACAGTTTGGAAAATCATTTATAAGATAAGATGAAATAAAATTGTTAAAGTTTTAAATTTGATTCGAGCTAAAATTGTTAAATATCGTTATAATAGAAGACCACGTTCCATTTTTCTTAATTTAAGTTTTTAAGATTACTACATTTTCTTTCTTTGAATTTTTCTAATCTAACTGTTCATAGACAAACAGTTCTTAGCAAATTTTATAAGTAAAGCTATCTCCTAATACTTTAAATTTAAGTAAAAATTAAACAAATAGATAAAATAAATTACGTATTTGTTTTTTTTTTTCTAATTTGGTGCGACTTTCTTTTACGCAGAAAGATAAAGTTTCATAAAATTTAATTTTGAAGTGGAAATAAAATTACTGTTGGATTTATATATTGAAGTATATTTTAGTATTAGGTATGTTAATGCAGGTTCTCTTATTCTTCGATATATCTTCGAAAAAGTATATGGTAACTATAATTTTCCTTTTCCACCTTGTCTCAAATTTTGGGAACATTAGTTTTAGCTTTTATTAGAAAACTTTCACTTTTATTATTTTTAATTGATAAAAAGACTTAATTTGTGACTCTTTTATGCTGGAACCACAACACATTTTAAAATAATATTACATGAAAATAGAAAATAGATGCACGAAAATACGGTAGATACCCTAAAAAACACTGCAGTCAGTTCAAACAAACGTAAATTTAATAATAAGTAATTATATTAATATTTTTACACTAGGTTCCCTCTGGCTACCCTGCTGTGTGCGGGATACAGCGGGAAGCTGATTTTTTATATTAATATTTTTGACACTTTTATACCGGTCATAATTATGTATAGTTATTTAGAAAATTTTAGATAATTAAAACACAAACCAAACTTTAACGTACATAATGTAATTCTCTTCTATGTCTACAATAAATTATTTTTATATATTTAATACAAATCTGTACATATTTACAACTGCATATTAAACACAAGTATCACAGCTTTATAAAATAAAATTACTATTAACAAATTATTATTTTCTATTATTTTGGGAATATATAAATAAAAAAGCATTCTTATAAATCTTCAATAGGTACGTTGCAAAAATGATTCTTCAGGTTTAGTCCTGTAAAGATAAAATAATAATTCATTCATCTGATTAGATTAAAAAAATCTATAATATTTTACTTTTTGCATATAATATAGCATATAATATAGCATTGCATATATTATATGCAAAAAGTAAAATATTATAAACGTACCTACATATTTTTTTTAAGTGTGACAATTTTTCTTTAAATATTTTTTATGAAAGTTTTCTCAAATAAAATTAAAGCTATTTATTTATTTTTTCGGTAGAAAACAAAATATCGAAACAGTTTTATACCTATGAGTATTTATTGGAAAAATTACACTTTAGAGAATACCTCTTGGTATATGACATTATCATTGCTATTATAAGTAATTTAGTTGCAGTAGATGTTCAATTATTTAACTGTTTGAAGTATTTAATAGTATATTAAAGCATTATTAGTTTGTTAAAAACAATATTAGCAAACAAAACATGTTACTCTGAAAAAAACTTGATCATACCTGTTAATTTTCAGATATCGACGGTCTTGTACTGGAATACTTATAGAGTTAATTCACAATTCCCACCAATGCTACTAACATATTTATACTAATTCCACTAACACATTTATCTAAGGCTTTTTACAAAATGCCTTTACAGTTTCTTATATCTAAGACATCTTCACTTTATATAACAGCAATTATTTACCTGTAAATAAAAAAACAAATGTTAGAAATAATTTTATTTAATCGTATGTTCTAACATCAAATTGTATGAGGATAGCTATAGTGGGTACCTATATATGTAGATATATATCACAAAGACTTGTATGTTTTTGTTACAGTATTTATGGCCAGGCCAAGTATATAGAGTAGACCTATTTTCAAAAATCTATTAAGTACACATCCAATGGATGCTTCAAAACTAAAACTTTAAACTGTTTTATAATGTGAACTACATATAGTTTAGTAATATACATTACAATATTACCTATTTAAATATACAGATATATGCACTAAGTAACTTTTTTTTAGCTTTTTCATTGTTAAGACAATCCGCACCTCACTTTCCGCCGACTTCTGGAGGCATTGCATGTTGAGTGGTAGAACTCAACGCCGCGCTTTGCCTCGACACCAGGGCGAAGAAATGGAAATATAAACGTCAATAAATATTTCAGTTCCTCGAGTGGGTATCGAACCCACAAACGGTACGTTACAGTCACACCCTTGTGCCGCGACGGCATCAAATAGATGTTTTGATTTAACCACCCTATTCTTTTTTACTTAGGTATCAGTTAAGAAATGACCAGTACGTCTCTTAAAGGCTGCAAGTCCTAAGTCATCTTTTAAAACGGTTCTAGGAGCTATCTTTATCTCCCAAGACAAAATATTTTGCTTTCGGACAGAATTTCTTCTAATTCTTTCGCTTACTGCTTTAATCGCTTATTTAAGAGTAGGTATAATATATGATGTACCCTAATTCGAATGGACACTACGTGGACAGCCGGATCTTGTTCTGTCACAAGCAGAGGAGGTTTTATTATCAATAGTCCAGTATACAGGGTGGAAGAGGCAGCGCTTCTTTTATTGAAACTGCATATAGGGTAATATATTTCAAACCCACACCTAAGAAATTAATTAAGGTACCTCAACAGTTTGGACGTAGGATTTTTTTTTCATTTCACGATTTTTATCCATACCTGTATTTCGTGTGACGCACACATACGTGTGCGACGTTTCCGATTTGACAGGTAAGTGTGTGCGTGCCTATGTTATACTTTACAAATGGCGTTTCATTTTAAAACGATAAATTTATTATTTATTTTGTTTGAAAAAATAACTTTTTCATTTTTGGGAATTATTTTTTTTCCGAATTATATTAGGCTTTTATAGGGTAGTTAAAACTGTGGTTTCATTTAAAGTGGTGCTGACAATTCCACCCTGTATAAACATTTGAGTAATATCAAGCGTATGGAGGATTTTAAAAATTGTATTTGACTCCGTACCTACTTTATGTAAAGCAATCACGGTGATTCGGATTTCTTTATCAAAAATCAATATATTGCCGCGAAAGTAAGAAAACACGATGAATTTACGTATAAAAATTACAGATTCCAAATTCAAACATAATATTTTGTTTATTTCTAATTGTAACAATATTTGTGGCCAGACTAAGTTCATTTGCATTTTCATAACGCTTGCAATTTTGCATTATTTTAAGGCTTGGTTTGTGGGGAAGCTAAAAAGCTTTAATAATAATCTTTTAACTATTTCCTCTGTCTGTCTTACTTACGCATCGGAATATGAAATTAGAGGCCATGCAATCAATAAACCAGACTAGAAACGTTTACAAATACTGACATTTCCATTATTAGTGTAAGGTGGCGTATGACCGTTCGTAGAGTGCCTGCAAAAGTCTATTTAAAAAATATTTATGTTCAATTTGAATGAGTTCTAGATATGCATGTTATGGTTATAAGTATTGGTAATAGAAAAGATGTTTTAATAACATAAACTATTACTTAAAGTATTCTAAAAGAAAAATAGTTAATTGTAATAAGGAGATTCAATGCCCTCGTAGCGAAGTTGTTTTATATATATTTTAGGTACTTGCAAGGGCGTAACTTAACTTATTTTAGTTTACTGATCCTGCTATTATATGAAAGGATATGACAAAAAATAAATAAGGTACTTATTACTGAAAATAGAATTAGAATATAAAATTTACTAATAATTTTTAATATTTAATTTTTATACTTGTATATTAATATTGTCTGGTTTAATGTACTACTCTTGGATCATAAACGCTCTAGTCTTATTAAATATAATTTAATTTAATAGATGCAATTAATTCAATTTAATAAAACTTATTCCAAACTGTTGATGCATTGCATTGCATGCATTTTTGATAGAAGAGTAATAATCAAATTTACGGGTAGGTATCAGCTAGATATCATAGATGGCTCCGCGGCTTATTAAGAAAAAGTGCGATGTATAGTTCCGCCACTAACCTTCCTACTAAATCATTCCTTTACATTTGCTTATCAAAATAAGAAATATTATTTCTTATTTTTGAAAATATTATCAAGTTACCTTATTCCTTTTATTCATTAATCACAAATAATCTAAGTAAAAAAATATTAAATGGTATTTTAATTTATTTATATTGTACAGAATAGACTGAAAGCGTAAAGAGAAGACGGATTTGAATTCGAGACCAGTTCCAGATAAGAGAGCATCCAGAGTTATTTTAATTTCAATTGAGTTACGATAACACCTATTCGTTCTTTGCAGACGAGAACAGCAATAGCTGTTCATACAATCGCTGTTGCTTAAAGAATAGTAATAAAAAATATTGATGAAATATCTTTTATAATTAAAGACTGATATTTACTCTTATTGCCTCCTTTATTGCGAAGTCTATTGCTTAGGATGAAGTCTTACTTATAAATTCCAAATTGTGACATTTTTGTGTAAAATAGAAGTTCTATTCTTTTTATTTAGTTTTTCTGTGATTTGTGTATTGCAAAAATTGTTGATAAAATAGCAAATGGAAATGAATTTTGTCGTGATTATTACACAATTTCAATAATTTTATAGATTATAAAAAAAATAGATAAATAAGAATAGGTATAACGTTATTGCAATCCGATATATTACCTATAGGCGTATCTATATTCTATATCTATTTACTTGGCAAGCGAGACGTCTAGACAGGTGAATCATTGTAGCTCTTGTAGGATTTTAATGACATTTGTAATAGATTCTCAGGGGCCAGTTGGCAGGTCAAGTTTGTTTACTTCTTTAAAATGTTTTTTTCTTAATCATTATATGCACGTGCTCGTATCACCTCTAAGAGAAACTTAGACGACACTTAAATTACAATTTTTTCATTTATTTTTGTATCTCCATACTTGTGATATTGGAATAAATCTCTAAGGTTTCTACGAAAATTATATTTCTTCATATTACAAGATTGCTTAAGGTTGAAATGTGTTTATATATACTCGACCACTACCTACTTGCCGAACTTTTGAAGCTGAAGGCTGTTTAGTTTTTGAGGCCTGTCCCTCTATTACAATTGTCCATCCCTCGGTTACTGTTACAATTTGACAATGTACCTAGTGGGAATTGGAAGTAAAATCGGATGTTGTTGATTCATTCAGACATTTTGATTTTTTTCTAGTTATCCAAATTAGATTATCATATCATATCGACATAGGAATATCTATAGACGGCAACGGACTACTCAGTTCTTTCGTGTTGCACTTAATGCCTAGGTCTACAAGAAATTTGAAAATAGATTTATAAACAGTAATATAGCTACTAAGTATATTTTATGCCTAAATTTAAAGGCTTTTGTGAGCGTAAAATTGGTCATTCCGTCGTTGCATGTCTTAGCGTCTTCTTTGTTTCGATATAGGTATTTAGTAGTCATTGGGTGCCTTGTTTCAGATAAAATACAATATCATACCTACAAAAAAAAATTGCAGGCCTCCTAATCATTTTAATTTCAATATTTTTATTGAAAATTAAATTATTTAGTAGGTAGGTACTCAGTATATATAATTTATTTATTTTCTTATAAGAAGTTCCGAATTTATATGATATTTTGCTATTTTATTCTTAGTAGATAAAAGTAAATTTAATTCATACGTGTACACTTACCATTCATGAATTTAGTGTATAATGTGAAAATTGACTGGTATCCCTCCATGTCCACAAAGGTGGTAAGCACGACTGTTGTAGCCCTGCCAGAAGCTCGGCGTGGTATCGTTGAGCAGCTAGTATGTATGGTGCGGGAGGCAGTGGCATTGGACAATGTGGTTGCTGAATTGGAGGAGATGGCGAAGACCGCCTTGGCTCCGGTTCTAATAAAGCGTCTATAGTAAACGCCCGACGTGGTCTTGGCATGGCTGGCAGTAACGCAGCTGTATCAGGAGCTTCTAAAGGTTCAGGACTCAATCTTGGGCACAGAGTCATAGCGGATGCGTACATTCCATTCGATATTGTACCAGGATTTGTATTCGCTTGTCGCGCTAAAAAGGCTCTATTGAAACTGGCGAGGGCAGCCAACTCTGCGTTCAGGCTATCTTTTTCTCCTTTGTGCAGCTTAAAACGCTTTCGACGACGTAACAATGATCCATTTTCGAACATATCAAATGCCTGTGGGTGCAAAGTCCAGTACGCACCCTTGCCAGGACGATCCGGACGACGGGGCACTTTCACGAAACAATCATTGAAGGAAAGATTATGTCTTAATGAGTTCTGCCATCTCTGTGTATTTCGACGATAATATGGAAATCGATCGGTGATAAATCTATATATTTCAGACAGCGGCAGCATCCGTTCCGGCGAGCTCCATATGGCCATAGCTGTGAGGGCGATGTAAGAAAAAGGTGGTTTTTGATCGCCGTAAGACTCGCGCGTCGGTCTGGGCATCGCTTAGCACTTCAGTTTGAAAATGATTTGTTTGTCGCGTCGGTAATGTTATTTCAGGCGAGTTGATAACACGTCTCTCACTGGTTAATATAAGATAAGGACTGGGCGAGTGAGCGAGACTGGTGCGCGAGGCGGGCGGGGCGCGCCGCGGGGCCCGCCCAGCGCCGCCTGCGCCAATCGGTGTGCGTTCAATTTGTTTGTTGTTTTTGTCGATTCTCGACCCGTTACAGAAGAATTTAAATTGTTATCACGTTTACATTATACGAAATTAATTCGACATCGATGCTTGAGTTTGCACCGAAATTGCAAGTTTATTAAATAATTTGACTGCAACTTGATTAAATGATATGGTTATTAAAATAATTTAGTATTTACTATATTTAATACCCGTATTTTACTTTTATTAAAGAATAAAAACTAATAATATTTTTTTATGTTAGTTATTTTAAGTGCAAGCCATTTCAATTTTAATTTTTCATTAAAATATTTTTTTTACTATAATGAAGTGTCACAACCACCAATATAAAATTATTGTGATAACTACAATAAATTAAATATAGTATAATCAGCGTCACATACATACCATATAATACACCTGTATTATAATAAATTTTTATTGTTAATTTAAGACTCAACAAATTTGAACCTTAAAAAATACTAAAGCTCTCTCTCTTAAGAGCTCAACAAAAAACATAGAGTTAGAACTTTGTCTCTAACATAAGACATTATCCACTTCTACTTATCTGTTCTTAACGGGCTACAACGATGCCCAATATGTGATTACAACATTCTCGAACAAGCCCTACAACCCTAGCCACACACACACACACACTACAAGCCCTACAAGCCCAAAGCCTAGGCTAGCCTAGCTAGGGCTTGAAAAAATAAAATATGGTGCCTCTATTTTTCTAGTCCTCATCAGTGTCGAAAATAGAAAGTCCTCATAACAAAAGCTTTGAACTGTCGTGATGTTTTGTTCAAGGCATACAATTAATATCAAAACATAGTAACGCGATTCATCCATCTAAGATAGGTTCTTTTAAAATATGTCCTTATCCTTATCAAAAATACTGAGTAATATAATTATTATATTAGTGCTACTACTGGATACCACACAGAGAAACGAGCTTCTATATTTTATTTACCCTGTGAATTGTGAGTGAAAGGGAATAGTCAATAAGTCACGAATAGCAATCTATACCTATATTATAAATTCGAAAGTAACTCTGTCTGTCTGTCTGTCTTTTACGCAATCAGGGCCAAACCGCTAATTTAATTGTGATAAAATACTCATATAGAGATACTTGAGGGTCTTGGGATGAACATAGGATAATTTTTTTTCTCATATTTGTAATATTTTCGATATATACCAATATATTAAAATACTTATTAATTTGACATGCAATTTATTCCGCCAATAACAACCGTCGCTATGCGACCATTCCTAAGCAACGATTTGCGTAGTTTGTTGTTAGAAAACCCAAAATGAGCTTGCTTAACGCATCTCTCTGTTGAAAACTGAAAATAATTTCTTAAATATATTTAATAAATATTCGTATAGTTCAAGCGGGCGTAGCCGCGTTCGGGTCCACTAGTATTAGAATATATCTAATATCAAATTAAATTATTCTTATGGAAATTATGAAAAGATAATATAAAACTGCGCCCAATGGAATAATACCCACCCTTGTAGGTATTATTGTAAACAGTAGTTGCATTTTGTTTTATAAAAAAAAAGTAAAAATATAAATTTAAGGTAGGTAGGTACATTATAAAAAAATTATGCGACACAATTACAAATACATTGTGCAAGTTAGTTACGCGCACAATATTAATGATACGCTTGTCATACGATTTATTCAAATATAAGGGAGAGTAAGTGACCATATTCAAATATTTTTTATATTTAAAAGCTCTACACACATTGGTCTGTGGATAGGTACTATTTAAAATAAATATCAAGTCTTATAGCATATAATATTTTAAAACTTTATATGCAACAAGCCTTATTGCATATAAGGTTTTTGTATGGTATTTGAATATTTTACCTGTTTGCCTAGACACAATTTGTTGTCTCCATAATTAAATTAACCGAATCCTTTCGTAAAAGTGGAAGCGGACCTGGACGTGGAAGCAGTTGAGATTATAGAGAGAATGTCGCCAGCAGCTCTAACCGATATCAAAGCTCCGCTCTAGCCAAAGAGACGTGATATCCAGTAGTAACTCCACTTTTTTTGTGATATGAGTTATTCCAGCGAGAGACTGGGAGAAAAGTAGATTCAGCGTTAGATCTGTAACTTATGGATTCACACTGGCTGTGCAAATATTATAATATTCGAATTATGATTTTTTTAATATTCTGTCGCATTGTTTTTTATTCCATAGTAAATCATGTAAGTAGTACCTATTATTTAGATTTGTATTCCTCTTACTTTTCATACTGGACCTCAAACACAAAATGGGGGCCACATTACCACCTTCTCCCTATAATGTACGCCAAAATTACATAAACATACATAATAATAATAATACTCAAAAAAAGTAACTACAAATAATATTTTTTCCTATACAGAATTTATAACTAAGTAGGTAATTCTTACAACATAAAATTTACATATGTAAAAATGAATTCCATACATATACCTAGCATAAAAATAAATGATAAACTGTTATAGTGGCAAGCAGATATCATTTCCTCATAGACGCCGTCCGCAGGAGTCATAGACGCAATCATGCTGGCTTTGCTTAATGACACCTTTGACGGTGCCGCTTACGCCGACACCGCTGACGCTTCCACCTTGTTATTAAGTGTGAATTCTACAAATTGTTCACAAATATTTGCGTCTACCTGTGTTTTTTCAACCACTTGTTAGATTTGCCGTGACCGAATCAAGGACGTCGTAAAAGCTGTCCGATTAAGCATGGTGGATTAAAAATATCTACTAGACTAGGTAGGTTACCTCCGTCTAATGGATTTACAATGGGAATAAAATTTTAAATACATATTTCGTTTTATAAGATTTATATTATTATTACTACAAAATGAAAAAGCAATTACGTAAATTGTTTTTAAGTAGGTAGGTAATATGGAATTTTCATTGAGAATTGAAATTATTATTTTCTACCTCAAAAAAAGTGAAAGATAACTCTGCCTTTTCCGGATCCGTTTTAATAGTGATTATTTATTTTATGGTAAGGAATAATATTTTGGCGGTTTCATGTTTTTGAACTTAAATGAACTTTCTAGATGCGATTTGTTTACCAGAAATAGGTACATTTGTTTGTTCAAATATAATCATTCCACCAAATGGGGATTGAAGTCACGACCATCGCGTTTACAGTCAGATGCTTTCCTACAGCGCCCTATAACATTTTTTTTATAGGTAGGCACTATTTCGTGTAAGTATTTTTATGTTTCATTAAACTGTGATAGCAATAGTTTTGATCAATTATGGACATGTACTTTAGTAAACGATAAGTTCATTCTTGAACCTTTGGCGATGACTTGGTTTTTATTTTTATTGTATTGTTTATAGTGCCTGGATGTTATTCCATGTTTTCTCATGCTATATCCAACTGCTCATATAATGTCCTTTTCATTGAGTGTAAATAATTGAGTTTGTAGCAACGCCGCCGCCATCACCATCACCATCTGCTAGTCTGACTTTTAACACTCTTCGGATTTCCCACTTAACTTTAATACTCTCATAAAATTTAACGTGACATTATTTGCTAAGCTGATTTGATATCTACATGCTGCTATTAAATTCGAAAATTGGTTGATTATAAAAACTATATTTCACTATCAAGGGATTTGAAACAACATAAACTTGATATTGTGAATGTGAAAAGGTAATAAAAGCTCTATAAGCTTGAGTTTAAGGTCAATTTAGATTGAAGGTGCTCAATACGTATTATTTCATATATCTCTTAAGTCTGTTATTACAATATTTGTTGTTGGAGGTTATTTATTTGACTAGCCGACACTGCCGACAGTCCCCGTCGTCGACACATGCGCCGCCGCGCGCCGCCGGCCAGTGGCATTGATCTCATTACCTTTAGATCGCTCGTAATGTATTTAGACATTTCGTCATATTAAATAAATTGTCGTCGGAGAAATCTGTTTATACATTTATTTTTTTCTATAATACTTTAGTGTAACTATATTATGACAGACGTCTGTGTGTTAGTCATTAATTTGCGTTGTCATTTTGTTTCATTTTAACAGGTTATTTTAATTTTATTTAGCTTAACCCTCTGGGCCGATGTTTTAGCACAAATAAGGGACGTGCATAAATTCATTACAGTTTGCTAAACTGATAATCTGCCCTAGAGCATAATGGTTATTTTTCATATTAATGTATAATTTGTACGCACTGACGTCCAACACATGGCATAACCCGAGGCAGTATAGTCCTGTGAGGGAGTGTGTAAAATGTAAATTAAATTAACTTTAAACGATAACGTCCTAACAAATAACGTTGAATAATAAAATATCTAGTGTATTTGGAGTACAAATGTGTAAATTCTAATTCAATAATAACACGTAGCAATGTTTTCTTCCCAAATTAATCAATAACGGTAGTGAGATCCGGCCAGTAGTACCCACCATTACTACAGTCGTATAAACGACGCTCTCTATCTGGATCTAGAGATGGTTGGATGGTTGTATTGTGAAGTACAAAAGTGCGATAATCTCCTAAAAGGTGTTCGCTGTGTTATAGATAATTAATATTTGGGCCGGCGCGGCGGCGGCGGCGCCCCGCGGCGTTGCGCGCCGCCCGCTTTTGTGGCTCGCCGCTGATCGCCGCATTTGTCATGTTAGCGCGCACCAAAGGTGTGAATGACTTTTTTCCAACCATTATTAATGACAATGATAGAAAATATTGTTTTTTGTTACAACAGTGTTGATTGTTGTCAATTAGTTTTTTGTTGCGCTGTGTTCTGATTGTGAGCGTGGCCGATCGATTTTGATTTCAATTCAATGTTTGGATTAAAATATAGCGAGGTTCATTAAAGCCTTTCATATGATTTATTCGTGGTATTGTTATTTTCGATTGATACTAAGAACATGGGGAGGCATCAAGTCTAACTAAAATTACATGTATTCTTTTATAAATTATATATAGTTTACCTATATGTTTTTAAAATTAACCAAAAATATCATTGTTAACTGAAAAAAATAGAACATAATTTCTATTAAAACGATAGCGTGTACAGTGCCATTAGGGAGCACGTGCGATGAATTCTAAAATTAATTTAGGTGCACTTATTGTTCATTTCTCAAGTTCTGTTTCAATGTTATTCTTAAAAGAGCTACTTGTTTTGTTACTTAAAGAATGAGTCGAATCACGGAGTTGAGAAAAGCTCTCAATCCCGCCCCTCGAGAACAATGCATAACAAGCAGCTACAACGTCTATCCATTTTCTTTCACCCCCCTCAATAAACTGACGCAAACAGAATGCCTTCAATTGAAATTTTTGTCCATCAAAAAATATGCTTTAAGAAATTCACAACAAAAATTGTGTAATGGTGTTTTAGAAGTGAATGGTTGTTGAATTTAAATAATTAAAAAAGTTTTAGGTACATTTATGTATTAATGAGAATCGAAACCATACCTAAATGAAATAATCGCAAGCTTGATTGATAACCTACTATTTCTTTGGACAAGCTTATGACATCAAAATTAAAAAAAGCAATGCCTGTGCTGTGGAGATCTCCAACTGGTAAACATGAATATTTTTCATTTATTTATATATGTAAATTATCACGCACTATTCCTAAAAATCATCTAGTACACTCATATCTATTGTAAATAAATGTTTTTAAACTTAGAATGCTTAATATTTATTAATACAGATTCTATAGAAATCTTACTCATGCAGAAAGGTATGTAAAAAATAATACTTATTTAATTATATAGGTTAGCTGTAGTTCTAATAGTGCTGCAAATGATTAAATAGATAACGATTAAATCTTAGTTTTGATCGAATACTGTTAGGAAATATTAAAATGTTGTAATGCTATAAATCACAGCGGCATCCTGTAATTATTTTCGTTTATATTGAACAATGCCTATTATCTTTAGGTAATGAAACGTTTGTACCATCCACAGAGACTTCCGGCGAATATAGGTCAATTTTTTTTAATGTTTGAGAGTTGGGACGTACTTATATTGTACTTATTTGTTTTAGTTCCAAAAATAAACTTTCCCCCGAAAATGATTTGAGCGCACAACTCGGATATACTTGAGTATAACTTGTTATATTTAATTTTAAAAAAAATTTTATCCAGAGGATGTCCTGACTAATATCTGTCCGATATTTGTTTATGGGCATACGGGTACGCGACCCCGGATCCTCGAGCCGCCACTCTTAC